>JARBWK010000005.1:75555111-75996191 GCA_030556195.1 Anolis apletophallus
ATGAGGTTCTTAATATAGGATAAGTTTCTCCAGTTAATGCTGGAGTTAAATACATGCTTTGATGAGCCAGAGTTGTTTAAGTAATAGGAAATAATCAGGGTTGGTGCTTTTCCATTTGACAGATTCATTAAAATTGGAAGGCCTGCTGCCTGTCTGCTGCCTGACAAATTGAAGGATAAGGATTGGAGGAAATCAATCATATGCCTTTATTATTAGGTAGACTAATATTTTGGGATACCGCATTCCCAGATGGTTGTTATATTCCAACTTTGTATTCCAAGTTGGTCATTGGCTTGTGTTTTGTTTTTGCCACATGGCATTTAACATGTGCAGGAAACCCCTGAGAGAGATTGTCTAGAGATCAGAAATTTAGTGCCACCAGTATGCGGATGACAACAATTCTATTGCTCCTTTCAGTGTATCTCCAAGGAAGCTTTTTCAGTTCTACACAGGGAGTCTGTAGGTAGTGTTTGATTGGATTAGAGGGAACAAGTTGAAATTTAATCTAGTCAAGGCAGTAGTGTTCCAGGTCAGTTGAAAGGCAGATCAGGGAATCAACCTCTGGTGGGTGGAGTTACATTCCCTTTCAAGATGCAGGTTCAGGTTGTTTGTTTGATGTTCTTCTGGATTCAGCTCTGAACAGTAAAACCTAGAGCACCAACCATGCCTGTTCCTTGTTCAGTGTGATACATGCTGTAGTTACATCCTGTTTGAATTACTGTAAGACACTCTGCTTTGATCTGCCTATTTAGAAAAGTTCAATTGCTCGAGAGCACTGTAGCCAGATTGCTGACTAGACTGACAACAAGGAGCACACAAGTCCCTTGTTGAAACAGCTCCATTGACTGCACAATTCGAATCAATATTTATTACTGTTGTTTTTGTGTGCCTTAAAATATAGCATGATTATCAAACATTAGGTGTGTGAGTTCCAGGTTTGGGTGGTGGTAGTGAGGATGCATGTGTAAATAAAGGAATGAATGGGTGGAAAGAAGAATATGATTTCAAAGTATCAAAAGAAACACTTTTGTAGGAGCTTAACAAAACTTTACCCAAAGGGTCAATTGTGACAAACCCATTTCATTAACTGAAAATATGCTTTGTTCTGATAGGTGATGGTCCAAATAATGAGTTAGTCAACAGTAACCCATCTTAATTGTGTATTCCTACATGCCAGGGAGTTGGGCTGGATGGCCCTTCTGGTCTCTTCCAACTCTATGATTCTGTAAACAGTTGAATTCAAACACTGTCAGGTCCCCACAAAATTAAAAAACAACCTGCAACTATCTCTGACACCTCCGCCCACCAACCTTAACTGTTAATACTTTTGCACATCTGTAGTTTATAGGTCAACTTATCTATGAGTACTGTATCTTGACTCTTACATATAAAAAGGAGCAATTCCCTTCTCTGAATGGAGTGGTGAAAGCCAAGAGCTTAATCCAGGGATCCTCAAGCTTTTTCACGGTCCCTTGAATTTTTGGGGTGGGGGAATGGGAGGGGCTGACTATAGTCTGAAGAAAACATGAACAAATTCCTATGTAGTGCAAGAAGAAAAAGAAAAAGAAATTAAAATGAAGAACAATTTTAACCAACATAAATGTACCAGTATACCACTGGGAAGTGTGGGTCTACTTTTGACTGATGAGATAGTCAAGTTAATGAGGATGAATGTTGTTGTGTGCTTTCAAATCTTTTCAAACTTAGGGCAACCCTGAGTCTTACTTTGGAGACCCCAGCTTAATCTGCCCCGGGAACACCTAAAAGAAACCTGGACACTATTTATTCTGTTTCTGGCCTTTTTGAATGCCTAGGCAGTGGCAGTTCTTTGGCACCTCTCCTCAAAAGAGAGGGGAGAGAGTAGGGGATCAAATACTCATTTTATGTTCACCCAGAATGAACTAAGCCCAGGATGGTCCTTGATTTATTCATGGGCCACATCAAATTTCATACTTTTGCCTCCAAAACCTTCCCTCAATGTATACATGAAGTCAAATTATATACAGGCAGATATAGTACTAATAAAGATGAAAAATGCTTGACAAATTATTTTATTATTATGGTAGATATTGCCCTCCCGAAAGCATACATCAAGAAGTGGTTGTTTCATTTCAGCTAGTAAATGTGACGTTACATTTTCAAAATAGGACTGAAACATCTTCTATGCTTTTCATATTGCATATATGGGTTGGCCTTAAAACTGGAGAAAAGTTAAGACCTGTTTCAGCGCAAGTGTTCTTAATGCCCTTTGATGTGTGAGGGGGAGATAAATTACATTAATCATTTAGAAGGTCAAGTGATCTCTCAAAACAAACAAGGAGCAGAAATGTGTGTGTGTGAGTGTGTGTGAGAGATCTTTGCATCAAATTACATTAGTATACATCACAAACAACCTTGTATGCCCCCAGCTCTCTGGATACATTGTAAACTGTGTTGCACCCAGATAACCTCACATGGAAGAACAGAGAAAGTACATTTTTGCAGAACAGAGAAAGTACATTTCCAAATGTTTGTCTTACTGTTATTTTATTATTGCATTGCAAACCCACATTTTTCAGGTGTAAGAGGAACTCAGTGAGTATGATGAGAATAAATGAGGTGTACTTTTAGAGGTTGAGTAGCAAATAATACCGTTCTTTTATTCAAAACACTCTTCCTTCCTCCCTCTTCAATGACTAGCCCCATCCAACTCACTGTGTCACTGTGATAGATACCTCTAATGCTCATTCTGATATAGCGTGAAGGAGATTTGGGGAGGTAATATTCCCATAGCCAAATGCAGAACAGTGTTATTTCTCTAATCCCCTCTCTTCTCTACCGATGATAGAATGGATGTTGCATGTGGCTAACACATCAACATGGCAAATCCTAGGTTGAGTGTTACAGAAGCCATAGCAGAGTTTCATGTGAGCAATTCTTAGACTATGGGCCCTTCTACACTAACAATATAATCCATCTTGGAATTAGTTTGTGATGAAAGATTGTGGTGCATGGGCAATCCAATTGCCATGCCTGGAATCAGTTTGAGGCCAGGAAGGTGATTATATGTACCATGGAACCTGGCCTCAAACCACTTTACAGGGTCCCCCCCCCCCCCCATTTACTGCAAAGATGTGCATCAGCATACCAGATGCATAGGGGGTAGAAACAAAGAGGAAAGTGATGGTTAGCAGCAGACAACCTATTACCCCACTCAGGGGGTTGATTAGCCTCCTGCTGCATAGTCATGCCACGGGGCTACTTTTTAGCAGCCCCACTGAGGATTTATTTATTTATTTTAAATTTTTGTACCCTGACCTTCTCACCTCTATAGAGGGACTCAGACCAGCTTACAGCAAAATTCAATGCTATACAAATCAAAAACCTGTTACAACACTATATTAAAAACACAGAGCACCAAAATACATACATACAAATCACAAAGCTATTTCAGACAAATTCAACTCGAACTGCACAGGATTCTTACTGTGCTTCAGCACGGGAAGGTGTCTACCACTAGCTCCATATTTTGCGGATGTCACCATTAAATCTGGGATACACTGGTATTTGTGGCAGTGCATTTTTTGACAGAACGCAGACTTTTTTGAAGACCCTTTAATATGCACAGTGTACCTTATATCAGTGGTTTCCAAACTTTTTTTTACCAGGGCCCACTTGACCAGGGCCCACTTTGACCAGGGACCACTTGAACGGGGATCACTCTCCAACATTAGTACCAAAAAGTGTGGGGCTGTTAGTTCTGCAGAAAGGAGCAAAAATAAAATAAATAAATAAAAATAAGATGGAGGTTCATGGACCGGATTTTCATTCTCGCAGACCACTGCTGGGCCATTGTCAACAGGTTGAGAACCACTGCCTTAGATACTTACTGAAGAACACAATGGAACAGTGCATTTTGTAGCCACCAAAGCCCCAAGTCAGCTTCAAACAGCATTATATAGTTAGTGAAGAAGGGCCCTCTATGTGTTCATATGAAATTTCAACCTGTTTGAATGTATGTCACCAAAAATATTTCAATCATCATGCACTTTCAAATGATGTACATCCATCCTGAAAAACCATTGAAATTCCACATCAAGGAAAGCGTTTCTAGAATAAATTGTACACATGTACTCAAATCATGATATTCTGTTTTAAGAAGCTAAAGAAGAAATTTTTTAAAAATTCCATGAACAAGATCTAGAGTTTAACTTTAAAGCCAGGGAATGTATGGACAGATTTGTTTACAGTATGCATTAAAGGTATCTAAGAGTTTTAATGTTTTAAAAACACCTTTATAAATGTTCAGTTTTTCTGTCTTATTCCTAAGATTGCCAGTTCCACAATCCTGATTCAGTAACATTTGTTAATGATTTTTAACCATTCTCAGGCTGTCAATACAAGTATTATGATACTGTAAGCTTTTCTTTAATGAGCACTGTCAGACCCTTTGAGACCATTATCCTGCTAACCATCATTGCCAATTGTGTAGCACTGGCTATCTACCTGCCCATGCCTCAAGATGATACCAACAAAATGAATACAAGACTGGTAAGAAATTCCTCTCTTTCTACTGGCATGTTTATCATATTAGCTTCAACAAATAGTAATTATATTTACTAATATTCTAACCTTACATATTGTTGAGTATAATAATTGTTGGAAAATTCTCAAAGAAACATTGCAAAGACTAGACCTAGTCCCTTATGCAGACATTTGGAACCTCTGACCCTTTAGATCAGTGGTTCTCAACCTGGGGTACCCAATCTTTTTGGGTTTCAACTCCCAGAAATCCTAACAGCTGGTTAACTGACTGGGATTTCTGGGAGTTGTAGGCCAAAAACATCTGGGGACCCCAGTTTGAGAACCACTGCTGAACAACAACTTTTATAATAGTAGTATAATGAGTTCTTAAAGATATCCTGAATTAATTATTGTGCACAGATAGACCTCATTTATTGTACACACTTTGTTAACTGAAGTGTGTTTGTAATGTTTACAGACACAATTAATGTTTACAGAAGTGTGTCTGTAAACATTACAGACACACTTCATTTAACAAAGTCTATGACAAAGAAGCCATTTTTACAAAATCTTTTTTAAAAAGAGCAATGTTGATAGTAAGTATGCATCCTGAGGGAGGATATTCCAACGTCAGGGTGGCAAAATAGAGAAGGCTCACAGTTCTGTTCTTTGATTGTAGGTTAACTATAAATCCGAGCAACTACAACTCCCAAATGACAAAATCAGCCCCACCCCCACCCCACCAGTACTCAAATTTGAGTGTATCGGGTATTTGTGCCAAATTTGGTCAAGTGAATGAAAACACATCCTGCGTATCAGATATTTACATTACAATTCATGATAGTAGCAACTTTACAGTTATAAAGTAGCAACAAAATAATTTTATGGTTGGGAGTCACCACAACATGAGGTGACTCCTCATGTTAGGAGATCACAGCATTAGGAAAGCTGAGAAACACTGCCCTAAAGGAAAAGCAGATGATACTGAGGAATAATGTATTGTCGAAGGCTTTCATGGCTGGAATCACTGGGTTGTTGTAGGTTTTTTCGGGCTATATGGCCATGTTCTCTAGAGGCATTCTCTCCTGACATTTCACCTGCATCTATGGCAGGCAACCTCAGAGGTCTGTTGGAACTAGAAAAATTGGGTTCATATATCTGTGGAATATCCAGGGTGGGACAAAGAACTCTTGTCTGTTGGAGTTAGGTGTGAATGTTTCAACTGGCCATCTTGATTAGCATTTGATAGCCTGTCAGTTTTTTGGTGTGGCTTGTTAGTGCCTGAGGGAATCTTTTGTTGAGAGGCGATTAGCTATCCCTGATTGTTTCCTCTCTGGAGTCTCCCTGTGTTTGGGTGTTGTTTTGCTGTTATAATTTTAGAGTTGTTTAATACTGGTAGCCAGATTTTGTTCATTTTAATGGTTTTCTCCTTTCTGTTGAAATTGTTCACATGCTTATGGATTTCAATGGCTTTCCTGTGTAGTCTGACATGGTGGTTGTTAGAGTGGCCCAGAATTTCTGTGTTCTCCAATATTATGCTGTGTCCAGGTTGGTTCATCAGGTGCTCTGCTATGGCTGACTTCTTGTCCGAACGCATCAGCCGCTACGTCCCACCTCGTAATCTAAGATCATCCGGGGAGGCCCTGCTCTCGCTCCCGCCTACTTCTCAAATGCGGCTGGTGGGGACGAGGGATAGGGCCTTCTCAGTGGTGGTTCCCAGCCTGTGGAATGCGCTCCCTATTGATGTACGATCCACCTCATCCCTCCTGGCATTCAGGAAAAAAGTAAAATCCTGGCTGTGGGACCAGGCGTTTACACACCAGCACAAGGCAGCATTTTAGATAGGATTTTAATGGAAAGTGGACGAATAGGGCCAATGCTTTTATGGACTGAACACTGTTTTAATCTGGAATGAATGTGTATGGTGCTAATGTAATTGTATTTAAATGCATTTTAATGTATTTTAATTGTTGTTATATTGTTACTATGTGGGCATTGAATTGTGCCGTACTGTAAGCCGCTCTGAGTCCCCCCTCGGGGGTTGAGAAGAGCGGGGTAAAATCCAGAAATAAACTTCTCTGGTTGAAGTAGTCTGCAGTGCATTTCACGTTTCTTGATTCGTGTTTGGGCAATGCTGTGTTTGGTGGTCCAAATGTAGACTTGTTCACAGTTGCATGGTATACGGTAGACTCCTGCAGAAGTGAGAGGATCTCTCTTGTCCTTTGCAGAATGGAGCATTTGTTGGATTTTTAGTGGGTCTGTAGATAGTTTGTATGTTGTATTTCCTCATCAGCTTCCCTATGTGGTCAGTGGTTCCCTTGGCAAGCACACTTTTCCTCTGGGTGGATCTTTGTCTTTACTATCATGGCTTGTTCTCGGTCTTGCAGCTCTTCTGATGTCTGAGGTGGAGTATCCATTGTCCTGTAAAACCCAGTTTAGGTGGCTCAGTTCATCTTGGAGGATGTGGGGTTTGCAGATTCTTTTTGCACGGTCTGCCAAGGCTTTAATGGTGCTTCTTTTTTTGACTTGGGTGATGGTTGGAGTTTTTAATGTAGATATCTATGTGTGTGTAGGTTTTCTTTAAACTGTGTGACCCAATTTTTGGTCTGGTTTGCAGATGACTAGGATATCTAGAAAAGGCAGTTTTCCTTCATTTTCTTTTTCCATGGTGAATTGGATGTTTGGGTGGATGCTGTTAAGATAGTCCAGGAAACTGTTTAGTTCTTCTGCTCCATGGCTCCAAATGGTGAAGGTGTCATCCACATATCTGAACCACATAGTGGGCTTTTTTGTTGCTGTTTCCAGGGCTTGTTTTTCAAAGTGTTCCACGTAGAAATTTGCTATGACTGGGATGAGAGGGCTCCTCATAGCTATTCCATCTTTCTGTTCTTAGAATTCATTGTCCCACTGAAAGTAACTGGTGTTGAGGCAATGGTGAAACAGAGCTGTGATGCCTTCTGGGAACTTCTGGTTGATTAGTGCATGGTCTGTTACCAGGACCATGGTAAATAGAGACACCACATCAAAGCTGATTGGTTTGTCATTGGTATCAGCAACATCAAGCTAAATACCAACGACAAACTGATCAGCATACTATTGGAGAACACAGAAATGCTGGACCACTCTAACAACCACCATGTCAGACTACACAGGAAAGCCACTGAAATCCATAAGCATGTGGACAATTTCAACAGAAAGGAGGAAATCATTAAAATGAACAAAATCTGGCTACCAGTATTTAAAAAAACCTCTAAAATTATAACAGCAAAACAACACCCAAACACAGGAAGACTCCAAAGAGGAAACAATCAGGGATAGCTAATCACTTCTCAACAAAAGATTCCCTAGCCTAGCCACTAACAAGCCATACCAAAAAAACTGCCAGACCATCAAACGCTATTCAAGGTGGCCAGTTGAAACACTCACACCTACCTCCAACAGACAAGAGTTCTTTATCTCACCCTGGACATTCCACAGATATATAAACCCAATTTTCCTAGTTCCAACAGACCTCACAACCTCTGAGGATTCTTGCCATAGATGCAGGCGAAATGTCAGGATAGAATGCTTCTAGAATATGGCCATATAGCCCCAAAAATCTACAACAACCTAGCGATACGGAGGAAGTTACTTGAATTACAGCCATTCCTCTGGCTTTGACTTTTGGTAATTTGATTCAAAAATGTTCTCACTAGGAGTCTCTAGGTCCTCCAGTGTGACTTTGGCTGAATCTACACTGCCATATAATCTAGTTTCATAATGTTTCAAATCAAATCATGATTTGATCATAATGTTTCATAAGGGTCCCAAAATATAGTAGAAAAATCATATAATTTACTTGTACCTACATATTTTGTAAATGCTGAATTCTTCATATGGTTAGGGATAGTATTGAAAGCGAAACTTTATACATAGCAAGCACCACCTTTTATACTCTGACCTTACAACTTGAATTCTATGAAGGGAGCAGTCATCAGGCGGATAGTGCAAACATGAGAGAGAGAGAAAAAAGAAGCAGAGTAGAAGAATAAAGTAGGATCCCAAATCATGTCATACACACAGGTGTGACAATATGGGGCAAGGAAAGGAAGAATGATATATTTAAGTAGAGAAATGTCCACTATGAGATGGCTTTCTCAAGAAGTCAGATTTAGCTCCATTGAACAACACAGCTGTATCTCTTAAACTTTCCCATGTGTGCAAGCTATTAAAGGCATATATGACCTGTCTAGGATGCATGTTGACTGTCATCACTGTAACTCAGAGAGGATAGCCAAATTAAGACCTGGGGGATGTTGTCTGTGGAAATATGAGCCTTTCATTAGATAGCATTTAGCAATTCGAGTTATTAAGTAGCCATCCCAAATAGGAGAAATGAATGCCAAAGAAACAAACCACTAGTATGAAGGAAAAGATGGGAAGAAGCCCTTAATCAAACCCACAAGTTCCACCCCTGAGACTTTCCCCCCAAGTTGTAGTCAAATCATATCCTTATCCTCCTAAGCTTTTCAAAAACAGTAGCTAAAGGATTACTTTAAAACAGTAAGTGCCCTCTCTGTCCCATGTAACTGAAATAAAGATAAACATTGGTCACCTCAAACAGCTTCCTATTGAAACATGCAAAGCTTGGTGGAGAAGAGGCACTCGGCATTTTGCAGGGAGTTAAGGGTGATGGACAGTTGCAGCTGTGAATGAGAAGCAGGCAACAGAAGTCTCTGATGTGAACTTGGTAGATGGGGTGGAGAGAGAATAGTACAACCACACTGGCTATTCTAAGATGTGAATGCCAAAGGTGGTCAGCCATGCTGAAAGTCAAGTCAGATGTGGCACTAAGTGGCTGAGAATGGATTAGACTTAAATCAAGTCAATGTCCTCTTTTTTAAAAGTATCCCCACAGTACTGCTTATAAAGTTTTATTTTCCCTTGCTAGATACTTGTTAGAGGATGTCCCCATACCTCAAAGTACTGACATAGACCTTCTACCCTGCCACATAATCCAGATTATTAAAGCAGATCATCCACATTATCTGTTTAGAACTGGATTATATGAGTCTACACTGCCATATAATCCAGTTCAAAGCAGATAATCTGGATTTTATATGGCAGTGTAGAAGAGGTCTGAGATGCACTATAGTTAGTCAAAGTGCTGGTAGAGGATCACTTTGCTCAAAAGGCAATAGTGACCCCTGGTTTATGCCAGAGGCATAACCCTGAAGAAGACTTCTTTGTATAAATACAAAATTGGCTAAGTAATCAATCTGTGAGCATATATACATATATGTATACAGTATATTGTAATGTTTACACATTTTTCAATTTTTCAATACTGTCATCACTGTTAAGCCAAGCATCATATTATAGTCACAATTGACCACAAGCAGCTCACTGAAAATGCCCTTTAGTCATCAAACTTTAGGGGAATATTGATTCACATGTTTTAGCCAATGGTGTTTAATCTGTTTATGTATAATGGTTTGTTTAATTGTTCATTATGTTATTGCACTGGCATTGAATGTTTGCCATTTTTACTTTGAAAGCTGCCCTGAGTCCTTACGGGGGAAGAAGGCGAGTTAAAAATAAAGTTGTTGTTGTTGTTGTTGATAATAATAATAATAATATATTGCATCAGCACTGTATTATAAACATTGATGGCCAGGGCCTTGTTGGACTGTTTGATAATCCAGCTCTGATCAAAACAGATCAGTGAAGTGTTCCTGACTATTGTGAAAATTTTCTGAAGATGCCCTGAATAGAGTTCACAGACCATAGTTTGATAACCTATGTCTTAGAATAAGAATCTAGGTAGTTTGTCTAACAGATTCAAAGCTAATGCCATGGGTAGTTGTATTTAATATCCACTAACCACAACAAGATCCCCATAGTGCTGGATTGACTGTTGATAGTTTTCTGCTATTCAGCTTTAATTTAATTAAATAATCATGGTGCAATTGCTGATTAGATTTACACACTCTACAAGCATGCTATAAGTGTGTAGTTGTGTTATTCTGTGTATACTTGTAATTTTGTATGATCTGTATTAACTAAACAGAATTATCTGGTTGCATTCAGATGTCACAAATGACCAAAATTTAGATTGACATGATTTAATCTAACCAGAATTCGGGCTTGCTTGTTTTCCTTTCCTGTCTCTTCCTTCAGCGTGGCTACAGAGAAAGGTTTAGAAATGTTTGCATCATCTGCTTAGCATCTCCTAAACCTTAAATAATTGTTACTATTGTTTATATTAAAGTACCATTTTTAATTAAAAAATGTTTTGAATTGGGATTCTTTCAAACTAATCAGAGAACATTAGTCACCGTTTAATCAGTTCTAAACATCTATTCTTGAGGAAAGCATCAGAAGCCCTGCTTCGAAGGGTCAAACCAGATGAGGTAAATGGGCAGTGGTGGATCACAGCTTTAATGTAACAGAAGATACATGGGTTTTAGTCTAACCTTTAAGGACCTTATCATATTAGCCAGGCAAAGTGTCCTGCTTTGCTGCCAAAATGAGGGGGAAATGGAGAGAACCTGTTGCCCTGTGCACTGCTCCCTCACAGCAACCCTTCTCCCATAACATGGGGGAAGAGTTGCCCAGGCACCACAGAAGTGTGCTGGTTCCAATGGAGCTAGCACAGCAAGGGAAGGCTCCCATGTTGAGGGGGATGCTTTGTACGGCACTTTCCCTCCAGTTGGATGAGGGGCCTCCACAGGAAGTTCCCTTACATTGTGCAATGGGCAGTGGACCCATTCATCCTCCAACTGGAGTGGAAGCATCGTAGGATGCTCCCAAAGGCAAAGGTGATGAGATCATAAGTGAGCTATCCAAGATAGTGAACCTTAACCCCTGATAGATTCAGCACCTTGGACAGCTCCTAAATGAAATCACTGTTCTGTTGACATGAAGCAACCAGGTGATTTGAGAAGAACTTAAGGAAAAATATTTTTCCAACAACAGCACCCACAACAGCACCTTCTTCCATGCTGTCTGGAGAATTCTAAGAATTGCTATTTAAAACGTAACTTAAAACAGTGTTTCTGGCGATTGAAAAAAGTTAACTTTAGATGAAAGGATTGAGATTGTGTCTGCATTCTTATTCCATGGTAAACCTAGATGGGCATTGTATTTGCCTATATAGAAAATAAGAACAACATTGTACAAGACAAAAAAGTTCAAAGATGGGAGAATGGAAAGTGTTTAAAACAAATAATATCCCGTTAACAGTTCTAATGCTGCTATAGAGAGATAACACCTGGGCATATGTATTTCAATCGCATAACTTTCTGGGTTTCATCTAGACAGAACACCTTGTGAGCATGGCACAAAGAAAACAATAGAAAATAGTGGGCAACCTTAAAGTACCCACAAAATTAAAAAGTTTAGATTTGTTAAATCCCCAATAGATTTAAAGTAGTTATTATAAGAGCTATGTATATGATCTTAATTTTCTGAACAACATTTCCAAATCATTCCCAAAACCTTTTGTTAGCTGTAATTACAGTAGACCAACTGGATCAATGGCATTTACATAAGTATTAAATCAATATTTAACAACTGATGTAATGAATCTACTCCTTGAAGTTTAATTTAGCTTATTTATAAAAAAATTAATCATATATCATCTGGCCTGTTTCTTGGGACCATTTTCAGTTGTTCTATGCCCATTTTGACTGATAACATCCAGTAGTAATGGGCACCCCACTATGTTAGGAGTGTGTGCCTGTTACTTAGAAAGGTTCTAAAGACGACTGCAGATAGGTACAGACCTATCTGAGAACAATTGCTCCATTGCTGTTACTCCCTTTTGAGGGAACCTACATGAGCATAAGTGTGGCAAGTCAATTTCATGTTGATTTCAAACCAGGGCATGGGACTGAAATAACCTGGTTTTTTTAATCCTCCTGCTTACATACCTAAACATGAGCTATCTAGGGTGGGGATAGGAAGTATTGTGTTGAGGTGATACTGCTAGTGTTCACAGGAACAGTTCCAAAAAATGAAATTGGAGGAATTATGTTCAGATTCATAAGTGTTACGCTATGGGATACCAGTTTATTCTGATCCCCCTGGCTGTTCATTAGCAATACCAATCTGAGTGAGGTAATAAATGATGTGTGTGCAGGCTGATGGCAGCCAGCTCTATGTTTCCTTGTTGTTGGAATCAGCTGGGGCTGTGTAGGTGCCAGACTAATACCCATTGCTACAAAAGGCTGGATGGGGGCCAATGAACTGAAGTTGGACCCCAAATGAGAAGGAGGTTCAGTGGGTTGGTGGTTCATGGAACTGGCTAAATGACTTGCCCTAAAGAGAGCTGCACTCTCCCTGGTAATGACATTTAAATCCTAAATGGTATCAGACTTTGATACATGAAGGAGCACCTTTTCCTAAACATATCTGCCTATAGATAATCCATTCTTATTTTGGCGTTGTACTACTATTCAATGAATGTATAGTGAGAACAATACTGCTAATGCCTACACAACACTTACATATCCCTGCGATTTAGGCCCCAACATGGGGCACCAATCTTTTTTAGTTTCAAGGCATTAAATGTCTGCCCTTGTGTATGTATCTGTTGGAATCTGCCCTGAGTCCCCTTGGGGAGATTGGCAGAATATAAATAAAGTATTGTTATTATTCTACTGACAAGAAAAGACAGTATGTCATAGCACATAAAAGATATATGCTGGATTTCGTATCACAAAATCACACGTTGAACACTTCCCAAGCATCTAGGACTGTGTGATGTATTTTTGAATGATGCGCTCAGATCCAAGAAAGGTGGCCTTTTGCAGTTGAGAGATCGTGATTTTGTCAATGTTTATTGTTTCCAAATGCCGGCTGAGATCTTTTGGCCTGCACCCAGTGTGCCGATTACCACTGGGACCACCTGTACTGGTTTATGCCAGAGCCTTTGCAATTCGATTTTGAGGTCTTGGTAATGGCTGAGTTTTTCCTGTTGTTTTTCCTCAATGTGACTGTCACCTGGAATGGTGACATTAATAATCCAAACCTTTTTCTTGTCCACATCATCATTATTATGACTATGGTTATGATTACTATTATTGAGGTTTCCTGGAGGTTCCTTGCTCTGTTTTGCATCCATGGGAGCAATGGTATCACATGAGTGTATGAGAGAGAGCCTTTTCTACTTTAACATCCTATTGTGGATTGCCCCTTGGAGGCCTGATTGGAACGGTTGTTGCCTTCATCCTGGCATATGGCTAAGACTTTTTTTTAGATCAAAGCCATTAGAAACCAATGATTTTTTCAAATCTACAAAGATACTTGGTATAAAACTGCTTTTAACCCTCATCCTATTTTATGTAATTTTAGAGAGTTTTAATTATTTCTTACTGTTTAAATTTTTAATTGTTTTAGATTGATTTTACTTGTATGCTGTCTGGAATCTTGTGATATAGGACAGGATATAAATCAATTAGTGATGTGTGCATGCATACACAAATGTGCATGCCTAGGAGTATATTCATAATTCATACTTTTATACATACTACTAACATTTTCACACCTTTTCCCTCTCCTTTTGGGTGTCCTGCAGGAAAAACTAGAATACTTCTTTCTTATAGTATTTGCCATTGAGGCAGCGATGAAGATCATTGCCTATGGATTTCTATTCCATGCAGATGCCTACCTCCGAACTGGCTGGAATGTGTTGGATTTTACCATAGTCTTTCTGGGGTAAAGTCACTCTATTTTATTTAGCTTTGTGTGTAAATGAATGGTTTAGGGATTGCCAGAAAAACAATCTAATTTTTTTTGTAAGAAATAGTGCTCATGTACATGGAAGCAAGGAGCCAGTGTGATTTAGTGGTTTGAGTGTTGGACTAGGTCTCTGGAATCCCTGCTCAGCCATGAAACCTACTGGGTGACTTTAGGCAAGCCTTCTCACCTAGTCTCAGAGGAAGGCAATGACAAACCTATTCTGAACAAATGAGGCCAAGAAAACCCTGCAATAGGGTCGGCTTAGAGTCACCATAAGTTGACCTTAAGTTGTTGAAGACCACAAAAACAACATGGAAGCTGCAATCCTGTATACGTAGAAATGTATCTTTATAGTCATCTACCTCTTGATTAGACACATGGAGTATTACACATAAAACACATTGCTTTTGTAGCTCTATGTCATAAAATGTGATGAAAATAAGTTTTGGGAATCATACGTGCCAAGAGGCGGCAGCCTGTAATATTCCTGAGTGTTGAGGAAATGTGTCTTCACTTCTGTTTACAGCAAGCAGTATACTCATTTGATGTACAATTTACAATTTGAGTTATTTTCTCTGCATGCTCAGAAATGTCTTAAATAAACATTCATATGAACCAGATATCCCACTTGACATATGTGTTTCATGTAATGCCATAAATGTCATTTTTGAGTGACTTAAAGTCATTTCCAGCTTATGGAAACTATATCACAATGGGGTTTTTTTTGTAAGATCTATTCAGATTTTGTTTGCCATTATATTTTTCTGAGACTGAATGGATGTGCCAAGTCTAAGGTCACCCAGTGAGTTTCAATGCTTGAGCAAGAATTTAAAACCTAGTCTCCCAAATTCCTAACCTGACATTCAAGCCACTATGATGATATTGGCTCTCATTAGGTATAGGCCATTGATATTCCCTGTCATATTTCACATACCTGAACTGTGGAGAAGCTGGCAAGAAGTCAGCATTTGCTGCATCAACTGAGACAGAATTGCTAGTGGCAACATCAACAATGATGTTGATGAATGCTTTTGTCATCTTATTTCATTGTCGCATGGAGAGGGCACACTAAATCATTCAACGTGGAGGCAGTTGTCATGTCACAAACAGTTGTTTTACACAGCATCCTAGCTGTGTAAAATTGACTATTTTTGTCATTCTAGCACATAGAATGGATAAGATGTAATAAAATGACTTAGAGCCCTTCCATACTGTCCCTATATCCCAAAATTTGATCCCAGATTATCTGTTTATCCCAGGTTATCTGGCAGTGGGGACTCATATATTCCAGTTTAAAGCAGATAATCTTGGATCAGATCTTGGGATAAAGGGCAGTGTGGAAGGGCCCTAAGTCTATAGGGAGACTAGGCCTGATAAAAAATTCAGTATGTTCACAAGGAGAAATATCTATTCTACCCATTATTTTTTTTCAATCTCTAGTTGCATCTTGCATGCCTATGTTGTATCTACCTGTCTTTTTTTACCTCATTGTCTCCTTAAAGAGTCTTTACAGTCATCCTGGAGAAAATTGATGTAATGGAAAATGCGCTGCTTAGTGGGCAAGGCTTTGATGTCAAAGCTTTGAGAGCCTTTCGAGTCCTGCGGCCCCTGCGCCTGGTGTCAGGAATACCAAGTGAGTAAAACCTTCTTGGAATTTGATAACTGGTTGTGCATGTGAAAGATTGGGATGTTTGGAAACAATTTCTATAATCCTTTTCATACGCAAAATGTAGGAGAAATAAAAAATAGAAATAGATTATGTTCTTACAATAAGCTGGGGATGATGGTGATGAATAAGCTAATATTGTAGTTAGTTACAATAGACAACGAGCTTCTCTAGAGAGGAATGATGTGATGATGGGAGGTTGTGGTATTCATTGCTGAAGTTTTCATTTCACTATCCAAATGATGTTACTGTTGCTCCAGACTATTTTCTGTGAACTCCTGCCAGCAGCTGCAACATTTGATTCTAGCCATCAAGTAGGCTTCTTTTTCTTTCTGAGACATATCAGAACAATTTGTTTCCTTCTGCTCACTTCATATATAATGCATCAGTACATAAATGAAATGGCACTTTTGCACTGTAACTCTGTAACTAAAAAGAACATCCAGAGAAGAGGAAAATTTGCCCTTCTAACATCACAGCAAAACAACCCATTAAAAAACTGGAACAACCCTAATGCTGAAATCACTAGAAACGGTCCTTATAAAGAACAGCAGAAGTGGAAGTGGAGGCAATGTTTTTGTTGTTAATTGCCATGATGTGGCTTCAACCTGTGGCAACCTTATGAATGAGAGACCTCCAAATCACCCTATCATCAACAGCCCTGTGAAGGCCTTATAGACTCAGGGCTGAGGCTTCCTTGATTGAGTTGATCTATCTGGAATGTTGTCTTCCTTTTGTCTTCTTGCCTCCTACCTTCCCATGCATTATTGTATCTTGAAGTGAATCCTGTATTTCATGATGTGTCCAAAGTACAACAATCATAGTTTAGTTATCTTGGTTCTAGGGAATGTTCAAACTTGATTTGCTCTAAGGCCCATTTACTTCTCTTTGTAGCAGCCCACAATACCCATAGAGCTCCTCTTCTGCAGTATATTTCAAATGAGTTGATTTTCTTCCTATCAGCTTTCTTCACTATTCCATGAATGGAGAAATTATGACATGGACCATCCTAATTTTGTGTTGTCGAAGGCTTCGTGGGTTGCTGTGAGTTTTCCAAGCTGTATGGCTATGTTCTGGAAGCATTCTCTCCTGATCCACATCTATGGCACATCTATGGCATCCAGAGTTGTGAGGTTTGTTGGAAACAAGACAAGTGGGGTTCATATATCTGTGGAATGATCAGAGTGGGAGAAAGAACTCTTGTCTGTTTGAAGTAAGTGGGTGTTGCAATTGATCACCTTGATTAGCATTGAATAGCCTTGCAGTTTCAAGGCTTAGCTGTTTCCTGCCTTAGGGAATCCTTTGCTGTGAGGTGATTAGCTAGCCTTGATTGTTTATTGTCTGGAATTCCCCTGTTTTTGAGGACAGTAAATAAAGTAAATAAAGCGCAACACTCAAAAACAGGGGAATTCCAAAAAAGAAACAATTAGGGCTAGCTAATCACCTCCCAACAAAGGATTTTCCCCAGACAGGAAACAGCCAAGCCTTGAATCTGCAAGGATATTCAATGCTGATCAAGGTGGCCAATTGCAACATTCACGCCTACCTCCAGCAGACAAGAGGTCTTTCTCCCACCCTGGACATTCCACAGTTATATAAACTCCACTGGGTTGTTTCCAACAAATCTCACAACCTCTGAGGATGCCTGCCATAGATGTGGGTGAAATGTCAGGAGAGAATCCTTCTGGAACATAGTCATACAGCCTGGAAAACTCACAGCAATGCATCATAATTTTAGTATTCAATGATGACATATGTACACTTCAAGATCAACAACATGGGGTGTGGCAAAGATAAGAATATGATGTTTTAGAATGGGTAAAATAGCACAGCCTTTCCTCCCTCAGATCAATTTGTTTGTTCATTGCTATGACTTGGGAGATGTAGGGCAATAAAGTGTACAGATTAAATTGGAGTTGGTCTTATGTGGTAGTGTGTGATGTTTGGAATTTAGGTGTAAAAGCTAATATGATGTAAACAATTTCTTCTCTTCCTCTCTATTCTAGGTCTGCAGGTGGTACTGAACTCCTTAGTCAAAGCCATGATGCCCCTGTTTCACATTGCTGTGCTTGTTGTCTTTATGATCATTATCTATGCCATCATGGGGCAAGAGCTTTTCAAGGGCAAGATGCACAAGACCTGCTATTACAATGGGACAGGTAGGAGGTGGGCTATGATTTGGCCAAAACAACACAGATGCAAAAAGATATGTGGGGCAATAGATGTCTCAGAGACTTTGAGGACTGACAATGAAGCAGAGTAGCGACATCTGATCCTCTTGTGTACATAGGAATTGGGACAAGGCATTGAATTTCCTGAAATTCTGCTTTACTTAGAACTGGAGGTTGGAATATATGCTAGGCTATCTAAGATGCTTATTGGAGCCAGTTACAGGCACCCTATAACTCCCGGTTAAAAAAGCAACACTGGCCACTGGTTCATTTCTGGAAGCCTTTCAAAGTGCTGACAATGACTCTATATGGTTTAGGTCCAGACTATCTGAAAGATTGTATCCCCCTATATAGCCCTGCCAGAACTCATCTTTATGAAATCCAGATTATCTGCTTTGAACTGGATTATATGGCAGTGTAGACTCAGATAATCCAGTTCAAAGCAGATAATGTGGATTATCTGTATTGATGATCTAGGTTATATGTCAGTGTAGAAGGGGCCTAAGCTCTACAAGGGAGGCTTTCTTTCCATCCTCCCATCATCACAGGCTTACCTGGTGGGGACATAAGAAGGCAAATACGTTTCTATTCAATCAGGCTTTTGAAATGTAGTCATTCTCAGAGAAGAAATTGAGATGTGCGCTCTGTTTTTATGTTTTTAACTTTTGCATTTTTAAAAACTTTAAAGTTATTTTTACAATTGTATTCCTTTCACTAATTTTGTTTGTGAGCTGCTTTGGATCTCACTTTGGGTAAAAGGTGGCATATAAATAAAATCAGATAGATAGATAGATAGATAGATAGATAGAGATAGATAGATAGAAATATGCATTAACCTTTTTGCAATGTCTCACAAGTGACTCTTTCTTTCCTCCCTCAGACATCTTGGCTACTGTGGAAGGTGTAAAACCAGCTCCGTGTACAAGTGCAGGCCATGGGCGCCAATGCACTATCCCCGGTTCTCAGTGCAGGGGCAAGTGGCCAGGACCCAACCATGGCATCACCCACTTTGATAACATTGGGTTTTCTATGCTGACTGTCTTCCAATGTATTTCCATGGAGGGGTGGACTCAAGTCCTCTACTGGGTAGGCTACACATGAAATGTTATTGTAGAATAGTGTCACATGCTACAGTATAACTCTGTGGTTCCTGTGAGTAAACCATTCCACAAAATGAACATTCCAATAGTGAGGGAGGCAGTACACATCCAGGGGATATTTAAGGCATGGCCTCCATTTCCAAGAGCCTGATAAGTCATGGAACCTCACTCTGTAAAACCATCTTGAAGTCATTAGTGCTTCAAACTAAGAATGGTTCATTCAGATCAGTCCATCACAAGATATAGATGGAAATGTAAACCTGATTAGCAGTTACCCTCCAGATTTCCCAGTTTTATAGAGCTTATGAGGTTTGATGGATGAATAATGGTCTGCCCTCACTGTTGACTTGTTGGCTCACCAGACCCTATACTTTCTTTTCTGAACTAGAA
This sequence comes from Anolis apletophallus, assembly GCA_030556195.1. NCBI lineage: Eukaryota > Metazoa > Chordata > Lepidosauria > Squamata > Anolidae > Anolis > Anolis apletophallus. The sequence goes on from JARBWK010000005.1 coordinate 75,574,665, forward strand.
ATTTCACAATGCGCCATGAATACAAAAATAAATCTCATAACCATTATTGTCTCATTTCTATTCTGCCTTAGATAAATGATGCCATTGGCAATGAGTGGCCCTGGATCTACTTTGTTAGCCTCATTTTACTTGGGTCATTTTTTATCCTTAACCTGATCCTGGGCGTGCTGAGTGGGTAAGCACATCTGAGTATGTGAGATGTTATTTACCTTCTGTATGTTATCATGGAGGTAGGAGTATGTCCTAAATGTGACTTAACCTTATCCAGTACTTAAAGAGAAAATGTGGTTCTGAGTGATTTTTTAATATTATGAAATAAAGTAAAGTAAACTTTTCCTGAACCAATATACTGATGCTCCTGTCTCTTCTTAATGTTAATGGTGCAAGTCAGTCTCCTGTGCCAGAGGAAAGCAGAGGAAAGCAAATAAATACCGTTAAATGATGGGATACATTGCAACAAAATTACAGTAGAGTCTTGGTTATTCAACCTTTGCTCATCCAATGTCCTGTCTTATCCAATGCAGTCTGCCTCCTGCCCGGATCCACAGCTGTTTCAATACATTGCAATTTTTTAGTGTTAAATTAAATAATGTTTCCATGTATTGAACTGCTTTTTCTGTCGATTTGTTGTAAAACATGATGTTTTGGTGCTTAATTTGTAAAATCATAATGTGTTGTAATTTGATGTTCAATAGGCTTTTCCTTAATCCATCATTATCCAACATTTTCGCTTATCCAACGTTCTGCCAGCCCATTTATGTTGGATAAGCGAGACTCTACTGTACACCTCTGTTGCTTACATTCAGTTGATCTGAACACATACAAAGTAGCTCAAGTTTTATTTCACTGGCACAGCAGATCTTATGCAATGTCTTGAGGCTTTAAACAACTAATTGTGCACTCAAGATCTGAAACTTACACAACAATCTACTAGTGCATCCTTCTGGCTGGGGCCATTCGTTTCTTTTGCATCTTCATCTATATAGCAATGACTACTGTTGGAAGAAGGCAACTATATTCAGGGTAAATCTAGAGATTAGGATGCAAATATTCCTCTCCTTCTTCATGTATACAAATATTTTCCTTGGAAAATATAACACCTATAATCAGGGAAGAAAATATGAAAACTTGGACTTCATGACATAATGATGATATTGCTAACAACCTTTGGCAATGTTTACAGTATTTATCACCAAGCCCGGTTTAAAGGTGATGAGATTAGGTCGTTCGTCTCATTTCCTGCTAGTGTCTTAGAAATAGCTTTCAGGAATGCATTGCAGATAAAATCACTTTTGTCCATTCTAATTTAGGGCTCAAAGCATTTTCATGTAGATTATTTAAGCACTCCTTTCAACAAGCCTGTAAAACAAAATAATTTAAAGTACGTGTATTCCAAATCGAGAACCCGACTCTTGCATGAGGCTGTCCAGACATTGCTGAGCTGTCCAACTGAGAACAATTCATGAGCTTTAATTATTATGTAATACCACTTCTCATCTAAATTCATTTCAGGGAGTTCAGCAAAGAGCGTGAGAAAGCAAAATCACGGGGTACTTTCCAGAAACTGAGGGAAAAGCAGCAACTAGAGGAGGACATGAAAGGCTACATGGACTGGATTGTTCACGCAGAAGTCATGGACAGTGAACGGACACGTGGTGAAGGTGCGATAGCTCATCAAGTAGTATTGCCTGACTAAATGAAGAAAATAGATTTCTAGGGAAATTTTACGGAATAGAAATTACTGGAAATTCTGATAAAAGATTTTTCCAGAGTATGGTATTTGTTTAAGGGTCAAATATGATGAGTGGTTAACCACTGCCAAGGGATTATCTTGTTCCTGGCTTGGGCATGGAGTGGTTTAGCCCTTCATAGATTAGACTCTTCTATTGAAACAATGTACCGAAAAGAAAAGAACAAACATAGGGCACAATCTATGGAATGAGGATCATGGATTTCCTGAGGGGAAAATGTCTTCAAACACCTTCCCTCTTCACTCTGGATATGATTTTCATCTCTGATCCCTTTAGCTACACTTGTCAATGTACAATTAATAACCCAATAGAGCTCTGGTACAAATTCAAACTGTTGCTGATAAACCTTAAGTCCTAAATACGTTAGAATGTGGGTACATGAGGGAGCACTTCTTAAATATGACTGTCCAAGAATAGAGGTCTGTTGGAGGGGCTCCCCTCTGGGTCTGAATGATAGGAACAATTCATAGGAATAGGACCTTCTGGATACAGAATGCCCTCCCATTAGAGGCCCAATTGGCAACAATTCTGTTGTTGTTCTAATACTATATCAAAACATAGATTTTTAATTAAAGTCTTTGGGGCCTAATTGATTTTAACCAAATTGGCACATGTGTTATTGTCTCAATTGCTTAAAACTAGTGTAATTGGTTTTAAAATGCCCTATTATCACTGTTATGTGGTATTCTCAGCTTATTCTTACTGTTTTAAATCCATTTTCCTCTACCCAGTACCCAGTAAGATGCAAGTATTGAAAAACATACATACATACATACACTTTCAGTGCAGATTAGATGCCCACAACCACTATTTCCTTTGAAAATTCCATTTATCACAATGCTAATGGCTTGAATGTTGCCTCTTCGTGTCTTCTCTTGGTTTTGATTACATTATCTAAAGTGTATGATGACACATTCTGGTGAGAGCTTGCTCAGAAAACCATGATTGCCCATTACTCAGCCATCTTGTATTTGTGCCCGTGCATAAGGATGGCAAGAGAAAGGACCCCTTATCGTTGCCCTTTGCCCTGTAGCATAGCTGGCAGCAATCAGACCTTTGCACAGATGCAACAGATACATCTACAGACCAATTAATTCCAAGGAAGGTTCTTCATTTTCCTGAGCATCATACAGTTAGATGAAAGTGACTTGGAGAGAAAAAGCCTTATGAAGTTTGGGGCAGACTTGAGGCACAAAGTCTTCTGGGATCCAGCCCAAAAGTACTTGAGGGGTAACTCATGGTTTCAGCCAATTTTCACACTTCATTAATTGGTTTTGTGATTCCTTCCTTTTTCCCTGTAGTTTTTTGTTGTTTGTTCAGATGGTTTGCATGTGATTTCAGGGATACATCTGATGGGATCTATGAAAGCTTATGCCACAGATGTGTCAGTCCCACTTAGTTTAAGAGTGTCACTTTGTTCTTCATTTCTGGAAAGAGTAGTCTGTTTGGAAAATACAGCTCTCAACAAGTACCCCTTGATCATAGAACATCTGCTGATAGCATCCAGAAATGCTGATTGTTTTTATTTTTAGACATTTGTGGTGTTTTCAGATATAAAGTTGCAGGAATATAATCTTAGAGGAAAAGGACAGAAAGTTAGTAAGAAGGGCAACATCTCAGACCTAGATTAGACGGAATTGCAGGATGTGATACCAAGTGCTTATATTGCTAGTTTTATAAATACACCTTGCTGGAAATTAATCTGTGCTTCAAATTATCGAATACAACTGACTTCTCTCATAACCCTTTCTTGTTTTCTTCAGGAATGTCATCAGATGAAGGCGGCTCAGAGACAGATAGCCTGTACGAGATTGAAGGCATGAATAAATGGATTCTTTTTTTGTAAGTTTCCTGCATACAGTTCTTAACATCCTCATGTTCTATCGTACAGGAATGCACAAATCGAATCACTCTGAGTATCATTTTTACATTATCTGCAGAAAAAAACTGATTACAAAAATCATGAATCTGTACCCTTCTCCATGTACCTGATAGCACATTCTTTTTAGACTTCCTGCATGACTACAAACCTTTCTGAAACTTTCTTTCTGCCACTCTGAGAAACCTCTATTTCTCTCTGCTTTATAGGATTCCCTTCTCTTTCTTCCCCACTTCCAAATACCTGCTTTAAACCCCCCCCCCCCACCCCCAATCACATATCTCTCAATACTTGCATCCTTCAGTACCTTTACTTTCTTACATCTCCATTCCAGACTGGGTTTCTTTGTGTTCTACTTTTTACTTGCTGCACCCCATTGAAAAATCTCTGGTTTCCATCATTTGCAACCACACCCATGTTTTATAGGGCTCATATCACACCTGGCTCTTCTTTAACTACAGTCATGTTATTTCTAAAAATGCTGTTAGGTAATTATTGTTCTCTTTCCTTTTGTATCTTTGGAACCATTCCAGGATTACAGGATTCATTTGCACAAAAACACTCAAAATGCAAGCTATCCACTTAGTGAGTCAGTACCTCCTCCAAGATTTATCTTCACTCCCTTTCCTAGGTTGGCATACAAATGTGCATGCAGACACAAAGATGGCATTCACAGAAATATACATGATATATACATTAAAAGTCTTACATGAAAAAAATGAATGTTTCCCTTTGTGAGGGGCTTCTTCATTGGGGTAACCTGACTTAACTAATCACTAGCAGATGAAGCTATTTATTTATTTATTTACTTTATTTCTACCTTGCTCTTCTCACCCCAAAGGGGACTCAGTGCTGCTTACATAATTTGGCACAATTTGATGCCACAATTGAACAATCCAAAAATAATACATTATATAAACCAGTGGTTCCCAATCTTTTTTAAAAATCAGGGACCACTTTGACCAGAGACCACTCTCCAACATTCATACCAAAAGGGTTACAAATCAATTTTTTATCAACTTTAGATTCAGTTTGGTTATTTGGAGTACTGAATCAGAACATTGCATTTGATAGACCATATCAGCTCTAGTTTCTGATACAAAACATATTCCATCCAGTAGTCGCCATCTGCTTGCTCACAGAAAACCACATTTAATAATCTAGAGCTGATGTGGTCTATCCAATGCAATTTTCAGCACCCCAAATAACCTCAGGAACAGACCTAAAAGTGTTGACACCAAGACCTCTTTCAGGTGCCACTTGGAATGGCTCTGCTCAGGGGGGTGTCCCTAGTGACATGGATTGGACTAAGGTACAAGAAATAAGGGATGTTTGTGCTGAACCTACAAGTAGTGACATGTTTGAGGGGTTTCGTGCAGATGGGAATTGGAGTTTCGATGAGCAATCATCAACTTGGGATGAACTAAGTCGTGGCAGGAGGAGAAGGGCTTGGCAGGAGAGACAGAGAGCTGCACGTGAGGCTGTGTCAACAGTGGAGAGGGCTAATGATAGGGTGGTGTCCCAATCTAGAATAAAAGATAGTTTGAGTTTGGGGAATCTTTGGCAAAAGGTTGCTGAGTGCCCGTGTCCTGCCTTGTGTGTGCTGTGCTTCTTTGTTCCTGGGTTCTGATATTTCTGAAGACTACTTCTTGGACTTATCGCTGCTGCCTGGTTGCATGCTGAGTCACCTCTTTGCTTTGACCTGGACTGCTTTGCCGTTGTCGTTGTTTTCTCCTGCCTTGACGTTGGACTGCTTCTTGACTGTGCTGCCGTTTGTCTCCTCACTTCGACTCCGGACCTGCTTTGACTATGCCTCTGCTGCTTCCGTGTTTTCTGACCCCCGGACTGGATCAATGTTTCTTCACTCTTGCCTTCTCCCATTTTGTGTGAACATTACTATTGTGTTTTATTTTTTTGGGTTTCGAGGCTTTTGCGTTTAAAACGGGTTTTTTGGAAGAATAATTCGGTTTTGTTGAACTTGCTGTTTCTTTTAACCAAGTTGGTCTTCATTTTTGTTGAGTCACACTCTCACACTGAAGTTTAAGTGCTGTGAGTCAATTTGACTCTCTTTTGTGTTTGTTTGAATAAACTTTGTTTTGAACCTTGCTGCGTGTTTGGTATTTTAAGGCTCTGTGACCACGACATTTTGTGTCACAGCCGGAATATTAAAGGAGGTGAGACCTGGGATTCTGAAATCTTTGTACTGATTCTGAAGTCAGTAATGCAAGCTAAGCTACAGAACTGATTGGTCTACATCCTGATTTTAACTATCCTTGTTCTCTTTTTCTATCTAGTCGGCACTGGCGTCGATGGAACCGTCTTTTCCGGAGAAAATGCCGTGAAGTGGTTAAGTCTAAGTTTTTCTATTGGTTTGTGATCTTCATAGTTGGCTTCAATACCATCTCAATTGCCTCTGAGCATCACTATCAACCAAACTGGCTTACCCATGCCCAAGGTGAGCGAAGCGTTTTGGGAATTTTCCGAGGTTGTGATTAAAATTTTATAAGAGACTACAATGCTTCCTGTTTTAAATTTTCTCAAATGTGTTATGGCCTCTCTTTGCTTTTCAATGTCATAGGCCCCTTTTACACTGCCATATAATCCAGATTACCAAATCAGATAATCCACATTACCTGCTTTGAACTAGATTATATGAGTCTACGTTGCCATATAATCCAGTTCAAAGCAGATTATCCAGATATGGCAGTGTAGAAGGGGCCCTAGTCTCACACACCCACAGTTTAACTATATCCCAGATCTATTTACTTCCTGGCCCGTTCCCCCCTGTAGTATGTGACATTTATCATTGACTAGTGTCTTAAAATATGTATTTTATTTGGGAGTGTGGGAGTGGCAGTGCATTGCCTACTAACAATTTATCTATAAAATTATGGGGAGATGTCCAGACGGGGAGTAATTCTGAAAAGACAGATAAGAGCCATAAGGCCCCTCCTATCACTAGTCTTCCAGTCTATATGGCTTGTAGGCTGCCATTCAGTTAAATGAAAAGAATGGGGGAAATAATAATAATAATAATAATTTATTACCTGCCTCTCATTGTGGCATGAGGCAGGGTACAACATGGTTGAAACAGAGCAATAAAGCACAAAACAAGAAATGTACAATATCAATGCATAAGAGAGGTTGCTTGGACTTTGCAAACATAATAATTAATGACGAGTGTTAGCTGTGGGTTAGAAGTGGAAGCGCTGCTTCACAAGAGGAAAGAATTGGGTAGAGCAAAGTAGGTAGTGCAGTTTCTTCTCCCCTTTCTCATTCAGTCTCAGGAATGATTGGGCTCTTGGGAAAGCCTTCATTCTAAACCCATTCATTATCAGTTGTGTTTTCCTTACATACAGACATTGCCAATCGGGTTCTTCTGGCCCTTTTTACAATTGAGATGATTCTGAAGATGTATGCGCTAGGCTTTCGTCAGTACTTCATGTCCATCTTCAACCGTTTTGATTGCCTTGTGGTGTGCACTGGCATCCTAGAGCTCATACTGGTGGAGATTATCTCAATGACTCCCATGGGCATCTCCGTTTTGCGGTGCATTCGTCTGCTGAGACTCTTCAAGATAACTAAGTGAGTTTCCATTTAGTAGAAACAGAATTGTTGTTCAAAATATATCACTAATATCCAAATTTCTGTAGTTACAGCCCTGTGTTGTTCTCATCATTCAAGTAGCCGTCTTAATTAAAGGTGTTCCAGAGCCCAAGAGGGCTTTGATACAGCTCCAGAGCAGTTAATGGATTATTTGGCTAAGTGTAGATTCAGCTTATGATTTAGAATACACATTGCTTGCTGAGTCTTACTCTTTGGTAAGCATGCTTAGGGTTACTTCTTTATTTGATATTCATCTTTATTGCCTCGTTCCACTGTACTTACTCTGAAGTTTGGCTAACCCCAGTTTTCTGCTAAGCTCTCAGAGTTATAACTGACCTCACATTTTTGAAACTGTTAGAAAGAGATCAAACACATCTCCTCAAACTGACCTTTTAAGCTGTTTCTCGTGTTGGGCTTTTGGTGTTTAAAAATAATTTTATTTTTGTTTTCATTGTATGATACCTTGTGGTGGTTTACTTGTGCACTGGTTTTATGATTGTTAACAGAAGTAAATACAGAAATAGGGATAAATAAATAAAGGTTACATTTTTGGATGTTGCTTTACCTGCTTAACTGTATTCAGGACTGCAGCCAAACTAAAGAATTAGTCTTGACAGTAACACTTCTTGTATTAATAAAAGTGGCAACTCAAGTGATAATAAAGGTTAGACATTAGAACAGTTTATATTTTTGTGTGTTTTTCTAGTGAACTATGTTATCAAGGGACTGTTCTTGGAGATCACCTAAAGGCTGGAGCTGATATAAATGCAGTAACTAAGTTTCTGACCAGAGTACCATGTGCACAAATAATTAAATTTGTTGCGCTGGATAGAAACATTTTGATAAAACAGAATAATCAAATAAATGATTCCAGTCTCAAAGGAAATGCATAAAATGCCATTGACTTCTGGTCTAAATTAAAGATGTTTGTGATGACATTCAAAGTCCTAAAGTCTTGGAACCTCAACACTTGAAGGGACACCTCTACTTCTATAAACATGCCCATTGACTGAGGTTTGCTATAGGGGCCCTTCATTGTGTTCTGCCAAAGAGAATATTAATACAGGCATGAAGATGTGGAAAAAAGTTTTATCAGTTGTGGCATCTGGATTTAAATACCTTCCCTCAGGAGGCCTTATTGACACCAATGTTGACTCCATTCTGGTGTTAAGCAAAACCATGTCTGTTATTAAAGCCTTTGAAGCTTGAGTTAATACAAAACATACATATATGAGATTTTAAACTGTTTTAAAACCACTTACATTTGTTTTAATCCTCTGAGTGTTTAATATGCATTTAGTCTGTTAAAATAACTTCCACTGTTTGAATTTTAAAATTCTCTTTTCTTGTATTGATTTTATATCTACACCACCTTGAGATGGCATGGTGTTAAATAAGACAATATTTTAAAGAATGCATCCTAGCATCTCTTCAAAGCTAGGCATACATCATCTACTTTGTCATCTGATTTTCTCTCTCTCCAGGTATTGGACATCTCTGAACAACTTAGTGGCATCTCTTCTGAACTCAGTGCGCTCCATCGCCTCACTCCTCACCCTACTCTTCCTCTTCATTTCCATCTTTGGCCTACTAGGAATGCAGCTTTTTGGAGGAAAGTTTGATTTTGATGATGAAGTGATACGGCGCAGCACCTTTGATAACTTCCCCCAGTCTCTCATCACTGTCTTCCAGGTACAATGTATGGTGTTTTGTTACCAAGTTAAGGACAGGACTGTGGAGGTAATAACTCTTTAGGGCTCAAATAGTGGATGATTCGCAGACTGATAAAAGTAAGGGCTTCCCCTTGACATTAAGTCTAGTCAAGTCTGACTTTGGGGGGTGGTGCTAATCTCCATTTCTAAATTGAAGAACCAGCATTATCCGTAGACACCTTATAGGTCATGTGGCTGGCATGACTGCCTAGAGTGCCATTACCTTCCTGCAGAAGCGGTACATATTGATCTACTCACATTTGCATGTTTTCGAACTGCTAGGGTTGGCAGAAGCTGGAGCTAACAATACGAGCTCATTCCATTCCATGGATTTGAACCGCCAACCTTCTCATCAGCAAATTCTGCAGTTTAGTTGTTTAACCTGCTGTGCCACCGTGGCCCCTAGTATCCTGAAGGACCAGTTTATTTAGGAAGTCAGGAAAAATGCAAACAGAAATCAAGTTTATTTATCAGTCTTGTAAAACTGCACAGCAACATCATTTAACCAATCAAAGCAATGATAGTAACATACACTAACTAATAATAGGCAAACACTATGTCTAAACTATGCATGGCAAACTTGTTCCTTGTGATTCATACTGGAATTTTTACTAGTATCTTTATCAGCAGAATCAATCAAAATGTCTGAGGATATGGATGGGATGACCTGTAAAGTTTTATTTTAAGACAATTGGAAATTTGAATGTCTAAATTTTTCCATGATTGAAGGTACATCTACACTGTAGAATCACAGCCAGCCCTCCACATTTGCTGGGATTAGGGCCCAGGTCCCCCATGGAAGTGGAAACAAACATGAATAAAGAAAATGCTATTGTTAAATCTGAGAGAACACCTCTCTAGGAATTTCTGGGCCATCCAGCATGACTCTGTAGTCAATATCTACTGAAAGCTGACGATAGAATCACATTGAAGGACCTAGAGATTCCTAGGAAGGTGTTTTCTCTAGAAACCTCCATGTCTTCCAGCATGACTGGAAGTCCATTGCAGAGGACTTTGAGATTACTAGAGAGAACATTTTAAATAATAATATAGAAGTCCAGATTCCTGGGATATTTTATGATCTCTGTGACCAGACTTTTTTGATACCTAGGAAAAAAGGATAGTGACTTGTATGTAGGTTCTCTTCTTCATTTGAGGATTTAACAGAGTTAGTTGTGCTCACTGCTCACAGAAATGCATTCTTTGTTTCTAGGTCCTGACTGGAGAAGACTGGACTTCGGTTATGTACAATGGGATTTTGTCTTATGGAGGACCAAGCTATCCTGGGATCCTAGTCTGCCTTTACTTTGTTGTTCTCTTTGTCTGTGGGAACTGTATCCTTCCTTTAACTATTGTTTTTAGTATTGTTGCTCCATTAAGTCTAGTCTCATGTTAAGAGAGAAAACTCTTCTTCTCTGGATTGTGTCTGTACTTATTTTGCTACGTGGCAGAGAGAGGTAATTAAAAAAAGATCCATTTTTTTCCCTCAACCCCTTTTATTTCTGAACTAGTAGAGAGTAGACTCTCAGGCAGGCATGTAGGGGCTTAGGGTGGTCTGCAAAAAAGGCCTTACTGGTACATTATTTCTGTTATGTCACCATGATCTCATTATATCCCACATTAATGGGGTTATTGGGATAACAATACAAAAGGTTTGCTAGGGTAGACCCTTTTCCACCCAGTCTCAGCCCCCCCCCCGAACCAAACTCAGCCCCCCCCCCCCGAATCAAAATCCTGGCTACGGCCCTGCTCTCAGGCTACAAAATGTGTCCTTACCAGTGTAATAGACAGTATAGTAATAGTTTTTGCTTTCCTTTTCTATGTTTTTAATTTGTGGATTTAAATTATATCCTGTCTCTCTACACAAAAATAGTACAGAAGGAAGCAAATACAATTTTAATAAAGGATACAATTAAAACATGAAAACAGAGGTAACGTGCAATTAAAACATATCAATATACAAGCAATAATATCACTGAACTAGTAAAGTCACCTTAAAGAGTAACCCATCTTAAATGTCAAAAACCTTATCCGAATAATGCAATTTTTCCACCCAGGCATTCAAAAGGCTTTAAAAAATTCTGCTGAGAGAAGTGAATGTTTCCCTTTAAATATAAAAGTTAAGGTACAGCACTAACTAGAATAATCTTTAAAAGGATTAATCCCCTCAACTCTTTTTGCATTCATTTGAGGGGAAGCACCAAAGAATTGCTGCAGCCACCATTTTCCTGTCCAGATATTCAAAAAAGAAAAGAAGTGGTATCACAACATAGAGAGTAGAGGGGATGGCTGCTCCTTTTCAGTTCTTCTGAGATAGAATAAGGCCCTTTCTACACTGCCGTATAATCCAGATTATCAAAGTAAATAATCCATATTATCTGTTTTGGATTATCTGAGTCTACACTGCCATATAATCCAGTTCAAAGTAGATAATCTGGATTTTATATGGCAGTGTACAAGGGGCCTACGTTTTTGTCTTTCCCCACTCTATGCAGATAAAGGGGTGGCTTCTTTTCTTATAAGTGTTAAGGTACAGTACTCACATTGATAATATGCCCCAGTTTTTTTGGGATCCATTTTTAAGTAAAATTTCTATACTTGTATATGAGTACTATAGAGATTATATTTTACAATACCATTATCACTGGCCCAAACCGGTTGTTCATTATACTACTGAATATTTCCTTTTTTCTGCTGATGCCTGCATACCAATACACATAAACTCATATGCACAGACAGACATTCATAAAATCATGAGATTTGGAATATTTTTCTGTTCAAGCAATATGAAAGATGTAACAAAACAGAGTTGTATAAATAGTAACTTTTGTCCTTAGAAATATAGGTTGGATATATTCATCTCATAGCATTATGAGATCTGCTCTGTTGTGCCAAGATAGTGTTGTCATGGCAGAAATTTCAAAGAGTTTGGCTCTAATGGGTACGTAATGCTTGTCACTTGGCTGCAACATCCCGTGCTGGCTATGCAGCTGGGCCACTGCTGAAGTCATCTCCCCTTTTCCTCTATAGCATTGCATTTACAAAAGATGCAGTTGGCTTGATTTCAGTTGTTGAACAGAATTCCTATTCATTCCACATGACATATTTGAGCATCAGATGAGCATCCAGTGTTTTCTCCCACTCTGCAGTCCTACATCTATAGGTGCCAGAAGCTCAATCAACTCTCAACTGTCAAAATTGTGTATTTTCGTGAGGACCAAGGCTTCAACAACTGCACAACAAATTTCATATTTCTGGCATGAAGAAACAACACCTGCATTTTCCCCAGAATGCTGTTCTCTCTGTATTATATAACTCTGATTTTGTTCTTAGATGAAAAATTGAATGGATTCGCTTCTTAATTAAGGATGTGAATCCATTCAATTCACCTCCTTAAGGAAAAAGCCCCCAAACCCTTGACTCACTAGTTTCATGCAACCTTAACTTATACTATAAAGTTCCTTAACCCTCTACACCTTACAGATATCTTACTCAATGTCTTCTTGGCTATTGCTGTTGACAATCTTGCTGAGGCTGAAACATTAACTCAAAAAGACAAAGCTGAGGAGAGAAAGAGAAAGAAAATGGGCAGGTCTGTTCTATCTTTTGTTGATCATGGGACTTTCCACATTATAAAATTGTACTGTGATTCCATTTTAAGGACGTTATCGCGTGCGTGCGTGTGTGTGTGTGTGTGTGTGTGTGGGGGGGTATCATATATCTGTGACATTATATCCTGCCACATTACAAAACAAATTGTATTATTTTGTTGTTGTAGGTTTTTCAGGCTGTATGTCCATGCTCTAGAAGCATTCTCTCCTGACGTTTTGCTTGCATCTATGGCAGGCATCCTCAGAGGTTGTGAGGATGATCTATGAGGACCTCTGAGGATGCCTGCCATAGATGCAGGTGAAATGTCAGGAGAGAATGCTTCTGGAACATGGCCATACAGCCCGAAAAACCTACAACAACCCAGTGATTCTAGCCATGAAAGCCTTCGACAATAAATTGTATTGTTTCTCAGATCCCATCACACATTTTTTCTTGCCTTTTCTCCTGAAATCATCCATTTTCAGATTAATTCCCACCCACTCCATTTAAAAAAGAACCTGGGGGGGGGGGAACCTTGAGATATAGACTTTCTCTTCCAATCCTGCAACTCCTGAGGAGACAGAGTCATTGATCAGGGTTCCTCTCCTTCTTCCAAACCTCATTCATCTCTAGCAGTAATGCAATTTTGAAATATTACTGTGATGGGGAAATGACAGGAAAAATAAAGTGGTGATATTTTGAAATTTTGTGTTTTCATGATTAAATTAATTTTTTAAAAACATACCATTTCAGGCTCATGAGGCAGGATTTTGGGAGAGAAATGTCAATGTTTGGTAGGACACTGCCCATAGGAACAACTCCCCTTACTCCACATCGTCAATTTGAGCGGGGAATATGACAGATCCAATCTCATGTGTTTTTTGTCATTGTCTCCAATTGTATAGCAATTTCTGAGCTCAAAAAATTATCCATGTCTGTTCCCCCCGTCCTGACACTTAATAAATAGAAAAGTACCCCTGTGTCATGGGATAGGCTCTGTTATACGTAGTTTCCTTTCTGTATTACAAGTGTGTAGAAATGGGGGAGGGGCGAGTGAGATAACGTCCTAAATGTATTTATCCATCCTACAGGATCTTAGGATTTGCAGTTTAGGGATGAGTATTTAGAGAGAATTAGTCCGGTGGAGCAGTGGGTTAAACTGCTGAACTTGTTGACGGAAAGGTCACAGGTTCGAATCCAAAGAGTGGAGTGAGCTCCCATTGTTAGGTATAGCTTCTGCCCACCTAGCAGTTCGAAAACATGCAAATGTGAGTAAATCAATAGGTACCGCTCTGGTGGGAAGGTGACAGCATTCCATGCAGTCATGCTGGCCACATGACCTTGGATGTGTTTATGGACTCTTCGACTTAGAAATGGAGATTAGAAACCCCAAGAGTCGGACATGACTGGACTTAATGTCAGGGGAAAACCTTTACCTTTAACTTTTAGTTCCTTGCCAAACTACAAACCCCCAAATTGTACAAGATGAAGCCATTGCAGTTAAAGTAGGATCAGAGTGGTTTAAAGGGCCCACAATACTAAGTCCTTCAGGACACATCTCCCTTGTGAAACATGACAGGATGGCTTGCTCAATTGTAAGTGGTTCTCTCTGCTCCCCAACATTACACTTTGGTCTCCTCTTGCTTTCTTGCATTTTGTCTCTAGAGGTTATCCTGAGAAATCTGAAGAGGAAAAAATGTCACTGGCTAGGAAACTTGACTTTAAAGCCAAGGGAGAAGGAATGCCTACCACAGCCAAGGTCAGCCAAGGGTGACTGCTACCAGTGTCATGTTTTATTTATTGCATTTGTGTAGGTATTTTTTATCCCAATTACTCAAAGCAACGCCCTTTACAATATGGTTTTCAGTACAAAACATTGAATCAGAGTTAGAAGAGACCACACGGGCCATCTGGTCCAACTCCCTGCCATGCTGGAAATCACAATCAAGATGATCATCCAGCCTATGTTTTAAAATCTCCAGAGAAGGAGCGCCAACCACACTCCTAGTAGACCGCATATTCCACAGTTAAACAGCTCTTACTTTCATAAAGTTTTCCCTAATGTTTAGGTGGAATTGTCATATCACAATATTTTATATTGTCATCTCAGGGGAACAAACCCACAACCATTGTGACGGCAAATAATATATAGCTGCCTTGCATTGCTCTTTGTGCATTGTCTGTACCATCATCAACAATGTGCATGAAAGCTTCCTCATCATATGGGCTATGTCTCCTCCAGGCCACAGTAACTGAAAGCCATCCTACAAAATAGGATGAGATGGTACACTAGACATATACGTTGCACAATAGAATATATGGCTCTGAAGCTGGGCTACATATGAATATGTTTATCATTTTAATGGCTAGAATGCAACAGAGGGCTCCCAAACATTGCTCAAGAAGTGGGCAAAGCTGAAGAAGCGTCTAAACACTAAATGCTAGAAAAAGCACTTGCTTGCTCACATTCCCATTGCTCTTACACCAGCTGTGTCCTTGCTTCTTACGCTTAGCTCACAGGTATACCAGGAAGTTGATGGAGTTCTGACTGCAATGAGCTGATTCTTAGGAACAACTTGGACATGAATGGGAGCACTGGCCATGTTATCAAGAAACTCCCCAAAGGCTCCCAACCCCTCACCTTCAGAATCATATTTGTGTTGATAGATAAAAAACATTTGTTTCACACATCAAGAGACATATAAAACCCACTTCAGACACTGTATATTTTTCCCTTTGAAAGTTTCCCAATGTATTTAATTTTGTATTTCTTTTAGCCATTATATTGCTATGTTTAAGCCTCTCAAGGTAGATTGTAACTTACTAAGAATTTAAAATTTATTATAACATAACTGGAGGCTATAAAACTGCAAATGTGATATACGTGATAATATGCATATAGCAAGATGTTATTTTTTCAAAGCCATCTATGCCTTCCTTGGAGTTGTGTATACAGCAAAAATACATCATTAATACATCATTTGTTTTACAGCAGACACATAATATTCAATACAATCTATCATACATTAACTTTTGGCATCTACTGTTATTTTTATGCTTATACATATTATCTATCCTGTACCACTGTGCTCCCCCCCCCCCCGAGCCACAGCTTTTATATATCATCTGTCCAAAATGTCAATTCTTCTTGTAAATATAAGTTTCTGTCTTTTTAAAAAAAATCTTTTTTCAATAAATTTTCTCCATACATCATCAAAATCACTTTGTTTTCATATACCTCTTTTAACTTTTAATATACATGTCAGCTTATTTATTGCCAATTTCCATTACTTCCTTATACCACTCCTCTATTTGTATATTTATTTCTCTTTTCCAATTTCTTGTTACAAGCAGTCTTGCTATTGTTAATAACTTTGTTATTCCATCTTTATCCT
Organism: Anolis apletophallus; assembly: GCA_030556195.1. Classification (NCBI taxonomy): domain Eukaryota; kingdom Metazoa; phylum Chordata; class Lepidosauria; order Squamata; family Anolidae; genus Anolis; species Anolis apletophallus. Next base: position 75,590,599 of record JARBWK010000005.1, read on the forward strand.
CTTTTTTCAATTGTTTTTTTAAACAGATATAAACAGTGGTTGTGTGTAACAAAGTACATGTGTTGCTCCGTGCATGTATATATAAGAGATTCCTAAATGAAATATGGTCTTTCTACTGCATGACTTTATATTTTCAGTTCATTGGCCTTACTCTTTTGATCCCTGCTGGTGCATCAGGGCAGAGCAATAACAGTGACTTTTTTCTTCTTCCTGCCCCTCACCCCCTTATGTTCAGTTGAAAGTGGATGAGTTTGAATCCAATGTCAATGAGATCAAGGACCCGTATCCCTCTGCTGACTTCCCAGGTAAGAAGGTTTCAGCTCAGCCTGTCTATTCTACTACTACCAAATTGTCTACCAATCACTTCAGCCAAAATATGATTCTGTGAGTTATTTTCTGAACAGGTGAGTACCATGGTAAATCAGGGTCCCAGATAGAAAAAACAACCCCCAAACAACTGGCTATGTAGAAAAGGCAGGTGCTCTGCTGCTACATTACTTGTTTAAAGAGCTCCACTGGCTGCCGTTTATTTTCCGAGCCCAATTCAAGGTGCAGGTGATTACCTATAAAGCCCTAAACGGTTAGGGACCCGCCTACCTTCGTGACCGGCTCTCCTCCCATGAACCAGCCCGAGCCCTTTGCTCCTCAGGGGAGGCCCTCCTTTTGCCCCTCACAGTCTCACAGTCTCGGCTTCTGAGCACTAGGGAGAAAGCTTTCTCTTCTGTGCCCCCCCCCCGTCTTTGGAATTCCCTCCTTCAGAAAACAACTGAAAACCTGGTTCTTCCACCTGGCCTTTGGAGATTAGACTCCCCAAACGCCCCCCATTTCTGGTGAGACCTCCTCCCCCTATGTGACCCTTTATGTTTTGACACTACTCCAGTTATCTCCCCCGAGTTTTAAAACATTTTATATGTACATGTGGCCCGCCCTGTCATTTCTGTTTTAGATTCACTTGTGCTGTTGCGTTTTTACAGATGTATTTTATTGTGTTTATTGCTTTTATTGTTTCTCGTTGTTTCTGATATTTTGTGATGTGTTGTTTGGGCACAGCCCCATGTAAGCCGCTCCGAGTCCCCCCCCCCCCCGGGAGATGGATGCGGGTTTGAAATAAAGTATTATTATTATTATTATTATTATTACGTTTTGGCCCACAACTCACAGAATAATTCAGCCAGCATGGCCATTGCTGAAAATATCATAGAATCTTAGAATCATAGAATCTTTTCATAGTGCTGACTGATGCTCTCCAGGTGAGTGTGCTGGCAACTCACACCTTTCCAGTTTGGCTGGGGCAGGTATGGGCAAATTTCAGCCCTCCAGGTGTTTTGGAATTCAACTCCCACAATTCCTAACAGCCACTAAGCTGGCTGGGAAAAATTGTTAAAAACTGCAAACTGTTTCTTTTGGGAAGCATTTACCTGAAAGCTCTAAACCTGAAGATTACCAGCTATGTATTTTCCCCTGATCATGGATCAGTAATGGCAATTAGCAATTGGTTTAGAGAGAAGATGAGCTAACAGGAGAAAGGCCCTATGAGGGAGGGAGCTAAACTATCATACTCGTACTTTATTGCCTTTTTTGTTTGATAACAAAGAAATAAGTATGTTACTAGGAACTATTCTATCGACCGACTTGGATGTGTGTAAAACCAGGGGATAATTTGTTTTCAGAATTCTTTTTATAAGAGTTTACCAATATTTACAAACGTCTTCATATCTATCATGGAAAGAAGGTATGATATTAAAAAAGCAACATGGGAGAATTCTAGGTTGACATATTTGTCAATCAGGGTCCCAGATTCTTGGAAAGACCTCATCACAAAGGCCCATGGATTCACCACACATCATGGCAAATCCATGGGGTCCCAGCAGGGGGGGGGCATGAACACGCTGCTCATGCCCTACATCGTCTACCTTACCTTGACCTCCATCCCACAGGGAAAAGCATAATTGCTTCTAAGGCAACACAGGAAGTCTCTTATGCTGCTGTGGTGCTCTCCTCTTTTGGCATGGAGCTGAGCCATAAGTTCCTGTGTGTTGTATAATGGGCTCCATGTCAAAAGCAGAGAGCAAGCATCATACAACTGAGAAATCAGTCTATCTGATGAGGTCATGCGTATAAATTTGGGCAATGAGGCTCATTATTTATTTATTTATCTATTACATTTCTATACCGCCTCTCTCAGCCCGAAGGCGACTCGGGGTGGTTTGCACAAGACAATCTCTGCCCTCCAATCAAAACACAACCAAAACAAACAAAACAATAACCATATAACACAACAATTAGCAATTAAAAACATACAATTACAGTTCTCAGCGTCACGTTGAAATAACCTTCCGTCACATCATCGTCATTCCATATATCTAATTAAACCGTTATATTTCATCAGCAAATGCCTGCTCAAACGGACAGGTCTTGACTTTCTTGCGAAATGTCAAGGGGGGGGGGGGGACGACGATCTGATGTCACTAGGGAGGGCATTCCAAAGCCGAGGAGGCACCACTGAAAAGGCCCTGTCTCTCATTTTAAAGTCCTTATCTAACCTAAGAATACAAATGGTTGTTGGCACACTAAACACAGTAGCAGTGACCTACCAATAGTGTTTAAGTTTTTAAAGAACATTTCAGGTCTGCAATATAGGTGAATTGTCTTTTGGTTTGAAAAATTCAGGCATGAAGTTTTTTAGTGACTGGCTGTGTGCCCTGTAGGTGATGATGAAGAAGATGAGCCTGAAATCCCACTGAGCCCAAGACCACGACCTCTTGCAGAGCTGCAATTGAAGGAAAAGGCTGTTCCCATTCCTGAAGCTAGTTCATTCTTCATCTTCAGTTCAACTAACAAGTAAGTCCTGCTCATTTTAATCTTCTGTGTCCCCTTTCTCTTTCCGGTCTCTCCTCCCATCCAGGCACATAACAGAAATAACATAATTTTTGAAGTTACTATAAGCCCACACACTCAAATGATTTTCTGGCCAACAGACACTGTAGCAACCCAGCCTCCAGTTCAGCCGGGGTCAGGGAACGCCCCGGGGGTCCCAATTGCTTTGGACCCGATTGATGGGGATTCAGGTGAAATGGATGATGAGGCCGATGGGTCTGCATCTCCTACAGAGAGCTTGCAATGGGAAGATGATTGGCCCGAGGCCTACGAGGACGGGAAGGTCAGTCTGACCCAGATTCAGATAACTCGTATGAGAAACCAGGTGGACGCGGTTCCCAGGAGCGTATCTGGGAACCCGCGGGGGATGAGCTGATGGAAACTGGAAGGGAGGAGGTTTCTCAAGAAGATAGTGAGACAGCCGCGGCTCGGGAGGGAAGGAGCTTTGACCGCAGGAGAAGCATCAAGGCCAATAGAAAGGAATGGAGACAAAGCCTAGAGAGGCGCTGGTCTCACAAAGGAGGAAATTAAATATACATTCCATGGGAACGGATCCTCAGTTGGTCGGCCACTTCTGATCTGAAGGGAGTGAAGCGACCGAGTTCCTGAAAGCCATCGTTTGGCTGCCTTGCCAAGTGTTTGCCTTGTACCTTGTGAATTTATAGACTTTGCCTTGTTTCATTCCACGGAATACCTTGCCTTGAAGCTTATTTGGTTTTGATGGACTCTTTGCATTTTTGATTGATTCTACCTTTTGACCTTTGGACACTAATTGCTTTTCAATACCATTTGGACATTTTACCTTTTTCATCTGTTCTTTATTATTCAATAAATAGTTAATTGACTACCGTCTCTCTGTGTGTAATTAAGGGGCCGGGCCTAGACCCAGCACTGTGACAGACACATATCTCTACTGTATATGACCAAGTCTGCTTACCTTCAGAGATGAAGGTAACTCCACATAAACAACTTGGTCTTCAAACCTTCCCTGAATGGGTATCAAATTAGAGCCACGGCAAACATAGCAGTGAAAGTGCCAACAAATAGCAATTTCTATGTTAATATCTTGGGATGGAATGTCACATAAGCATAATTTCAGTTGATTCAGAACTTTAGATGTGTATCAAGAATTGCTAGGATGTCCATATTCAGAATGGAGCTGTCATAAATCTCTATGGGGAACATAACGTTCTCTCATCACATTGTTACGCAGACCTGCACCAGCATCAACATGTTTGGTGCACTTAATTCATGGAGGGTGTACATATTGGTTGTCAAATGTCTTAGGACTAGCTGCTATCCTTGTGTGCACTATTAGAAATGTCAGATAGGAAGAAAAGGTACACATTTAATAACTAAATTGCATAAGTACCTTGGCACAAGTATTGATTTACCTCTCTCTCCCTTCTCTCCCCCAACCTTCTTTTCAGGATCCGTGTGCTGTGCCACCGAATTGTGCATGCTACTTGGTTCACCAATTTCATCCTCCTTTTCATCCTGCTTAGCAGTATCTCACTGGCAGCTGAGGATCCAATACGGGCCGAGTCCTTCAGGAATAAGGTGACTACAAAGCAGTTGTGTTACTAGCATGGTATACCAGATGTTCCAAACAGACCCACAAGAGGTTTGCATGCATTATAGCAGCCCTTTTCTTGGCAAAAACTATTTGGAAAAACATGCTAAAAGCATTTTTTTGTTGTGTCTGGAGTGACTTGAGAAAATGCAAGTCGCTTCTGGTGTGAAGCAATGACAAGGAGCAAATAACACATACAATGTTGTACAAATATCACAAGCAAAAAGCAACAATAATGTAAAAATCAGGCGATAACTATAGTAAAAATTATTAAAAAGTTAAATATATTCTTCAGTATTTTAAATGCCTGAGTAATAACAGCCTCGTGCTAGTCTACATAAGACAAAATCCCAGAGCTCATTGCAAATGGAAAATTGTCGGTCTTCATGATGCATATTAACTGGGTTTTTAAAAACTTTAAACTTGCTTTCTCCTGCATTATGAAAAGTTTGGGGATGCTACAGAGTTTGCTGGAAACTGTGGAATTTCCTATGGCTTTGGAGCAGTCTGACCAACTGGATTGGGTTTGATTTAGCCCAATCCATTGTCCAGGTGGGACATTGGCGCTATCATCTTTTCCCTGAACATCAGCATAAGAACAGAGGGTGGATCTTGGCCATATTGCCACTGAGACATTACCACATGAGGCTCCTAAAATGGGTTCTGCTGTCATTAACCTGTCTTGCTAACTCCTCCTGTTATCACAACAACCTTTATTGAAAGCCCTTCAAGAAAGCTCTAAGTGCATTTAGTTTACAGCATCTGCAGAGATGTAACTCCTTCCAAACTGTACATTCTCCACCTTCATACATGCCCCCATTGTTTTGTTTTCTATGAGAATTGTACAACTTTGAGAATTTACAATTTTGTAAAATTGGGCTTTTGTTCTCTTAGTGGTTCACAGCTGCTCACCTCTGTACGTCTGTGTTTTCCTGTGCAATATAACCACTTTTGTCTTTATGCCTTGAGGATAATAGAAAGCAGTTGTAATCTTTAGCTTTTTTTAGCAATCAGGATGCTGCTTGTATAGATCTAGAGCAATTTCGTGGGAATTTGTGGAAACTGCCTTGTGAATGAGTAACAAGATGCTTCAGCTAATCAGCATTTAGATAATGCTGTTGGTCCTATTTTTCACTACAGAATCCAAAAAAATGTTTTAAGGAGATGTTCCTTCCTTCAGTTTTGTATGAGTCCTTGGAATGTTTGCAAATGAATTTTACTGTCAAAAATATCATCTTTCTTTATGGGGGTTATCTCCAGATTCTAGGTTATTTTGACGTTGGCTTCACTTCTGTGTTCACAGTGGAAATCGTTCTAAAGGTGAGTTACATAAATTTATATATACTCTCACAAAGTGCTTCTTCTTACTATTGTACATTTTCATTTGTGTATAATTTTGCAGTGTTTCTCAAAATGTGGTCTTCCAGGTGTTTTGGACTTTAGTTCCTAGAAATCTCAGCTGGTTTGCCAGCTGTTAGGAATTGTGGGAGCTGAAATCCAAAACATCTGGAGGAGAAGTGTTTGATAAACTCTGGATTATACTAAGACTCTTTCTACACTGCCATATAAAATCTAGATTATCTGCTTTATAGTGGCAGTGTAGACTCATATAATCCAGTTCAAAGCAGATAATGTGGATTATTTGCTTTGATAATCTGGATTATATGGCAATGTAGAAAGGGTCTTAGTGAAGAACTTCAGGGAAGTGGAACTGTGTGGCTTTCAAGACCGTTTTGTGTCCAGATTAATTGATATTGTACACTGGATGTAGAATATAGGTCTATATCTGGATTCAGCCTTAGAAATAATGTATTGACACATGCCCACAATCGACAACATGGAAATCCATGATAATACCAATTATTGTACTGATCGCCTGTTATTGATCATTATTGTAATTATTACTTGTCTCAATTATAAATAAATATGTTTGTGAAAAACTTTTGATTTATTTAACTCTGGGTATAAAACATGCATGTATGTAAGAGGAAATGAAATATACATATGGACTAGGACAGTCATTACACATTGCCAAAATATTAATTAAAGGCAGAAAAATGCAAAGGATAGAGATACAGAAAAAGTAGAAAATTTAAAGACATTCTATAGATCAGTTCACTGACAAAACTCCAACACAGAAGACCTTTTTGGAATATAAAAACCCAAAACCTGTCCTTGACTTATACAGGAAATCGATATACACAAGAATATATCTCCACTACAGAGTACCAATAGCCCCCAAATAAAAGATTGCTAACTGCCTGAGCTTATGGTCCATTCTCCATCATTTAGCTATCTCACAAAGAAAACAATACATGGATCTATTACAGACTATCCATGGCTTCTTTTCTCCAACAGATGATTACTTTTGGTGCTTTCCTTCACAAGGGCTCCTTCTGTCGCAACTCTTTCAACATCCTGGACTTGCTTGTGGTCGGAGTCTCCCTTATCTCCATGGGCATTGAGTAAGCATGCAACAAAGAGACAGTGGGTCTCTCCTGGTTTCCTTGTGCAGTGCAAGACAATCTGTAATACTGTAGTGTTATTTCTCTCAGAGGCAAAATGGTACTGATGTTTAGCTATGTCTCCATGATAATAACTGAATCTGGAATGTGATCATATGGGAGTGTATATATTTTGCCACAGCATAAGGGTAATTATGAAATATATTAAGGGTATATCATATATGAAGAACTATGGGGAGATTATATAATAGTGGCATGTCAGATTCTGAAATCTAAAAACTTCATAAAGAGTGGAAAGTGTTTAAAACAAAGGACAATATTTACAGCTGATGTTATCAATCAAAATACTGAAAGTGATATATCATTTCCTGCCATGATCTTCCCAGTTTGAAATTGGAGATGCAGTGAGCTCCTGCAATTAAATACTGCAAGTTCTGTTTTTTCCTTCCACTGTTAGGACTTTATCCCACATAATAAATAAAGCATCGGAGATCATTGGTTTTTTTTCCCTTAAGCAACACCCCCTTTGGAAATTAAACAAATCTTTCTACCCCCATCACATATTTTTCTTCAACTTTCTTTTTAAAATACCCATTTGCCTTCCCATCACATGGGACACATTCTCTTCTCACTGTCTCCTCCCTCGTTTTCTTTTACTTGAAGAAATCCTTTATGTTTGTTCCCACAGAAGTACTTTTTAACACAAGATCATTACACAGGTTTTCTTCTATTCTACATTATTCTATATTACAATGTATAAGTGCAGATACCTCTCAATTCAAAAGGTACCGCTACTGAATTTACATAGTTAGAAAAAGATAGAAATTATCATTCCTTCCTCCTCGCTTCTGAAGATTATGGTGGAAGAAAGGATCTTTGCTCCTCCCTTCAGATTGACATCATCATTATCTTTACAAGCGGACAATGGGGAATTCCCATCACACATTAAATTCCACATTTTTACACGTCTCTACATGGAAAATTTAAAAAATCAACCTAGGAAATGTAGGGGAAAACACACTTTAAAAGTGGCAAAATACCTGGAAACCAAGGTATAAGTTTGTGTCGTGTGATAGGCTCTGTCAGTAGCCATTTCTTAAATGCGTAGAAACACTGATTTTATTGTGTGTGATAAAGTCCTTATTTTCACAAAGGGTCTTAGGTTCAGTTATTTACTTTGGCTAGCTTTTTCAGCTAGTGGTACAATTGAGGTTATATTAGGTAGGTACCTAGCTTCTTTCCACTTTCATTGCAGAGCATTCAACTGAGGTCAACCTCCTTTAAAATATTTTACATGAAGTTTAAACAATGGTAGCTTACATTTTCTCAACATTCCATATTGCTATTGCCTCTTCTGACTTTTTCTTACCAGAAAAAAAATAAATTAAGCAGAAAAAGTGATTTGATTAATATGGGCTATCTAGAAATCTCTAGGTCTGGCAGAAGGTAGCCATGGAGTGACACTGGAGGACCTAGAGATTCCTAGGGAGATAACCTCTCAGGTAGAAAAAATAATAATTCATGAATTGTCTACTTTCAAGGGGTCTTGTGCCCCTAACTCCAATAAATGTGAAGGCTTGACTGTAATTGCACAATGTATTTTGATTTAATTCAAGCCCTTCTTCTGCATGTTTAAGTTGATACCAGAGAAAGTGGTATTTGAACTGTACTGATTATGGTCCCCATATTGCCACTTTTTACTACATGCATTTGACGGAAATTGTATGCTCGCCTTTCTGAACCTGAGGATTTCGAAACAATTCAGTAAAAGTATCAGGGAAAAAATAGATATGGTAGTCTTCTGAACGGTTATTTTAAGGTATCCTGATAGTTAGGCAAGTCCTGCTGAATTCTATGACTAATTTTCCAAGCGGTGATGTGCCTCGTTCCATCTATAAAAATAGTTAAAAGATTATACCATTTAAAGACGGTATCATAAAGACAAACGAAGCCTTGATGAACAAGTTTGAAATTGTATGTTAAAGCACCACAGCCTAATGTTTAGCTAGGATATCTTCCCATTTTCCTGCCACAGGTCTAGTGCCATCTCAGTGGTGAAAATCCTAAGGGTACTCAGAGTTCTGCGGCCACTTAGAGCCATTAACAGAGCAAAGGGGCTGAAGGTAAGCATAATCGTGATGGGGGTGTTTTGATTTATTGCATAACCTAGGAATAAGTAATAGCAAGTGGGTGTGGTGTTTTTATGGATCTCAACTAGTACAGGTTTCAAAACTTTTATTCTTGTATTTTGCTGGTTATTGAGATTATTTAGAAAATCAGGGGTAGACATATTTTAGCCCAACTCTCTCTTTCTTTCTCTTTTTCTAGCATGTAGTCCAGTGTGTTTTTGTGGCTATCAAGACCATCGGTAACATTGTACTAGTCATGTTCTTGCTCCAGTTCATGTTTGCTTGCATTGGAGTTCAGCTGTTCAAGGTGCATTTTTCCTCCTTGTTACATTAAAAACATTTTTGGTTTTTTTCTGTTTTATAAGTTTGTAATTGAGGAATTTTCTGTGAAAATTTTCTGTGTTAATTATGTTTATTTTCAGAGGTCACTTATTCAGTGTTACTATTTTAAGTACCGTATTTATTCTTGTTTTCCTGAACTTGGAATCCAAAGTTGGATTTGCCAGATATCGTTGGTCTGTCTCAAATACTTGTATAACTCAGTGTGGCTTTCATAGAAAAGGAAAGTAATGATTCTACTAATATATTTTATTTATTTATTTATTCGATCTGTACACCGCCACTTTCAGAGGCTCGGGGCGGTTTACAGAATTTCAGCACAGTAATAAAACAATAAAACAATACATATTAAAATATCATTAAGACTCGAAGGCTTGTCTGAACAAGGCCTTACTAGCTTTGCGAAAAGTTACCAAATTTCGCAAAGCCCGAGTCTCAGGGGCAGATCATTCCACAAAACTGGGGCAATGATAGAGAAAGCCCTTCGTTGTGCAGTAATGTGGACATGGCTCTAGAGCAGTAGTTCTCAACCTCTGGGTCCCCAGATGTTTTGGCCTACAATTCCCAGAAATCCCAGCCAGTTTACCAGCTGTTAAGATTTCTGGAAGCTGAAGGCCAAAACATCTGCGGACCCACATGTTGAGAACCACTGCTCTAGAGGTTAAGGAACCATTGGTACCAACGAATGGACATTAGAGAACAAGGAGACAGTCCCCCAAGTCTAAGAAACAAGAGATCCCTTAAGGCCAATGAATCTAAATAAGCATTGAAGACTTTGAGGCTTTTCCAAGGGTTCTATAATCCCTGGATCTAAAGTCTCCATTCCAGTGGCATGCCTGCCATGAGTGTTTGTAGAAATGGAGAAGTATCAGGCCTCACATCAAATGCCTGTATAATTTCTGTCTTTGTGGGGAAAATGCAACCTTGAAAGGGGAGTCTGCCCAAAAAGAAATAAAAGGCATCAGTAGAGGGCATTACCAGAGCAGTTGCAGATGTATCAACATCTGGCTTCCTTTGCAACAACACAGTTGGCCTAAATGTAATAGTATTCAAAGTGTCTTTGACTATGTGAAATAATTTATCCTTGATTACCTTCTCACCTTTGAATAATATCAACAAGCTAGGTTAGTGTCTTCATGGTGTAATTTTTTTTTACCATGAAGCTCATTAAAGAAGACATAATAAAGCATCAGAATTTTTCATGAGACACTCAAGGGGAAGGCTTCAATCAGAATCATTCCCAAATATCAGAGGCAAGAGGTGCTGTGCAGCTGATGGTTTAAAGCAGTGCTTTTAAATTCAATTCACCAGACTAAAATTAGGACCACGTTTCTTATTCAATGAATAAAAATTATCCCAGGCATAAACCCCTACCCTCACCATGATGAAGAGTTAGACATTTTACCACAGGCAATTTACTGGTAGTATTACAAAAAGTTAAAAATATATTATTGTATTTTTATTGTCAGAGATGTTAGGTTGTAAATGATCATGGAATTTTCTGTTCTAGGTGAAAAAATAACTTGGCCACAATTTATCTTATATTAGATTAAATGGTACCATTTATTCATCAGTCTCTGAGAATAAAATAATTTGGGATGGATCTGAATGATCCCTTTTCAACATGCATGCCAGTTGCTGACAAATGCAGATCAGCCCTTGGAGTTTTTATTTCTGGAAGAGGAGGAGACAGAAAGGGAGTAGTCTTCATCTCCATTACTATCATGCATGAATAAAGGCTTAGGTAGAAACACCTACTTATCTCCAGCATTTTCTGTGTGAACCAATGGTCTTCATATGTTATGAATCCATGAAGTATCTACTAGATCTCTCTTTAAAAAAATGTAATATCTGGGCATATCTAGCTTTATTTTTGGAGTAGGCATAAGTTGGCATCATTTACTGATCTAAACAAGGGCCATATACAATGTATATATAGGAAGGATTAACTTGAACACAATTTATTTATTTATTTATTTATTTATTTATTACTTCAATCTTGTATTCCGCTCCTCCCTACAGGCTCGGGGCGGGTAACAACAACAACAATAGGCATCATGTCACAGACATGGGGCCCTACAATAAAAAGAATAAAACACATTAAAACACACAGTTTGACACATTTCGAGGGTGATAGCTGAGGTCTTAGGGTGTAGTCCTTCTCGGCCATTTAACTGAAAGCCAGTCCAAAAAGGGCTGTCTTGCAAGCCCTTCTAAATGGTGCCAGCTCTGAGATGGCGCGAGCACTGTCCGGCAAAGAATTCCACAGTACTGGAGCCACTGCGGAAAAAGCACGCTGTCTAGTCCCAGATAGGTGGCAGGAGCGGACAGATGGCACCGTCAGAAGATTCTGTTCGCCTGACCGCAGTGATCTCGGGGGTACATACGGGGTAAGGCGGTCCCTCAGATACGCAGGCCCTAGGCCGTGTAAGGCCTTAAAGGTCAATACCAACACCTTGAAGGCAATTCGGTACTCAATAGGGAGCCAGTGCAGCTGCCGGAAGATGGGCGTGATATGCTCCCTTACCGACGAGCCCGTCAGCAAGCGAGCGGCGGCATTCTGCACCAGCTTGAGTTTCCGAATCGTCGACAAGGGAAGGCCAACGTAGAGGGCGTTACAGTAGTCCAGTCTCGAGATGACCGTCGCTTGGATTACCGTCGTAAGGTCGCTCCTGGACAGGTAGGGGCGCCAGTCGCCTAGCCTGTCGTAGGTGAAAGAAGGACACCCTGCTGACCACGGAGACCTGGGTCTCCATGGTCAGCAGGGGGTCCAGCTGAACACCCAAGCTCTTAACCAAAGATGACGGGCTAAGCTGCTCGCCATCCAGGGTAGGCAACCGGCACCCACCCAGCCCAGGGCGACCAGGCCACAGGATCTCCGTCTTCAACGGATTCACCTTCAGCCGGCTGGCGCGCAGCCAACCAGTCACGGCTTCAAGGCATCGATGGAAACAATCGGGTACGGAGTCCGGCCTGCCGTCCATTCTCAGCAGAAGCTGGGTGTCATCCGCATACTGATAACACTCCAGACCAAAGTCGCAGGCCAGCTGGGCCAGGGGGCGCATATAAACGTTGAATAATAAGGGGGAGAGGATGGCCCCCTTGGGGACCCCACAATTAAGTGGGGACCTCCCTGAGACCGCCCCGCCCTCCTCCACACGTTGTCCCCGGCCCTGGAGGAAGGAGGCCACCCATTGAAGGGCAGTCCCCCCGACCCCAGCGCCGGCTAAACGGTGGGTCAACAGTGCGTGATCTACCGTATCAAATGCTGCTGTCAGATCTAACAAGACGAGCAGAGCTGATCCACCCTGGTCCAGCTGGCGGCGAAGTTGGTCTGTAATGGCGACAAGCACGGTCTCCGTCCCATGCCCAATACGGAAGCCGGACTGGAAGGGATCAAGTCCAGCTGTGTCATCTAAGAACCGCTGCAGCTGATCCGCTGCTGCCCTCTCAATTACTTTGCCAAAAAAGGCAAGTTGGAACCAGGCCTGTAATTGGAGGGAGCCGAAGGGTCTAAATTCGGCTTCTTCAGCAGCGGTCTCACCATAGCCTCTTTCAATCCCCCCGGGAAGACTCCTTGCTCAAGGGAGCTATTTATGATCGTGCCCAGGGGGCCTCGTAGCCCCTCCCGGCAAGATCTAATAAGCCAGGAGGGGCACGGGTCGAGGGAGCAAGTAGTTGGCCTAGCTGCAGTCAGTAACTTATCAACAGCTGCTGTGTCCAGCTTTTGGAAACGGGTGAAGGTGGGCCCGCCGAGTGGCGGCGGAGTCTCAAGCTCACTAACTGTATCAACCGTGGCTGGAATGTCCCGGCGGAGATTCGAAATCTTGTCAGTAAAATAGTTCTGAAAAGCCTCAGCTGTTGGAGCCGATACCCTATCATTTGGGACAGTTGGGATTGTTGTCAAAGACCGAATTATCTTAAAAAGTTGAGCTGGGCGTGAACTAGCTGACTATCAAGGAAGCATAGTAGACTTTTTTCGCTTCCTTGATAGCTCGCTCATAAGCCTCCTTAAACTGCTTATAAGCCAATTTCGATGCTCAGTCACAGAGATTTCGCCACACGTCCTCTAGCTGTCTCTTCCTCCGTTTCATCGCCCGCAGCTCCTCGGTATACCAAGGCGAGCGATTTCTACGGGGGATGAGAGAGCGCCTGGGGGTGATCTCGTCTAGGGCAGTGGAGAGATTGGTGTTCCAGGCATCCACTAGCCCATCGACCGAGCCACTGGGGAGGTCCCAATCCCTTAGAGCATTCAGGAACCTAGTGGGTTCCATAAGTCTCTTTGGGTGAACCAAAATAGGTTCGGCACCCTTACCGGAGGGGGGACCATCACCAGTCGGACTTCCAGGACACTGTGATCTGACCATGGAACCTCCATTATGGAGGTTAGGGTCACTTGAATTCCGGCAGCGAAGATCAGATCTAATGTGTGTCCGGCTTGGTGTGTGGGGCCGGTCTTGCAAAGTGAGAGTCCTAGTGCCTCCATGGTGGACACCAGGTCCATGGCTGCTGTTGACGGGGAGGTGGTGTCGGCGTGGACATTGAAGTCTCCAAGACAATAAGCTTAGGGAACCTCAATGCCCACTCCGCAACCACCTCCAGCAGCTTAGGCAGACTTCCTGCCGGTGCGTTGGGTGCACGGTACACCAGCAGGAAGGCTACGCTCTCACCGAGGTCCCACACCAGGCCCGCACACTCCATCCCGGGATGTTCGCTGTCGGAATCGTCCTGGAATTGAATTTGTCTCGACTAAGACTGGCCACCCTCCCCCCCGCCCTCTGTCCTCGACTGATAACTGGCCACAAACCCAGGGGATGCTAGTTTGTGCAAGATGACATCATCGCCTCCTGTAGCCAAGTCTCCGTGAGACAGGCTAAGTCGACCTCCCTCTCCAGGAGGAGGTCCCTGATGGTCCCGGACTTGTTGCGCATGGACCTGGTGTTGGCCAGTATCAGAGTTGGAGGAGAGGTAGAAAGGGGCCCCCAACTGCGTGTCTAGGGATAGCTCGTAGGTCAGAGGGGGTGGCGAGCCTCTCTTCGGCTCCTCCTCCTCCGTCCTCTCTCATAAGGCCTACGGCTACCGTCCCTATTACCCCTGCCCGAGATCACGCGTATTGCCCGCCCCTGCACTTCTTCGTCCAATAAATGGACTAGGTGTCCGGCCTCCTGTTCCCCCTCTGAAAAGGAGGGGGCTGCTGCCGCTGACCTTCTGGGCGAGGATCGGGGGGGACCAGAGACTGAGGGGGGGGACGGCCGGGTCCTTACGGCTCCAGCTTATTGAAGCCCGCTCCCCAAAAGGTTCTGGATCTGTACCTCCCACCCTCCGACTTGGTGGGAGACGTCGTGGGGGGGGGGCCAATAGAGTCAACAGGACCTCTCCTCAGTTCAGATGGATGTCCCAGGGATAGTCTCAGGCTCGGGTCGGCCTCGCTTCAACGACGGGGCCGATTTTGATGTAAAAGGGGCTCCCGGCCCTCTAGCCCAGTGATCACCGCTGATGGTATCCGGCACACTTGTAGTTGTTTCTCTCACTGACTCCAGGGAGCCCCGCATCAAGAACTGGGTCCTCACCTGGAGATTTAGAGTTGATGTCAATGCTGGTGGTTGCAGTGGCAGTTCTCCAGCGCCTAGATGGCGCTGTCGCATCCCACTCTCCTGGACGACGTTTTCTCCAGATGCGGAAGTGGGCTTCGGAGACTGCTTGTCTCCACGATGCTCACGGCGGCGGCGGCGCTTCCGGCGGCGTCTCTTCTTCGCCCCGCCCCCCTCCGAAAGGTGGGGAGCCGGGGACGCCTCCTGCGTCACCTCCCGCGTCATTTCCTGTGTCTTCTCCAATTCCTCAGTGGTAGCTGGAGGGGCGGTCGCTCGGAAGCTTCTCTTCCGGCGCCGGCGCTGGTGGCGAGTGCGCCTGCGCCGTGGTCCCTCTTCAGCCAGCAGCAGCGGGGGGGGGGGCAAGGCATGGTCTCCCTGAGCATTCTCAAGGCCATGCGCCATCTTGCCTCCGACCCTCAGCTCTTCCAGTTCTCTCCAGGCTGAGCGCGACAGCGAGGCACGCCTTGGCCGGGGGAGCGTCCAGTGCTCCAGGACCTGCTCCACATCGAAGGGAGCCTCGGTCCCTGGAGCCGGCAACTGCATGGGGCAAGGCTCCACCGACCTCTGGCATGGTGACCATGGGCAGGGTGTCTGTCCTTCCATCGCTTCTCCCAGCTCACACATCAGTCCCTCCGTTGGTTCTAACAGCTCATCACTCTCAGGTAAATTGTCAGTTCTGGTCCTCAACTGTTCTCCCAGCTGGCTCTCCGCTTGAACATCCCAGGAGTGATCCCAAAGGAAGTCAGGAGGGTCCCCGGGGGTTGAGGCTCGGCTTAAAGCTCGGTTGGTAGCATCCTCGTCCTCCTCGTCCCTCTTCCCCCCTTCCTCACTTGTATCAGGAGAGAGGTAACCATCTATGGTGAGAGGGTCCTCTGGGGTGCCAACCATGACACGTCGGAGATGTTCCCCGAACTCCCTGAACCTCAGTTCCAAGAGGCCAAACTCCCTCCGTAGCTGAAGCAAGGACAGGGGCCTCACCTCTGCGGTGGCGGTGGGAGTGGGGTCCGTGTCTCTCCACGTGTTTGAACTCCGTGGGGATGGATCCAGGGGTGAGAGGGGGGTCTTCTCGGAGTCCCTCCGTACCTTCAGTTCGGCCTCCAGGTTCACACAGTAGTTGTAAAAGTCCTCATCATCATCCCAGCAATCTTCCACCGTCTCTGGACCATCGCATAGAGGACCCGCACCGGTCCCCAACGGGACACGGGGGTCAACTCCGGTCAAGGGGAGTTCTCCCCCGGCGTTGGAAGAAGCCTCGAGTGTCTTAAAAGTAGATATTGATGGGCAGTGGCGGAGCGCTCCTGCAAGCTGCTCCTGCACCGGCGCCATCTTGCATCTCCAGGAGGGTTGATGATGGACAATAATTTCTGTACTTCCCAAGAGGTGACATAATAGTGTTATTGTAATGTATATCCCTTCAGTCGATGTGTAAATCAGATTGCAAGATCTTAGCTCCTGCTACTACTCCCACAATGTTCACTTTGCCATTGTGTAGCTAAAGAGAACCTCACTTTTCACACTTCACTAACTCGTTCATCTGATGAAACAGTAATTAAGTAGAAAAATGACCAATCCCTCCTACATTACTTCTAAACAACAATGTCAATAATTCTTTTGAATTCTGTTTAATCGTAGGGGAAGTTTTACAGCTGTACGGATATAACCAAAATAACTGAACCTGAATGCAGGTAAGCCACTCCCTGGTTACTGATTACAATCCTCTCCTGCTATTCAGAACAATGTAATTGCAACAGAATGTAAATCAAAACTACTGTATTTCATCAGTTGTAAGATGCCATTGGTTCTAAGAGTATTGATTCTAGAGCTGTAATTGGGGGGGGGGGGAGGTAGTACTGATTGCAAGACATATCTTCTTCTTGCTTCAATTTTGGGGAATTTCTTTTAGTTCTCATCCCAGCTTTAATTCTTTGTGTTGCTACCCTGCTGGCCTGGCCAGCTCCTGGAAAGTCTTCCCATTGCTGCTGCCTTGCTGCCATTCAAGGGATGTTCATGGCTTCCCCTCTCTGGGCTGCTGCTCTCTACTCCTCTCTGGGGCAGCAGTAGCAGTTGAGAAAGCTGGAGCCACATAATTCATTGGCACCGATTTGGGCTCCAAAGAGAGAAAAATCTTTACAGTTGAAGCAAACTTTCTTTTATGACCAGATCCAGCTTCTCTGCTTGGAGTGGCTGGAAAACCTGAACTTTGGATCTGGGATCTCGCTTCTCTCCCTCTGGACTGCTTGGCACCATCAAGAGTGTAGGTGGAAGTGGCAAAGAGACGGGAAGAAGCCCTGTGTGCCAGGAGTGAGAAGTGGCACCAATGGAAAGAAGAAGCAACTCCTTGCACATAGGGTTTCTTTCCTAATGTATGTATGATCATCATCATGGTATGATCAGCATGATGTGATAATGCCCTAAGTTCCATGGAACCTGTGATGTCAGGTCTTGAAGTGTACAATTATATTTCTAATTCTGTTTAATATCCACGTGAAACCACGGAGACCTGTGAAATAATATTTTCAGGCTTTCGTAACAGATTACATGAAAATAATAGTGAAGCAAAATAAACTTTTTAGGTGCCAAACTAATGAATGGAGGAAGCAATATGCTGGATCGGGGACAACAATGTGAAGCTGATAAAGATTCTGTGAATCCATGATTCACATTATGTGAGCATCCTATTCAGGAGTTAGAGTGGTAACCTCCTCAAGCTAGTGTAGAATTTTTCCTGATCAATATGATGCATAGTTTGGAGTTATTTCTTGATTCTAAATTGCCTAGAGGCCCATAGGGGATATTCAGTCGATTCTCCCAGCAACTGTCTCCCATAACTGCGTTCAGAGGGGCTCAACTTGCTGGAGGTGCCTGGCATAAAGACCTACAGGCTATCTAGTACGCGTCAGGCAGGAATTCCCTGCCTGACGAGACACGAGTCATATGGGACTTGATGCCATTTCGCAGATCCGTTAAGACCTGGCTATTTAGGCAGGCATTCGGCCCCTGACCGGTGCCCGCCATAATTTGCCACCCTGCCGCATCATCACCACTTGCACTATGCTGTCCTGTTGTAGTCTTACTGTTGGGAATGGGGTTTTAACTGGGGGTTTTAACCTGGTTTTATAATGCTTTTATGTGTTTTATCTGATATTTTATTGCTGTAAACCACTCTGAGCTCCGGAGAGAGCGGTATATTAAGCTGAATAAATAAATAAATAAATAATCAAATCAGATTTTTAAATATGTTTCCTAAAGTTTAACCTAACAATATCCCTATTTATGCTTCTGTTCCTATTATGTCCAGTAACAAAGCAGCAGACATACAGAATATTGTGAACATTTGTGTGTTAGTCTATTTTAGAAACTTAACATGAGCAAAATCCATTTTTATTTTAATGAAAAGTGAGTGGGATTAAGCCTGCAATCCAATACTGGATTCTATTCTGGAATAAGTGTCCATTGAACTTCCCTGTGGACATATATAGGATTGCTCTACAATAACATAAGTAGGTCCAGGCTCTTTGTCTTTTACTTACATGAGTTTTCACATTTCAGGGGGCAATACATTACATATGTTGATGCTGATCCAGCACAAGTTGTGCTAAAGAAGCGGGAATGGTTCCACAATGACTTTCACTTCAATAACGTCTTTTCAGCCATGATGTCTCTCTTCACTGTATCCACCTTTGAAGGATGGCCTAAGTGAGTGCAAAATCTACTATGAGAGAGGGTGAAAACTGCTATGAATGAGCTGGCATGCCCCTGTTGTGTGTTATTATGGATGGATAGAATATTCAAAAATATGCAGAAAATTGTACAAAACATGTTTGTCAAGTTTTAAGAAATTCTAATAAGGAGAATTTTAGATTGATGAGAAGCTTTGCAGCTTGGGACATACACTGCACAAAATCCACACAATATTTTTGCCAAGGAAACAGCATTTTCTATGCAAAAAAAGTTATTTCCTGTGCAGGAAAGCATATGTGAGCTCAGAGCAGCTCCTCAGCTCCAATACTTTCTGGGTAGGAAACAGCATTTTCGGCGCAGAATATTTTCTGTGCAGAAAATGCTGGTTTTGAGGCAACCCTCTCCCATATGCATATTTTACAGAGTAAGATTTGATTCGTGAATACTTTGAAAATTGAGCAGGAGCAAGAAAATTGCTAAAATTAAGATAACTCTAATCCTTACCCTAGCCATGCCTGTACCATTCAGTATACCTTCACAGCCTGTTTCTTCAATGACTTCTCAGCCATGCCAATTAATCTTGACTCTTATGCTATTCTTTCCAGGCTGCTCTACATAGCAATTGATACCCACACTGAAGACATGGGCCCCATATATAACTATCGCATGGGCATTGCCATCTTCTTTATAATCTATATCATCCTCATAGCCTTTTTCATGATGAATATCTTTGTTGGTTTTGTCATTGTAACCTTCCAAGAGCAAGGTGAAACAGAATACAAAGACTGTGAACTGGACAAGAATCAGGTATAGTGCATTGGGCCACTGGGCAAAAGCTAAACTTATTTGCAAGCTGAGCTTCTAAGCAAGATGGGTATGGATGGTATCAAATGAACAAAGA
This sequence comes from Anolis apletophallus, assembly GCA_030556195.1. NCBI lineage: Eukaryota > Metazoa > Chordata > Lepidosauria > Squamata > Anolidae > Anolis > Anolis apletophallus. The sequence goes on from JARBWK010000005.1 coordinate 75,610,155, forward strand.
TTCATTCTTGGATTGCACTATGTAACACGATTTTTGTCCCTGGGTTATAAATGTCATTTCCTAATTGCTTCTATCATAAAAACATGGGAAATTTTATTATAGGACATCCTGCAGTGCATTTTACTACAGGTTTTCAATGAATAACTCATAGAGTCTCAACCAATTGTGGCAGCCACAAAAACAAAGTTTCTGGAGTATAACACTTTCAAAATAGGTACTGCACAATTAAACAGGAATAACACTTTCAAACCAGGAACAGATTTTTTTCAAATCTTGTTACATCATGTTATAGGTCAAGATGTTAGGTCCTGGATCAAAAACAAGTTGTTTTGTGGATGCTAAGTATGATGGAGACATTCAGCCAGGAATAGTAACAGGCCTGGCTCTGGAACTTTTGAACTATACCCACTAGCTTTGGAAACCTCTGGGACATTTGAAATAGTGGAAGACATATACAACCATCTATGTCTTGATAAATATCCCCCCTCCCCAACCATTTGAAAAATAAAAGCATGACTTTGCTATTTATATAAGGGATGCCATTTTACTATATCATTGTAAATAACAGAACTGAGCATGGATGATATTGCCTATTCTTTTTAGATCCATTCATACCTACTTCTTCTCCTCTTGTTCCAGCGCCAATGTGTCCAGTATGCATTAAAAGCACATCCACTAAGATGTTACATTCCCAAGAACCCTTATCAGTACAAGATATGGTATATTGTGACCTCTTCTTACTTTGAGTACCTCATGTTCTTCCTCATCACACTGAATACTGTCTGTTTGGGCATGCAGGTATGGATGAATAGAAGTCTTTCCTAGTCGTGGACTTGGGGATAATGGTGGCAGTGGTGGGATCCCGAAGCATGCCTACTGGCAGAAGAACAGTAGTATAGGTGGTTCCTTCTTCATTGTGTGTTAAACCCAATTTCATATAACTGAACTTGCTTGGTGGATTTTGTTCTGGGAGTCCTGAAAAAGAAATCAGCTTGCTTCTTATCATAAGCCTGTGTCTTATATAAGCATATCAGTGCTGGTTTTTTTTCTGATCTAGCCCTCTAAAATCTTTATTTGATTTAAAGTTTTATACTTAAGTTAGGGCATAGTTATCTAAGTATCTAGACATCTTCTTCCTCTCTCCATGCTCACAGGAGGACTCATAAGCTTGCCATGTGGCTAGAAACTTTGAATAACAGAGGCATGTTGCTGAAAAGTAACAGAAATAAGAGGAGAAAAAATGAGAGAGGCAGACCAAGGGGGCAATGGGGGAAGAGCTTTGTAATTCATCTGGCTATCTATTTCCTTGATGAGGACTGTAAATCTGTGCATGATGTGGTTGAGTTCCAATGGCTTTATAAATAATTTACTTTTACTTTTCAAACATCTTTGCAGCATTATAATCAGTCAGAGACAATGGACTACCTTTCAGATGTTTTCAATGTAGTCTTCACGCTTCTCTTTACCGTGGAGATGATCCTCAAACTTATAGCCTTCAAAGCTAAGGTGAGTAGATGTATAAGGTTCCCAGCCTGAAAATTTGAGTAGAGTAACGCATTCCACTCTTCAATGGAATAAGGTTTCATGCTGTTCACTGTAGTCAGGTATATCAAATTGTATTTTAATTGATTTATCTGTGAAATTGTTTAAATTAAAAGGATGTTTTAATTTTCAGTTTTATGTTGCAAATTAGCTGGGGAACATACCAAAAGCCAGTTTAGAAACAATTAAATATAAACTAAGAAACATTTGGTGGGACTCTTCCTACCAGAGTGCTAGCAAGTGAGGTGAATGTGTGGTTGCATGTCCGTTTATAACCCTAATGAATCTGCACAATCTGAAAGGCCCTCTCTTTTATTGCGGCTTCAACTTAATTGCATTTCTTTGCAGACCACTTTTTTATATATATATTTTTTCCCCAGGGCTACTTTGGGGACCCTTGGAATGTCTTTGATTTCCTCATAGTCATCGGTAGCATCATTGATGTCATCCTGAGTCAGATTGATGTAAGTGTTAAATGAGGGCAACTAGCATTGTAGGGATTTGGGGATGAGGTGGTGGTTTGAGTTTTGGACTAGGAGACAGGGTGATCAGGGTTTAAATCCTTGTTTGGCTACAAAAACCCACTGGATGACCTTGGGCATGTCACACTCAAAGGCAAACCTCCTCTGAACAAATTCTGCCAAGGTTCAGTTTAGGATTGACCTGTCAGAAATAAATAGCTGCAGCAACAACAACATTTCTGAAGGACAACTGTAAAACTGAAGAAGAGGTTGAGGGGAGGACAATGACTCTAACTCTATGGCAACATAGGTTCCCAATCTCCAACTGAAGATAGAACAGTTTTCCTCAACTTGGTGCTTTCCAACTTGGTCCACAACTCCACTGGCCATGTTGACTGTTAACAATGGAAATTTTAGCCCAATACATCTGAAATGTGCCAAGTTGGGGAAGGTTGAGGTGTGAATTTTCTGCATGTCAAAAGAGAACTTTTGAGTCACAGCATCCAGCAGCTTTAGTTTCCTTCTGAAAGAAACTGAAGGAATTATAGACAACACATACACATTTGATTTGCTTAGTATATGCTATGATCCACACTCGGCTCTGCTAAGAAGCACCATCTGTAGACCTCAAAAACATAGCAGTGTGGCTTGGAGCTTCAGTATCCAAAGAGATCTAATTGCACCAATTGACTTCATTGAATGGAGCTGGAGAAAATGGAGAGGAGGGAGTAGGCAAAAACTTCTTTGTGTAGTGTTTTCTGGGGTTCCATCTTTAAAGAAGACTAAGAATTTACTCACGCCCATCACACAGGATAGCCTCCTCCAGCTTCTAATTCAATCATCAGCTTAATTCCCATCATATGGGCAAATGATGTCTCCTCTCATTTCAAGATATCGGCACACTTTTTAAAAAACAAACATCCTTTTTGAAACATCACTTTCCCTGGGGTCCTTTTCCTTCAGAATCCTTTCACTGGAGGAGAGTTAAGGCATACTTTTTAAACACTTCTTTGAGTGGGACCCATGCCATCTGATGGAGCATTAGCCCATTGCTCCATGTCACTGAACTGAAACAACCCAAGGAATCTGACAGATCCCATCCCATGTGCTTAGAAAGTGATTTCTCTCCGTCTTTCTCTCCCCCGCCCTCCTGCCAGTTTCTCTACACTTAAACTACATTTCAAGGATGAAATGCCATGGGTGACAACCAGAAATAGTTTTACGTCATGTGGAGGACTCTATGGCACTTTGTCCCTGAAATGTCTTAGAAGTGTGTGGAAACGGAATAGGATCGGTGTCTGATGAGGTCCTTAGAGATTAGCTGAGAGAACAAAGCTAGTAGCATAAGCTCTCATTGACTACAAGATTCCTTTGAACCTATAGACCTATTCCTGCTCATAGGTTACAAAATTATACCCCAAAGACTTCATATGATCTGCTATCGTAGTGTCCTCTTTAACATATACTCTTGGCAAATAATACGTAGCTGGAAAATTTAGTATGAAATGAGGCTTGAAATGTCTTGCCTTATGGTAACTGCAGATAATTTCTGCTTTGCTGTCCATGGCAACCATCTTTCAAATATCAGCTTATTATGTTGGTATATAGTGTGCCTGTCTTGAATCATTGCTATACTGCTATATAAAGCATACTTTTTGGTATACATGTGCATGACCAATAGAGTACATAAAAATACCATATGTAGATAGCACATGTGTACCACACCCTCGTATATGTACAGAATACACAAGTAGAACTTAGCAGTTTAAAAATGTCTTCATGTGCTTTCTCGTGCTTGGTGCACTGCTGTTGCTTGTATTTTCAGTTAGCTTTATGCCAGTAATGGTCATGACTAATATCTTATTTCTAAGAAGTCATACCAAGGATGTCTTCCTATATGAAGCTTTAAACACTGCCTTCCTTTATAAACTCCAGCATCCAGGGGGAAAATCTACTGCCCTTCTTTAAAGACCAAACTTATCTTATCAGCCAATATCGAAGTTGTACAAATCAGCTGCTCAAAGATCAGTCAGTATAACCTATCAATCAAATGGTCACATAGCCCTATTTTGATTCCATAAGATGGAAAGGCATTCTCCATGTTCCTGTTTCTTTCATCCCAGCATACTCTATCTTTAGTTTGTAAACTTAGCCATTCTGATACGTTTGTGCTTTCCATGTTTTCTTCCTCTCTTTTTCCCTAATCCATTTGTTGAAATAATTTATATATTGATATATTTATTTTATAAATTCCCTGCTCAGATGAGCAATGGTGATATTTTTATGACCATTAAAAAAACTATTTGCATTAATTAAGGCACTTCCCTAGAGATCACATGTTTGCATATGAGAAACACATTATTCAGATAGAAATAGTAGCCAAGAAAAAGGGAGGAACATATTGAAACACTAATCCAGCTAATACATGCATACTTTTTTTCTGCTGGGTTCAATGTAGCCACAAGGACAGAAATGTAAATATACATACAGGATTGGGAAATGGGTTGATTTATTAAATGATGTAAAAGATGTCTTCTCTTAGATAAATTCAATTGCAGTTATTTCCATTGATTTCCATTTCCATTCATAAAGGAAAGATTTATTCCCCTGTCTTGAAGATGATAGAGGAAAATGTGAGGCAGCCTGAAAGCCATTTCCTTCCAAAGATACAGCCATGAAATTCCACAGAAATATTCCTAATGGGGAGGTTTGGTGTTGAAATCCCTGATCTCTTATGGGGTGTATAAAAACATCTGACATCCATTTGAAATCTCACTCACGAGTGATTTCTTTACTATTTGGCTATAGCTGGACATGCAACATAGATTGATGTAGGCATCTAACAGAGGAATGTATTAATATTTTAAAATGGCCAAGAATGTCCCTGTGTTCAGGGCTATTCCCAGTTTCATGTAAAGTAGATCTCTTGATTTTTTTGTGCTTCAGTTAAAATTGCAGTAATAATGGAGGAGCTGTTGAACTGTTAGTGCTATTTATACAGTTTACAATTTAGTGAACGTTTCTTCCACTCACTGACCAAGACCATGTCTTTATTGTATCTAACTGCTTTGTTTCATCCATTACTTTATCCCTTCCTTTTATCCCTTCCTTCTTCTACCACTTTCTTGTTTTAGCTGTCAAAGCTATTATCTTCTATAATCTCACTCCCTCAAATAAGACTCCTTTCACTCTCCTAGTCCGTCCTTCCTTCCTTCCTTCCTGCCTGCCTCCATTCACCTGTCTTTCTTGTTGTAGTTGTCAAAGTTAGTATCTTCTATAATATCACTCCGTCAAAAAAGATTCTTCTTATTCCTTCCTTCCTTCCCTCCCTCCCTGTTCTTGTCTTTCAAACTCATTCTGACTCCCATTCCTATATCTTCCTTTTATCCCTTCCTCCCAAGACCTGTCTGTCTTGTAGCTACATAGTTAGCATCTTTCATCATTTCACTCTGTCAAACAGGTCTCCTCTCCTCTCTCTCCTTCCTCCATCCACCTGTCTTTCTTCTTGTAGCTGTCATAGTTATTATCTTCTATGATTTCACTCTGTCAGAAAAGACTCCTCTCACTCCTCTAAACTTCCTTCCTTCCTTCCTTCCTTCCTTCCTTCCTTCCTTCCTTCCTTCCTTCCTTCCTTGTCCTTCAAACTCATTCTGACTCCAATTCCTATATCTTTGCATTGCAGTTGTGGGATTCCTGACTCTTTTATTCTCTTGACAGACAATTCTTGCTTCCAGTGGTGGATTGTACTGCCTAAGCGGTGGCTGTAATGGCATTGTAAATATCAGCTGCATGAGCTTGTTGTGGACCATCCGTTTTGTTCATATATCCCTTTCATTCCTTTCGTAGCCCATTCCTTATTGTCGTGCCCTGCTGTGTTAGTGTGGATTGCATGAGACTGATGACAACAGTGAGTTTTCAGAAATAGCCCTCTAATAGAGGAGAGAGTAAATTGTCAGTCTCTGGAGATTACATTGTTCCTGGGTGGGAACAGGCCTACCATCCTATCAACTTCTTGAAATATAAGTATAGCATTTACCCCCAAAATAAATGGCCTTGAATCAATTAAATTTGTAAAAGCTTTGGAGGCAATTAATTGTTGGTCCTTTGTTCCTTGTCCCACACATCTAACAAAGACAGATCTCTAGATAAGAAAATTGTTTGTTATTGCTTGCTCAGAAATAAAGCATTGCATATTATGCATAGATGGCTAGCAAGAATCTGTAATACTATTTATACCGTCTTTAAGACCTGTAAAGTGTGCTATTGCATAGTGCTAACAGCTTCTTGCATTCTGCTTTTTATGCTAAATGTCGAATACTGCTTTGATGTTTTCTTCCCATAATTTCACAGAGGGAACAGTCCTACAAAGCAGATGGCAGGAACAGTGTTAGCTATACAATTGCCAATTTTGCTTTCTGATGTACAACAAATGCCTGCAAGCCTGTCTCTAAGATATATAAAATCCTATTTTCATTCCCAATCCAGCCTGAAAACTGTACTGTGTAGCTTTATTATTGAAGAAGATACAGTCAAAGCAGAATGTTCTATAGCTTATGCACTAGCTATCAAATGAAACCTTGAATAATGCTTTTGCTACTCTGCAGAAACATAAATCTAGGGGTCATATTGATACTGAATGTGACCTATAGCACAACTGACCCATGTGAACTAGTCTGCAGAAATAGCATGAGATTCACTGTTAGATAGCCATTGATGTGTTTTTTTCTTGCATTGTTAGAACATATTTTTGCTACAAATCTAAGCCAGGTTAATTGCCATGAAAGAGATACATTAACTTTAATTTGTTTGAGTTGCTCTTCATAGACACACCAAACTACTAAGGCTTGTTCCTAAGGCTGGGAGATGTGTTTCGAGATAGTTATCTCCCCAGTTTTCACTTGTAGCATAGATTTCATTTGTGATGGGACCAGATCATCCAGTGCTACTTCTTCTTGTCAACCTGTATAATATGCCTTGTGACCTTTCCTTTCACGTCCATCCTGCCATGCTGTTCCTATAAGTTCTGATGATTCAGACCCATTCTTTGTTTCAGTAAAGCCAGCAGTCCAAGAGTTCAAATGGTGACACTCTGTTAATCCAGGAAGGAATTACCATTGGGAATCAGTGTAATGGTGATGGCATGAATCTTCCTGTATTCTTCATCAGCATGCAATCAACAATGTAGTTTTATCCCATCCCATAGTTTAGCATGCTGTTGACCCTGAGCCCCTAGCTCTACCTGTGTTGCAACCATTGGTGTGCTTATTGCCATGGGATATGTTCACAGACCCAACCATTGATGATCCAAGAGGCCGCCAACGCTGGAGCAGCCACATCACATGTATGTTTGTTTACTGCTTTATTACACCTCATTCAAGTGGATATCATACAAAAATAAAACATAGTGTAGTTTCTGAAATAAATTCAATTTTTTTTCAAAAGCCTGGGTGAATAAAAACATAATTGCTTGACACCAAAAACTCCCAGATTACCATCTTATTTCTCAGATCAAGTCAAAGGCTAATCTGCCACGTGTATTGGGACAATTACACATTTGACTAGCACCATTATGTATTGTTGAAGGCTTTCATGGCTGGAATCACTGGGTTGTTGTAAGTTTTTTGGGTTGTATAGCCATGTTCCTGAAGCATTCCCTCTTGACGTATCACCTGCATCTATGGCAGGCATCCTCAGTTTACAACAACCCAGCACCATAATGGCCATGAACCCTTGCCCCAACACTGGCAAATTAGCCTTTGTGTGGATGTCGAGGTTACCCAGAACAAGCTGGATGCCTTATTAGGGGTGAGACCATCTCCAGCACCTCAGCAAAGGAGATTGTTAAACAAGGGTGGCAAATATACTAGATAAAATCAAGACTCTATAGTGGTGCTGTGCTAAAGTGAAATCTTGGAGAGGGGGTGGGAATAAATTATAGTGCATAATGTACTCCTGCTGTGTGCTTTTTCAATATTGAAAACACCTTCTAGCCTCTCCTTAACAAGTTTCAAAATGCATGTCATGCCAGTTCTCCTCCTCATTCACAATTAAATCATGGATAATGACTATGTTGTAATGGGCATATATTATGAACACAACAGATATACTAGCAGATAGCAATTAGTTTGCTTCTGTCTGCTTATTTTCTCTCCCTGCCACATGCTCTGTCCATAGGCCTCTGCTGTAGATCCTGATGAAACTGGCCGGATCTCCATCACTTTCTTCCGGCTTTTCCGAGTCCTGCGCCTAGTAAAACTGCTAAACCGAAGTGAAGGCATTCGAAACTTACTCTGGACCTTTATCAAGTCCTTTCAGGTAAGAACATCACTTTGGCTAGAAGAGTATGTGCACTATTCCAGCTAAAGGGGGGCACTGAAAGTGGGATAGGTTTGGTTGAGGTGGAGGCAGGTATTATTTTATTTATTTACTTTATTTTTATCCCACCTTTCTCCCCACAGTTTCCATCCAATGGCTTTGTGTAGCAGTTATGTATGACCCTTGATTAATTATATGTTTTGCCCCATAGGCATTGCCTCATGTGGCCCTGCTGATTGTGATGTTGTTCTTTATCTATGCTGTAATTGGAATGCAGGTAAGAGTGTGAAAAGGTGTTTGCATTTCCCTGGGACAAAATGTCCAAGATCCCAGTCATGAAACCTCTCTGGAGAGAGGTTCAGAAATCACATTTTCATTCCTTTCTTTGGAAAACTTGCTCTATCTCAGAGTCCCTGTCTTTCTTACAGCCAAATTACATGTTAGTTTAAAGGCCTTGGCCTTTATCACATCATACCATTATGCCATTATAGCAGCAATTCAATTTATGCAATAAGAACAGTATTGCACTATAACAGCAAATCATGAAAGTTTTTTTAAAAAACAGAGCAAGCTGAAACAACCGACTAGCATGATAAACACTTTTGCTTTTAAAAAGGCAAAGATATCAAAAATGTCATGGGAGGGTGTGATCTATTTCTCTATCAGTGCCACCTCTCACAATGAGAGATCTGGGCAGTTATGGGTGCTTTGTAATTATGCCAATTTCACGGCTGGCCCAATCATCCCATGTTTTCCTACTGCTTCTTTTACCCTTTAAGGAAAGATAGATGGAACAGTCGCTTTTTAAATTATACCACTAGGAGTTGTCTATCTGGAAGCACCCAACTAAACAGCTTCAATAGAAGCCCACAGTGTCAGCAAGGGAATTGATATAAAGATACAGATTTATCAGGGAAGCCCACAACAGGAATAGATACCTAGCACAAGAATAGGTTCTTGGCAGTGATGAACTAACCTTCTGATTTACAGATGTTTGGGAAAGTTGCTCTGGTTGATGGAACTGAAATAAATCGGAACAACAACTTTCAGACCTTTCCACAAGCAGTGTTGATGCTGTTCAGGTAAGCCTTTTTTGATGAAAAGGATACTGATTTACATGAATCGTTCATATGCTAATTTATATGTACAGATGCACATTTATAAATAATTACTATTATGTATCTCATCATAATGGCAAAGAGTATGATCTGATAATCTGAGTGCCTGCTTAGTCTAATACTCAGAACCTAATAGTTATTGGGAAACTTCAAGACATCCATTCTCTCTTCTTTATTTAAATCTTGGATTTGGACAACATTTCATATAGAGGACATCTTCCAATATAGGACTTTTCCTTGACAGACCTTCAAATGCAAATCTGTGAATGGGGTACACCTAGACTAGTTCCCAATCTTGGAATTTATGACTTTTAAGCAGAGGCTGGATGACCATTTGTCAGGTGTGCTTTAATTGTATTTTCCTGAATATAAGGGGGCTGAACTAATGGTCTGTGTGATTTCTTCCAGATTCTATGATTTCTTGTTCTTTTAAATAATTTTATTCATTAAAAAAACAAATATTTATTTTAAAAATAGAGCACCAAGATAAAAAAAACATTAACAATAGTTACATAGAACATGTGTTATATTTTCATAATTTTGAAATTAAAAATTAATTCCTTTGAAATATTTCATTCTGTTTAATTAATCCTTTCCAAGAGTCCAATGGGTCAGTGGAATATCACTGTTTCCCTCACTGGTTTGATTTGCGTGAGAAATAATGGGAGCTGCATTGCCTCAAAAACTTTTGCCAGTCTTACTTACTATGTCAGTCTTTCAGATAGTGCCAAATCGCAAACTATTTGTGAAGTCTGTTTACAAAAGAAAACAAATCCAGAAAAAGGAAAAGAAAAAAATGAGTTATGTGAGACAGCACACTGTTGACTAGGAGTAGAATACTTAGGCAATCCCTCGTTGTCCAAGTAAAATTGTCCTCCAAGTTCGGTGTCCTGGCGGTTGATACATAGGTGACTGTGGAACCCTATTCTTGATCTGCATCTTCTCCCGCAGTGAGGGCATTAGTTTCCAGGTTGAATGCGGTCGGGGTTGACTTGATGCGCCTTCCTCTTGGCACATTTCTTTAGCCCTCCATTTGTGCCTCTTCAAATTCTACAGCACTGTTGGTCACAGCTGACCTCCAGCAAGAGCACTCAAGGGCCACTGTCTAAAAACTGTCTATGCCACAGTTTTTAAGGTTGGCTTTGAGCCCATCTTTAAATCTCTTTTCCTGTCCTCCAACATTCCGTTTTCCATTCTTGAGTTCAGAATAGAGCAACTGCTTTGGGAGACGGTGGTCAGGCATCTGGACAACATGGCCAGTCCAGCAAAGTTGATGGTGGAGGACCATCGCTTCTTCCAGCATGCTGACGTTTGTCCGCTTGTCTTCCCAAGAGATTTGCAGGATTTTTTTGGAGTCAGCACTGATGGAATTGTTTCAGGAGTTGCATGTAACATCTGTAGACAGTCCACATCTCGCAGGCGTATAGCAGAATGGGAGGACAATAGCTTTATAAACAATCACCTTGATATCCCTACGGATGTCCTGGTGCTCAAACACTCTCTGCTTCATTTGGAAAAATGCTGCACTCACAGAGCTCAGGCAGTGTTGAATTTCAGTGTCAATGTTGACTTTTGTGGAGAGGTGGCTGCCAAGGTAGTGGAAATGATCAACATTTTCTAATGTTACACCATTATGCTGTATTACTGCCATTGGAGAAGGATTGGCTGGTGACTGCTGGAAGAGCACTTTGGTTTTCTCGATGTTCAATGACAGGCCAAGCTTCTCATGTGCTTCTGGAATGGTGTTTAGAGTGGCTTGTAGGTCTTCTTCTGAATGCGCACAGATGACGTGGTCATCAGCATACTGGAGTTCTATAATAGATGTTGTTGTAACCTTGATTTTGTCGCACTCCAGGCAAGACGGGGACCCTCTAGATGTAATCACACAACACCAGCACTAAAATATAGTCATTTATTAAAAGCAGATAATCAACAATGCAATGAAGAATTCAAAGGTTCAAAGAAAACACATCTGTAATCCAAATAGGAAGGTTGCAGGAGCCAAAAGCAGTACAGATGAATATAATCCAAACAGGAAGGTTTCAGGAGCAAGAGAGTCCAAGAGAATTCAATATAGTCCAAAGAATCTAAATCCTAGAAAGCACAAACTAGAATCTCTAAGGCATAGCAGAATTCTTAAGTCCGTGAGCATGAATGCAATTAATTGCAAAAGAACCTTCCATGAATTGAAGTTTCCCAGAACTAAAGCATTGCACAGCAAACGGTGTCTAAATAGTCAAAATCAAACTGCTTTTGATTCTCTTAATTGGCTGTCCAGGCCCAGAAGCAAACGGCCTTGGACTTGCTCATTAAAATTCCTTCGCTGTGGCTTCTCTGCAGACTGAACTATCAACACAGGTGCTAACGTTATCTCTCTTAGGACTAGCAGACTGATTCCCATAAGAACGAAGCTCAGGAAAATTCCCAGCCCTTTGCAAAGAAGCCCTCTGCACAGAGGCCCTTGCAGCCAAAGAAGTTACAAACCCAACAGGTTTTGGCTTTCAGTCTGCTGAGGTTAAATAGCTTGCCATCTGTCCAATAGAAGATTTCCACTCGGGAAGGAAATTTCCCATCAACATGGTGAAGTATCATAGCGATGAAGATGGAAAATAAATTTGGGGCAATAACACTTCCCTGTTTGCCACCCAATTCCACCTTAAATGGGTGTTGCACTTAAGACAGAAGTATCCCCCTAGTTCACACACACATCAGACAGTCTTTGAATAATAGTCTTTTATTGAAACAAAGTATAGTGTCCAACAAAAGGTAAAAGAAGATAAAACGTAAGATAAATCCAAGGTAAGCACACAGTTCAAAATTCCAAGATCCAAAAGGTAAAGGTTAAAAGCTTGATATTAAATTCTAGGACAGTTCAATGCAGCAATAGAAACAATCCATAAAAACAAGGCCAAGGCAAACATGGACTAGAGACAAGGAAATCTGACATGATGCCTTTTCTAAACGAAGCCTAGAAAATGAGGCATGAACCTTTCTTACAAACTTAAGTAAGGAAAAATTAGTTTCACTTTGTATCTCTTTGTTGAAACCTGCAGCAGCGCCTAACATCCTGAGAAGCTTGTCTTCGCTCCCTAATGTTGGCCTTGCGATCAAACGGCATTTCAGCCTCCCTTTGGTCATTAAAATTTTCAGCTGCCATGTTATCTCTATCAAGGCCTCCTGAATCCTTAACGAATGAATCTTTATCTAACAGTGCCCTGGGAACTAAACTGTTCTCAGGAGCAGGAGCCTTATCTGAAACTTCACTTTGCACATCAGTATGCTCAATGTCAATCTCAGCATCCCCATCATGCACATGAATACCAGGCTGGAACACCACAATGGGTCACTTTGGGAGCCATTGCTGTCCAAGACTGTTGCCATCATGTCATCATGGAGGAGCCGCAGGATGTTCACAAATTTGTCAGTGCACCCAATTTTTTGGAGGATGGTCCAGAGAGCACTGCGATTCACTGTGTAGAATGCCTTTGCAAGGTCAATGAATGTCATGTGCAATAGTTGATTTTGTTCCCTGCATTTTTCTTGGAGCTGTCGTGCAGTGAAGATCATGTCCACTGTTCCTCTGGAGGGGCGGAAGCTGTTCTGGGATTCTGGGAGGGTGTCTTCTGAAAGGGATAGAAGGCGGTTTGCAAGGATTCTTGCGAGGATTTTCCTAGCGGAGGTTAGAAGGGAGATACCTAGATAGTTTCCACAATCTGTTCTTTCCCCCTTTTTGAAGAGGATGATGATGGTGGCATCCTTGAAATCAGCTCGGATTTTCTCAGTCACCCACACTTTTTCAATGAGCTGGTGGGGTTGTTGTGTCAGCTCAGGTCCTCCCTCTTTAAAGATTTCAGCAGGGATCCCATCATGTCCACTGGCTTTGTGATTTTTTTGTTGGTTGATGGCATTGCTGATTTCTTCCAAACTAGGCAGTGCTGCAAGCTCACCCCTGGTTTGTTGTTGTGGGATTTGTGAGAGAACCTCTTCGGCCACATTGGAGCTGCGATTTAGGAGGCTTTGGTGGTGTTCTTTCCAATGTAGTGCAATTGATTTTTTGTCCTTCAGAAGTTTGGTTCCATCTGATGAGCGTAGAGGCTGTTTGCCATGGTTTCTTGGTCCATAGATGACCTTTGTGGCTTTGTACAGATCAAAACTATCAAAATGTACCAAATTACTTCAGTTACAGGGCTTGGAAAACTGTGTTTTATAGCAAAATAATGCATATCATCAGCATGCTTTTTCCATTTCTATAAAATTTGTTTAGATGGATTTGGTACATTTAACTAGCTTCACATTTATATCATAGATCTAAAGTAGGTATTGTAGAATTTCTCCAATTACTGGCAATGAACTGTCTGGCCACTAATAATAGAAAATAAAGCAAATCCTTATGTATTATGTATCACCCCTAAATAAATGTTGTAGTGCCAATCTCAGATCAAGGGTGATATAGAATTCCAGGGGATGGAATACCATATCACCAATTGTATGCCCTGCCCGAATCATTGTATCACTCCTCTTTTATTAATAAACAGCTGCATTCCATGGCTCTGTTTTTGAAGGGCAAATTGCAATGTGTGTCAATACATACCATCTGCATAAAAAAAGAATAGGGGTTTGGAGCAATTATTAGCGAATAGTGGCACTTCATGTTTTATTCATCCTACAGTGTCACAGATGATCTGTGTTCATGGCTTTTTATACCCCCCCACCCCCCATTTTAATTCCCGCAACTTGGAAATCAAAGTTTATAAAATACAGACAAAAGGATGTTTGTGATATTACAATATATGGAATTAGACTTCAGGAGTACTGATTTCTATCCCCTTTTGAAACTATCATACACTCTGTTGTCCAATCAATGTGTTCTGGAAATATGGTTGTGTCTCAGCTCATTTCTTTCACCAGGTGTGCCACAGGTGAGGGCTGGCAGGAAATCCTATTGGCTGCCAGCTATGGGAAGCTGTGTGACCCTGAATCAGAGTATGCTCCTGGGGAAGAATATACCTGTGGCACAGGATTTGCTTATTTCTACTTCATCAGCTTCTACATGCTCTGTGCATTCTTGGTATGTTCTTTTTTCTGTCCTATCATGTGTATTTGCTTGATTGGTATCATATCATTATGGAACATGGGTACTTCCATCAGCATATTCACTGGCTAAATTAGTAGTAATGGTGAAGTCCACTGATTCACCCATTTATAATAAACACACAGGGAAAGGTGTCAAAGTGCTCCCTCTCCTGCATTCCCCGGGCTTAGCCTTATTACTAGGTGTAACTCATTTCAGTTCTCACTAATGGCAGGCTATTCAGTAAATTGGCATTAGTGAATGCTTAGCTTAAACCTTCATACTTCAGCCAGTTGACTGTCTGTGATCCTCAAGTCTACCTAGCAAAAAGCTTTCTCATATATAAAGTGCCTGCAGGTCTATTAGACCAATGAACCATGGATGGTTTGCCTAGGCCAGTGTTTCCCAACCTTTTTTGAGCTGCGGCACACTTTTTACATTTACAAAATCCTGGGGCACACCACCAACCAAAATGGCACAAAATGACACTCTAACACAGTAATACATATAGTTAATATGTTTTAAAAATGTATTTATACACTCAGTGTGAAACCTGGGCCTGTTTCAATGAACTCAACATACCGTAGATATCCTGGCAGGAATGGCAGAAAGACACAAACTTCCCACACAGAACTCCCATAACCAAGATAAAATGCTATAAGAGTTTGGTGGGCATTGACCTTAAGTTTTGGAGTTGTAGTTCACCTATATCCAGAGAGCACTGTGGACTCAAACAATGTTGGATCAGGACCAAACTTGGCATGAATACTCAATATGCCCAAATATGAACGCAGATGGAATTCAGGGGAAATAGACCTTGACATTTGGGAGTTGTAGTTGCTGGGATTTATAGTTCCCCTACAATCAAGCATTCTGAACCCCACCAATGATAGAACTGGACCAAACTTCCCACACAGAACGCCCAGGAGGCAAGAGGAGGTCTCTACTTGGGGAAAGGGAGGCAGGCCTTCCCAATGCATGGAGAGGGAGAGGCCAAGTAGACAACGAGTGGGGAGGGGGGGTGTTTGTAATTTTGTGCCTTTATTGAGGTAGGTTTCTTAGGGTTTTTATACTTCAACACACTAGACCCCCCCCCTTCCTGGAGGTTCCAATTTCCCACGGCACACCTGATGATCGCTCACGGCACACTAGTTGGGAAACACTGGCCTAGGCAACAGGTGCCAGAATTAATATATTGCCCTTCAGAACCAAATACAATCAGAAGCAGCTCTGAAGTAGAAAGAAAGTGGAAAGCAAAGGGAAAAATGTCTCCACTGAAACAGGCTTAATGTTCTGTGCTAAATGTGTAGTGTGCAAATTACTTTCTAAACGTGTCACTTGCAAATTACTTTATTCACAAGTAAGCATGTGGAGCCTGATCAGAATCAAGCCTGAAGCAAGTGAGTAAGGAAATTTTAAACTTTCTAGAAATAAATTGCCCTCCATTCACATTTGCTTGGGTTGGGGGAGGGCTATAAATGGGGAAAATGTTCGGACCTTGCCAGGGGCATATTTTCTTCTCCATTTTTAGCTTCCACACCCTCAGCAAAGACTAGTGAGAGGGGAGCCTGAAAGTGGGAGGGATCAAACCTCCTTTATTTGGGTGCAGTGAGCCCGATCTCTGCTGGGTCTCCCCATATTAGCCAAGTAAAAACACAACTTAATTTTCATTAAGTATTTGTTGTATTCTTTTTCAAGGTTGGCTATTACTCTTATAAACACTAGAAATATTTGTAAAGCCTTCTTGCTGAAGAAAAAAAATAGACATTAGTCTTCTGAAAGCTTTGATCCTTTAGTATGGGCCATTCAGTGGCCACACTGGCTGTGTGGTTCTGAAAATTTTACTTCAAAATGTCCCCAACCTCTGCCAAGTTTCAGCATCCATCTGCAATGAAATGCTATAGAACAGTGGTCCTCAACCTGTGGGTCCCAAGATGTTTTAGCCTTCAACTCCCAGGAATCTTAACTGCTGGTAAACTGATTGGGATTTTGGGGAGTTGTAGGCCAAAACACCTGGGGACTCATAGGTTGAGAACCACCGCTATAGAAGGATTGATGCATGAGTTGTTGGCTGACTTCACTCCAGCTCAGTAGCATTACCCCTTGCCATGTTTCTATATGATTTGTCAATTCATTTCTCCTTAGATTATCAACCTCTTTGTTGCTGTCATCATGGACAACTTTGACTACCTCACACGGGACTGGTCCATATTAGGTCCACATCACCTGGATGAGTTCAAACAAATATGGGCAGAATATGATCCAGAGGCCAAGTGAGACACTGTTACTACACTTGTAATTAATTATTCCATTGGCAATGAAAGTAAAGCTCAGCATTTCTTAATAGAAAAAAATGTGAAGTTAGATACTACTTAGAAAACCTTTAGTTATATGTCAATCTACAGAAGGAATTTGTGTGCTGTGGAGCCCAGAAAGCCACACCAAACTATTTCAGCTCTTCCAAAATTGTGAAGGGCCATAATACACAGGGAAACCAGAAGTAATAATTCACCACTTTTGGGTCAGTGTTAAGATTGAGTTTTATTTTGCTGTTTCACTGTCACAACAATGTTTAATTGTCTATTAATGCCATTTTTAAAGGGAGCACAGGTATTTTTCAGCTGAAGATGTATTGGTGGTGGTGATGGACCCCAATCACCACCACCAAGGATTGCATTGGTCCTACCTACCACCCCACCAAGGCTGACTGTATGATTTCCATGCTAAGTTAGCAGGCTGTGTTAGGGGTGGACTGGAAGCACTCTTCTCCTTCTTAGATTAGGAAGCGCTACTGCCAGGCAACGAGGCTTGAAGTGGATACACCCAAGGGGTCCAAGAGCCATTTTATCCCCTTCAGTTCCCTAGTGAGTTGCAGTTACATACCTACTAGTGCCTAGAAATGATGCTTCAGTTGACCAGAAGTCACTTCCAGTTTCCAGAACGACGCCTTGCTTGCTGATGCAGGATGGGAAGCTCCCCAAAAGAAAATTTAGGAGACAAATACTAGGAGGTATCCAAAAACATTGGAGAAAGGGAGCTTGGTGAGGGGGACCTGAAGAGGCTCATATGGCACATGGAGCTCAGGATTTCCACCCTTGATTTACAAAAACAAGCAACAGCGATGTGAGGTCTCCCTCCTCCGGTTCTCTTTTGTTGCAAGGTATTTCAGTCCTGATATTTAGTCCTAATAACTTTTATCTCAAGATGCCTACCTGGAATTCCCATGAGTTTATTTGAAAGGACATTTATAATTGAGGTATGACTGTGCTACCTTTCCTCAGTCTTTTCCCTCCTATGGTTATTGTTAGCTATTATCTATTTTAAAAAGACAGGGATCCACATTCTAATTAAAAGACAACAACTATTACATGGTAGCTGTAGTCACCATAAGTTAGAAATGACTTTAATGTACACAACAACAACAGCAAATAGAATTTTATACCCAATCAATGGCAGGATAAATTTAGAATGGATTATCATTCTGAAGACTGAGCAGCTTGGATTAATATTGAAGCTACAGCTATATCATGTACATAAAGGACATCCTAAATGCATGATTTGCATGCAGTGGCTGGTTTACGTGTTCAGTAGCCTGCAAAAATGAAATACAGCTCTTTCTTGTTAAAGGTTATTTATCTTCTTCAAAAAAATGAAACTGAAACCTACTCTAGTTTTGGCCCACATCACAGTGCACTATAACTTACAATGATCTATATTCTCATACGTTTAACCTGTAGGTGAATGAACATTGAAATGTAACAAACAGAGAGAGAAGGGAATTGATTCATATAGCTCTACCTATATAATTTCATATACAGATTCACAGTTCATATGCAGTTCTGTATATATCAATCATATACAGATTCAAAAGGAACATTTAAGTGAGTCTCTTTACCTATTTCACTAGGCTTGGAGGAAACTGGGATCTACTCATAGCTGTCTTATCACTGCTCATGTGCACTAAGGACTAGGTCAAAAATATACTTTGGACTGTATGCTACATCAGCAGGTGCTGTATATAGTTTAACTGAGAAAGCAAGATCCAAATAAATAACTGAACGGTGACTTCCAGGTTCCCAGAGTTAGGAACTGAAGAGCCACTTCTACAACAGGTGATGTCACAGTTTTCTCTTGTTCTTCTTCACAGGGGTCGAATCAAGCATCTCGATGTGGTCACTCTGTTGAGACGAATCCAGCCTCCCCTGGGCTTTGGGAAGTTTTGTCCACATCGTATAGCTTGCAAGGTAGTCTTTCATTATAAACTAGGACTGAATTCTCATCTTCATGTCCATGTTATTTCTTTCTTCATCATTCCTCATGGACTGTATCATTTTTTGAAAAAGCATAGATGTACAAAGATTAGTATTTAATGCTGCAATCTGATGTAAATACATTGTGATGGCTGTCAACGTTGAGAGTCATGGATGTATTTTGAGTTTATCTATGCATGTGTGAAGAGAAAGATAAATGGAAGAATTATTAAGACATTTGATAAGTCTATCTGTGAAGGGAACAGGAATGTGCATAGCATCTCCACCCTTTGGAACCTCCCTATGTTTACTGGAAAGATCTGAAGGGAAAATGTAACCATATCCAGGTGAACACAACTTAAAGATCCCTCTGATCAGAAATCTGACTACCTCATCACATTAGAGCAGGGGTGCTCATTAGGTAAATTGCAACCTACTGGTAGATCGCGTAGGGCGTCCTGGTAGATCGCAGGCAGGGCGGGAGGAAGGCTCAGTCCCGCCCCGCAGGCTCCCGACGCCGCCCAAGTGCTGCCAGCCCTCGGTTATATGAAGCCCTTTCCACACAGTTGAATAAAATCCCATGTTATCTGCTTTGAATCAGATTATATGGCAGTGTGGACTCAGAAAACCCAGTTCAAAGCAGATATTGTGTTATATGTTTCACATTTTTGTAGTGGGTAGGTAGATCATTTTGACTTGGTTGTTTTATAAGTAGCTCACATGCTGAAAAAGTGTGAGCACTCCTGCACTAGAGAATGAATCCACTTTAAATCCTGTTTCTGCCTCCTGAAGAATTCTGGGGTTTGTAGTTTAGTGAGGCTATTAAATGCTCCTCCCTAAACTACAAACCCCAGAATTCTTCAGGAGGCAGCAACCGGATTTAAAGTGGGTTCATTCTCTAGTGTGATGAAGCATGGTTCCCATTAATTTAGAACTTTATGACCATATATTCATGAGTACGCCATTATAGTTTCCCTTAAAACCTTCTCACTGGGTATATGGAAAATGCATACCCCTATTCCCTTCAACACCTGAATCATTGTCCTCTGTGACTTCACTCAAACTTATTTGTGTGTGTGGTTGCTTTTTTCCAGCGCTTAGTAGGCATGAATATGCCCCTGAATAGTGATGGTACAGTTACTTTCAATGCTACCCTCTTTGCTCTGGTGAGAACTGCCCTCAAGATCAAGACAGAAGGTGAGAGACGAAACCTATCCGTGGCTAAATCTGAATGACTGTATTGTGCTCTTTTATAGCAGCCATTATTCATCTTGTGAGTGTGAAAGAACATTTGTCACTTTATATGCTAGTAGGAGCTCTGCTGACCTTAAAATCCATTATTGCACAATTACACAAGCCCAACGGAAGATGCTATAAATCAACAGTAACGAATGCTTTTCTGGTGCATTTAATCATAAGACCTCGATGTGTCACGTCCTCATCTGTTGTAAATTAACATAAGTACCTTCAGTGTGGACCCATGCCAACATGCTGTTTCTGGAACTTCCAGAGCTGTTTCAAGAACTTAAGCTTTAAAAAAGACAAATGTAAAGAATTTCATTAACCTGAAGCCTGATAAACAAGAACATTATTATTAAGATAAGTATAGTAATTATCTTATCTTGTCTCGAGACAGTTCAAGGCATTGAACACCTCACATTATTAAAAACACATGACAAGGAAAAAATAACTCATCAAAACAATTAAATATAAATATAAATAAATATACACCTGCCTGAAGCAGTAAAACAAGGAAAATAGTCAACAAATACATATATTAAAAAATTTCACCCACAACTAATAAAGCTATTATACATTAAAATAGAATAATATTAAGGTCAGATAGGCTAATGATCCAATATAGTATAGGACCATTTGAAATGACTGATTGGTGATTTTGTAGGTAACTTTGAACAAGCCAATGAAGAGTTGAGGATGATTATCAAAAAAATTTGGAAGAGAACCAGCATGAAGCTCTTGGATCAAGTCATTCCAGCAATTGGAGGTAAGTCTTCAATCTGGCAATCCAGAAAGTATGTGTTACCCTCATACCTCTTCCTACTTTTTGAGTAGGCTACCTGTCTTGAATTAGCTTTGCATATTCTCGTACAGACTGGAAAGTGCAGACTGGCTCAGGTACTGTTGTTGATTAAACATAATTATTTCCCTGGTGTGTGCTTCTTTAGATGATGAGGTGACTGTGGGCAAGTTCTATGCTACATTCCTCATCCAGGAGCACTTCAGAAAATTCATGAAGCGTCAGGAAGAGTACTATGGCTACCGACCCAAGAAGAATGCTGTTGAAATCCAGGTGAGTAAAAAATGGAGCACAGCAATCTAGTATGTTTCCACCTGGTCCTAAGAACAAAGTCATTTTCCAACCACAATGAAGAACAAGAGGGTGAGATACATGTCTACATAACAATTGATGCACAAGCTTGAGCTTAACTGAATCATCTGGTTCACACATTTCCCCTTCACCTGTCTTCATCATCAGAAGGAAGAAAAAATTATTTATTATTTATTTAAAACTTTTATATCCCGATCTTCTCTACCTCCGTAGAGGGACTCAGACCAGCTGACAGCAAGGATTCAATGCTAACAGTAAAAATTTAAAACATTAAACATCGACAATAAATTAACAAATACATATAGGATAAATTACATAAAAGCCGTTCACCAAGATAAAAACATGTCTAACTCAGTCTGTATATTCCTTCCATATATTGTGGTCAATAGCTTTGGTCGATTACCGATCTCAGCCATCATTCTGCAAAAGCCTTGTTTCACAGCCAAGTTTTCACTAGCTTCCTAAAGGTCAGGAGAGAGTGGGCATATCTAATTTCATTTGGGAGGGAATACCATAGCCAGGGGGCCACCACAGAAAAGGCCCTGTCTCTTGTTCCCACCAGATGCAACTGTGAAGGTGGCGGGACCAAGAGCAGGGCCTCTGCAGACGATCTTAACACTCTTGATGGTTCATAGGGGAGAATACATTTGGACAGGTAAACTCGGCCAGAACCGTATAGGTTTTGTAGGTTAAGAATTATGCTTGGTTTTGTAGGTTTGAATTATGCTTGGAAGCCAGTGAAATTGGCGCAACAAGGGAGTTGTACGCTCCCTGTATCCCGCTCCAGTTAGTAGCCTGGCTGCCAAGCGTTGGACTAATTGCAGCTTCTGGGCAGTCTTCATAGGCAACCCCCCACATAGAGAGCACTGCAGTAGTCTATACGGGATGTAACCAGAGCATGGACCACCGTGGCTAAGTCTGACTTCCCAAGGTACAGGCGCAGCTGGCACACAAGCTTTAACTGTGAAAAAGCTCCCCTGGCCACCGCCGAGACCTGGGGTTCCAGGCTCAGCAATGGGTCCAGGATCACTCCCAAGCTTCAGGGGGAGTGTAACCTTGTCAAGCACAGGCTGTAACCCTACACCCTGTTCGGCCTTATGACTGGGGTTAGACACTGGTCAAATTGTAGTGAATATATAGATCAAAATCTATACTCTAATGTAATTCATACCAAGACAAATATTCACTTAGGTATCTATTTATCTGACATCATATAAATAATATTATTCAAAAGCCCAAATGGCTGTAAACTGAAATAATAAATGTAAGCAATGTCGCTGCTATTCCAATGTATATTTGCTCCCCAGCACCAGAGTACAACATGGAGTAGGATACAAGTAAGATACAAGTATTATTTATTTATTTATTTATTTAAGGATTTTACCCCGCTCTTCTCAACCCCCGAGGGGGGACTCAGAGCGGCTTACAGTACGGCACAATTCGATGCCACATCATAACAGCATAAAACCCCAAAACCCCACAACAATTAAGATACATTAAAACACGTTAAAATACAATTTCATCAGCATCATACACAGTCATTCCAAGTTAAAACAATATTAAATCCATAAAAACATTGGCCCTCTTCATCCATTGATTATAACTCTACCGTGTGGCTTCAGCGGGCAACCTCTTTGCCCCCCTCACCGGGGACGTTCCACGGAGCTATTTGCAGCTTTTTACATCACTGCTTACTTACCCATCGGGGGCGGATTACAAATATATTGGCTTATTTTTCAACGGCAGTGGTTCATTTGGCCTCCCATTGGGGACGGATCACAATCTATCATTTAAGCGTTTCACTGAGAAAGCAACCCATTGGGGAATATATTTACTTTTTGCTTTCTCCCCATGGGATTGTACTGAGTGTCTTTAATACTTGTGTCTTACTTGTATCCTACTCCATGTTGTACTCTGGTGCTGGGGAGCAAATATACATTGGAATAGCAGTGACATTGCTTACATTTATTATTTCAGTTTACAGCCATTTGGGCTTTTGAATGATATTGTTTATATGATGTCAGATAAATAGATACCTAAGTGAATATTTGTCTTGGTATGAATTACATTATAGATTTTGACCTATATATTCACTACAATTTGACCAGTGTCTAACCCAGTGGTTCTCAACCTTTCTAATGCCGTGACCCCTTAATGCAGTTCCTCAGGTTGCGGTGACCCCCAACCATAAAGTCATATTAGTTGCTACTTCATAACTGTTATTTTGCTACTGTTAGGAATCACAATATATATATCTGATATGTGGGATGTATTTTCATTGTTACGAAGTGAACATAAACCATAATGATTAATTACAAAAAACAATATGTAATTATATATTGTGAAATATTTATTTCTATTTACAAATAAATGAAATTTAGATTTGAAGCAGGAAGGGAGGAAAGAGGTAGAGAAGGAAGGAAGGGAGGAGAGATGGAAAGAAGAAAAGGGAGGAAGGTGGAGATGAGAGAAGCCCAGAGGCATCCATGGGTGCCAGCGAGGATCTGGGCACCTCCTTCCTTTCCCCAACCCAACGGGGGCTCGAGTGGGTTGGGGAAAGGGGAGGGAGGCGTCCATGGATGCCAGCGAGGATCTGGGCGCCCCTTCCTTCCCCACCCCAACGGGGCTCGAGTGGGTTGGGGGGAAAGGAGGGAGGCGCCCATGGATGCCGGCGAGATCTGGGTGCCCCCTTTTCCCCAACCCAACGGGGCTCGAGTGGGTTGGGGAAAGGAGGAGGCGCCCATGGATGCCAGCGAGGATCTGGGCACCCCTTCCTTTCCCCAACCCAACGGGGCTCGAGTGGGTTGGGGAAAGGAGGAGGCGCCCATGGATGCCAGCGAGGATCTGGGCGCCCCTTCCTTTCCCCCCAACCCAACGGGGCTCGAGTGGGTTTGGGAAAGGAGGGGAGGCGCCCATGGATGCCAGCGAGGATCTGGGCACCCCCTTCCTTTCCCCACCCCAAGGGGGCTCGAGTGGGTTGGGGGAAAGGAGGGAGGCGCCCATGGATGCCAGCGAGGATCTGGGCGCCCCCTTCCTTTCCCCAACCCAACGGGGTCTCGAGTGGGTTGGGGAAAGGAGGGAGGCGCCCATGGATGCCGGCGAGGATCTGGCGCCCCCTTCCTTTCCCCAACCCAACGGGGGCTCAGTGGGTTGGGGAAAGGAGGGGAGGCGCCCATGGATGCCGGCGAGGATCTGGGCACCCCTTCCTTTCTCCAACCCAATGGGGGCTCGAGTGGGTTGGGGAAAGGAGGGAGGCGCCCAGGGATGCCGGCGAGGATCTGGCGCCCCCTTCCTTTCCCCAGCCCAGCGGGGCTCGAGTGGGTTGGGGAAAGGAGGGAGGCGCCCATGGATGCCAGCGAGGATCTGGGCGCCCCTTCCTTTCCCCAACCCAACGGGGCTCGAGTGGGTTGGGGAAAGGAGGGAGAGCGCCCCATGGATGCCGGCGAGGTTCTGGGCGCCCCCTCCTTTCCCCAACCCAACGGGGGCTCGAGTGGGTTGGGGAAAGGAGGGAGGCACCCATGGATGCTGGCAAGGATCCTGGGCGCCCCTTCCTTTCCTCAGGGACCTCGGGTGGAGGCGAGGGAAGCTCGGGGGCATCCAGGGGCGGCCAGGCATTGAGGCCGCCAGGAAGAAGTCCACCCACCTCACCCGGAGAAAACAGAGGGTGAGTCTTCTTCCGCGTGGCTTTGCCTCCCAAGCTCCTCCTCCTGGCTAGCACATGTCTGTGGGAAGAGCAAGAGGAGGAGGCGGCCGCGGACTTCCATTTGGCTGGCTCGGGATCGGACCCGTCGGCAGCCATTTTGGAGGGGGCAGAGTCAGCCAAGACGGCTTCGGCGACCCCCTGAAAATGGTGCTGCGACCCCCCTGGGGTCGCGACCCCCAGGTTGAGAACCACTGGTCTAACCCTAGTTACTCACACAGATCCCCACTTGTGTATTGTTGCTCGGCCTTATGACTGACCAGGAGTACAACTTCCCTTTGCCAGTTTACTGGTTCTTGGCACATGTGAACCAGGTTTAATATAAATTCTGGTTATTAAACCAGCTATCCTATTAATAAATCATAATAAATCTGTTATTTATTATATATCACAGTCCATATATAACAAGTCAGGAATCAAGGAAATAGCAATTGAGTCATAGGATATCGCCCCTCCAGACTACATATGAGAAAGAGAGATGGAAGCACACCAAAACAAAAGACTTTACTCAGGATGACAGAGATTTATTCCTGTGAAACCTTGCTGAGCATAACATACTAATATGGCCATTTTCATCAATTATCTTTCTCCCGTGTATTCTTTATATTTTGAAACCTCTGCACTGTCTGGGAAAGTATCAAAACTAGCTTAGCTTCTGCAGATGTTGTTGCATCAGACACCTGAATCTATTGCCTTTCATCTACTAATTGACTGTTCAGCTTTGGGATATAACTTTTCTGGGTAATGACAATTTAGCTGTGTTCTTCATTGTTTGTTTGTTTTTTTATCTCCTCTGTTCTCTGAATTGATTTCTACTAAAACACTTGAAAATATTGTAATTTATCCTACAATAATATTTAAATGAAAAACTGTTCCAGTGCAAATTTCAAAAGTTATTTTAAAGAACCCAATTATTTGTCTGTTTCCTGCCCACATAACTATGGCACAATTACTTCTATGGAGAGAACATCATTAAATCTGCACAAACAGAAAAGGCCAAATGCTCTGAAAAGTGGCATGTTCTTAGATATGTGTTTCTCAGAGTTAATGTTTTTGACCACTCTTCTCATGAGATCCAGGGAGTTGTAATCCAAAACACTACTTTCCCATCCTCTACTTGTAGGTACAGTAGATCATGTTTTGGTAGTCATAGAAGCTGCCAGTGTAGAAATATCCCCTGTCCATGGTGTCAACATCAGCACTGATTCATCCTCTATGGAAAGTTGTATAGGAGAATGCTCTGTAGGGTTTGGGAACATAGTGCACAAGCCCAATCCCCAGGTCTATTTTATGTGTGGAAAAAGAAATAGAATGCCTCAGGCGCAGGTGACTTCTGGATCACACTCTTCTCCAGTCCCCACTCTTCTGTACCATCACTTTCCCGTTGTAGTATGAATGACACATGCCCATAGTAATCCTTTCCCCCTCTTTTCACGAGGCTGGCCTGAGGACCATTGAAGAAGAAACTGCTCCTGAGATCAAAAGAGCAATCTCTGGGGATCTAACTGCAGAAGAGGAGCTTGAAAGAGCAATGGTAGAGGCAGCAATGGAGGAAGGCATCTATAGGGTAAGTGAGCGTGGAGGTAATATTCCCATAATGGGCATTTAAAACATCCATCAGGCATAATTATGCCTGTGACCCACTGATAGTCCCTATTCACACAGTGAGTCATCCCCTTCCACCACATTAACCTCTCTCACATGGTAACACCCTATTGTTCTTCACCACCACCAGCAATTTTTTAAGTTGTAATGAGCAGTTGTAATAAAAATGGAATGAGGTAGAATGGTTAAATTCTATGCTTTCATGCTATGGGCCTGAATAATACAGATACAGGAGATATATATACACAGTATATATATATAATATAGGATGACTCACTATAACTATGTTTCCTAAAGAAAGTGGCCAGTTCTAAGTATGCTAGCCTGAGACACTTTCAGTCTGGCTTTAAGAACGATTGAATATTTAGTTCTTTCTCTCTCTCCCCCCCTCCTCAAAAAGGGGCTATAAAGGATTTAAGAAGTGATACAGTTCCTGTCTTTTCTCTTGACCTCAGAGAACAGGTGGTTTGTTTGGCCAAGTTGATACCTTCATGGAACCCAGCAGCCCTCTTCCACCCCATGTGGCAAGCCAGAGACCTCTGCAATTCACCGAGATGGGAAGCGAAGAGTTGGATTCCCCTGTGTTCCTTGATGATTTCCCAACAGGAGGAGGCACCAATGTGAACAACAGCAACAGCAATGCCAACAACAATGCAGCAGCCCGGTAAAACCTATTGTGGGAAACTGAAAAAGGCATGGGGGCAAAACACTCAGTATCAGCATTAATTTCTGGTTTGGTCATGAATAAGGATGTGCATCCTAGAGAAGGCATCAAGCAGTGTTTCTGAATCTGCGGATAAAAATTAAAAACAGATGTTCTCTTTGGCTTTTTTGTTAAATGAACGTTTGGGTGAGTAAAAATAGAACAACAAAGATATTTAATCTTTGGAAGTAAACAGAAAGTTTCCTGCCTGTTTGCTGTATCCAGAAGCAGTACCATGAGATGGTGAGCATTCCTGCCACATTCCCTGGAAATGCTTCATTTGGAAGTGTTTTGAGACCCTACATTGAGACTGTACAGAGTACATTTCTGCATGTGGCATCATGGGTTGCGAATGCCACATGACACTTTTGTTGAACGGCAACATTGCATGGCTGAATGCACACCTGAATAGAAGTGAGCTGTTTTAATTATTTATTCCTGTAGGATTACAAGAACAACCCAGAGCCTGTAGCACATATGTTGAGGGTGGTCTGAACGGTATCCATGGTTTTTATTGAACATATGGTTTAATGCATTTGTATTTTACATTGTTTTAGTGGTTCTGTTTTCATATATATCGTAAGCTGCTTTGAGTTCCATTGGGAGAAAAGTGGGATAGAAATTAAATACATACATACATAAAATACATAAATAAATAGAAAAGTGGTATAGAAATCAAATCAAGTCAATCGGTAATAGCCCCTCACTAGCGCACAAGGTGTTCCTGTTTGTTGTTACTTTAGTAGTCTTCATTTTTCATGAACTTTCTACAGAAAATGCACTATTTATTATGTATGAAAGGTATGGAAGCCAAACATTGCCATCCACTTTTGTGATACTGCTTGCATATACACATGAGAAATTTGAGCAGAGTTACTCTTCACTGAAAACCAAAGCTTTAGAGTGCATCTACACTGTAGAAGACTTGCAATTTGTCAACGCTTTAGCTGCCATAGCTCAATGCTATGAGATCATAGGAATTTTAGTTTTACAAACTCTTTTGAAATTTCCTGCGAAGACTGCTGGTGCCTCACTAGACTACAAATCTCAGGATTCCATAGCATTGAGTTATGGCAGGTAAAGTGGCGTCGAACTACAATCATTCTACAATTTAGATGCATCCTCGATTTAACCTGTACATATAGTTGTTTTGGATAGAGTACTTACAACCATGCTTTGCCCTTTAGGTTAATGTATGAAAATGAAATGAGGGAAGACAAGATTCTTCCGTCATCTTCTCAGCCATCTGATCTAGGTGAGTTCTAATCCTGTCCACCCTCCTCCCCCAATTCTTTTTGAAAAAGACATATTGTGCCCAACAACCAAGAGATTTCCATAGCAAGATAGTTACTACAGCCCATTATCTATATTTCATTGCTGTGTATTTGAGATTGGAATGGAGAAGAGCTAGCTATTGCTTTGATTAAAGGGTCTGCATAATCCCAATGTTTTTATATTGATAAATCAAGATATATTGGCTTATCATTCCCACTTTTTCTTCTGTTCGTGTTGTAAGACTGTTACAATGCATAACACAAATATTTCCACTATTCCTCATATCTCTTTCCTTCTCTATCAGCCAACAAATCCTATGTCCAGCCTAAAAAGCATCAACGAAAAAGCAATGAGTTACCAGCACATGATATGAATAGTCATTCGGAAGTGGAATATTCCATCATGCAGGTAAATGTGAGCACAGGACCATTGCTTTAGTTTATCCAGACAACTCTCTCAGTCTCTTTCACACACATGCACGCACACACGCACAAACAGAGCAAAATAAGGAATTATATCACTCTATTAAGATGAATAATAATAATAAAAATAATTAGGGGAATAAGGAATACATGTCTCATATGAAAATGGAATAAATAACCCTTGACAGAGACAGTGAGCATTTTATTGATTATACACCAGTTGCATTCAAAAGAGGCAACAAAACACAGAAGAGCAGGCAGGAAATCTTTAACTAAAGAGCCACAAGTCCAGAAAACCTTCAGAAGTCTTGGCTTATTTACATTAGGTATAATAATAATAATAATAATAATAATAATAATAAATTATTTATAGATGGCCCTCTCTCCCTGAGGGGAGTCAGGGCAGTTTACACACAAAAAGGTAAATGTTCGATGCCCTACGCCAGGGGTGCTCAGAATGGTGATCGGGATCACCAGGGTGATCTTTGGGCCTCATCCTGGTGATCTTCAAGCCCCTGACCTGGATTTTTGCTGTTGGTCCTCTTCACGTGCCCCTGCACGCTGCAAAGAAGTCCTCCGTCGTTGCTCCTCCCCGCTCCCTGCTAGAGCTCCGCCTCCAAAAGCTCCAGAGTCTAAGAGGCAGAATGGCCCCCTCTTTTGGATTCCTCCTCCTCCCTCCGTCCTTCTCCAGCCACTCAGAGTCGTAGGAGACCAAAGGGGGCGGGCCTGGATGACGCGATGCATGGCTGGCCCCGCGCATGCGCAGAAGCACCCATTCTGCCTTGTCTCTTTGTTTATTTTTAATGTTTAAAAATGGCCTTTTAGCTCCAAAGCCTCTCTGCTTGCTTTGTTCCTTGAGAAATATATGTTGGGGAATATGGAAATGTGGGAGAAATGGGGTGGTTGGATGTATTTTTTCATGCCCCTTTGTTTACCTTGCTGAGTATTAAATGGCCTTGCAGTTCAACAGCCTCTCTTCTTACTTTCTGGCTGATAATATGTGTGGTAATATGGCAGTGTGGGAGAAATGGGGTGGTTGGATGTATTTTATGCTCTGTTTTATATTGTTGTTATTAAATTGAAATGTTGATGTTTTATGACTTCATTTTATGTAAACTGCCCGAGCCTGCTGGATAAAATGAATAATAAATATAAATAAATAAATAAGAAAATAGTTATACGTTTTACATTTCTGGGCAGGTGATCTTTGGGACTTGGTTTTTTAATCAGTAGCTCCCATGCTGAAAAAGTGTGAGCACCCCTGCCCTACGCAAACATCTCAAAAATAATACCCAATAATTCAAAATAATAACCATAAGCTTATGACAAAAGAGAAATTAACATAAAAATATGAAAAAACCAGAATACAAATAATCAAATGAGCACAAATATACTGATAACATAATTAACTGACTCTAGTTGCATTGGACTTTTAAAATAGCAGAAATTGGACTGGAAGGAGAACAACCACAACAACAAAAGGGGCATCGTCTGTATTGTGCATAAAAGGCTGGCAATACCAAAGAAAGGGCTATGGAAGCAGCTTTTGTTAGCAATAGCATTCATTTTGGTGTTCTGTCTAACCATGTTTGTCCACCCTATTCAGTACATTGAAAATCCATTGCCCAAACATAACGAATGGTCTTTCAGATTCCACTCCTCCATATCCATACTTGGGTTTTTTTTACTGCAGAAACTTGCATGTCATATACTCTCTAACATATCCTCACAGGTAGCCAATTGCTTATGGTACTCAGGGCCCTTCCAGATAGGCTCTATATCCCATGTTCTGATCTTGGGTTTTCTGTTTATCCCAGATTATCTGTCCATGCGGACTCATATAATCCAGTTTATAGCAGAAAACCTGGGATCAGATCCTGGGATATAGGGCCTGTCTGGAAGGGCCATCAGAGTCACAAAGATGGGTAGCCACTGCCAGGAGCTTCCTCTGAGTCATATGTGTTCTTCCTTCTTTGCAGTGTCCCTCAAATAAATCACAGGAGGCAGGTGGTAATGAACCATCACAGTCTACAAGTACAAGTGAAGGAAAGACACAGAGAGATACAGATGCCTCTTCTCCAGCTACTATCCAACTCATCCAGGAGGTACACTTCTAAGTGGTGGAGGCTCCTTCTATGGAGGCTTTTAAACAGAGGCTGAATGGCCATCTGTTGAGGGTGCCTTGAACACGATTGTCCTGCTTCTTGGCAGGGGGTTGGACTGGATGGCTCACGAGGTCTCTTCCAATTCTCTGATTCTATGATTCTAAGTATTGTATACTTTTAAACTGGATCTACTTTCACCCTGGAATTTTGACAAATACTAGGGACAGTTTATGGTGCACAGTGAGTCCAGAAGGACAACAGTGACTCTGAAACAATTTCACTCACAAATGTTTGGATTCATTGTGGGTACATTTTTTTAATGAAATGGTAAAACAATTGAAAAGTGTCTTGAAGATACCTGAAGATGTTTTTTTTTAATATGCAGGCACCAATGTCTAAAAGGCACTGACAAACGAAGGGGCAAACAAACTGGGGCAAACCAAGAATGGGTAACTTGGAAGTCAATGAACAGACTCAGAAGTGGAGTGGGCAGATCAAAAGATAGCATAGCAAAATGGCACTAGCTAAAAGAATCCCACACCTTGTGTGGCTGTGGAGCAGAACAGACAACTCCGCATCTGCATGCTTGCCCACTATGCCCTGTTTTACATCAGCAGGAATAAGAACAAACCCCCATTGTGGATATTGGTTTATAGGGCAAAGTGTAGTAAAGAAATTGTGAAGGGATACGGTTATGGCAAGTGTGACAGCTTTTAACTTGCAAAGGAAAATTTTCTTGGGAGGGTACAGGGAGTTGTCAAGAGCAACTTGACCTCTTTGCTGTTCCTTCCTTGAACATGAAAAGACCAGTTTCTACCAGCATCAGAACCAAGTTTTTTCTGAGCTTTATCATTTGGGCAGATGACTGACATACAAGAGCAAAAATCAGTTATAGATATTGGTTACAGGATGAGATACAATAAAGAAATTGTGTCAGGACATGGTTATGTAATGTGTTGGTGTGACAAGTTTTAAATTGCAATGGAACATTTCCATTACAAGGCCAGTTTCTACAAGCATTATTGTATTTACATTACAAAGAAACAAAAAAACCAGAGGAACAGACCTGAGAGGGAAGGGCTGCGCTCTGGTCTTACTCTTGAATACTATTATTCTTTATCTGAGAAAGATTTCCTCATTCTCACACCTTATTCAACTCCCACTTCCATTGGTAGGCATTGCAAAAATGATTCATATATACTGTTCTTTTTTTTTTACTTTGCAGAATTTTTTTAATTTTATTGTTATGGTCACAGAACAAGAGATACAAATTTATTTATTTATTTATTTATTTATTGGGTTTCTATGCCGCCACTCCCGGGAGGCTCGGGGCGGCTCACACAGACAAGATACAGAACAACATATTAAAAAACAGATTAAAACACACCAAAATACAACACATAGTCTAAAACAGCAAGATTAAAAACAGCCTGATGTGCAGAGTACAGAGCACAACAAGTGTAAAATGTTACAGAAACGGCGGGCTATGCCTTGGCGAAACCTATAGGCCAAAGGCCTGCTGGAAGAGATAGGTCTTGCAAGCCCGCCTGAAGGGCAAGAGATCCTACCAGAAATTGATCCTACTAGACAAGCAATGCCCAGATGTATATAACTCAGTTGAGATGGAAGGGATTATAAAGGAAGAATCTGTTCATCTGAACAAGGAGAAAGCACATACCTCTTTTCATCAGGAAAAAGGTCCTACATCTACAGACAGAAGACCGAAAGAAACTAAACAGGACCTCATCACACTAGAGCATAGATCCACTTTAAATCTGGTTGCTGTCTTTTGCAGTATTCTGGGGTTTGTAGCTTAGAGAGGGGCCTTTAAAAGGCACAGCCAGAGAGGTCCTGGGCCTCACTAAACTACAATCCTCAGAATTCTGCAGGAGGCAGAAACCGAATTTAAAGTAAATCCACGCTCTATTGCAGTGGTTCTCAACCTTTGGGTCCCTAGGTGTTTTGGCCTACAACTCCCAGAAATCCCAGCCAGTTTACCAGCTGTTATGATTTCTGGTGTCAAAGGCCAAAACATCTGGCGACCCACATGTTGAAAACCACTGCTCTAGTGTGACGAGGCAGATAAGACTTTGATCAATACATACAATCTTCTGTCATTGGGTTTATTGGGGTGATGTTTCTTTTCTTTTCTTTCTCTCTCCACAATTTTTCTAGTTCTTCTTAGAGCATGCTATGAGATTTGGCACTTAT
Organism: Anolis apletophallus; assembly: GCA_030556195.1. Lineage (NCBI taxonomy): Eukaryota > Metazoa > Chordata > Lepidosauria > Squamata > Anolidae > Anolis > Anolis apletophallus. Next base: position 75,643,283 of record JARBWK010000005.1, read on the forward strand.
CTTTTGCTGCCATTTCTTTATCCACCACAAAGCTTAGTGACCATGTCGTGCCACTATATGATGGGCTAGTTCAGATAACACATTTTGCTAAAAGCTCTGCTGCAATATCCCTAAAAGCTTTGACAAAGACACACTAAAGTGTCCGAAACATGAAGACTCAACCTTTTAATATGAAATATATAAGCACTAGGCATGGTTTAGAACCCAAAATAGCAAATCGAAAATCTAATGGGGGGGATTTTTTGGGATTAGTAATAGAAAGACTTACAAAAAAATTTCCAAAACTTTCTAAAATGTAACTTAATTACTAACGAAATTCGTTAGTAGTTCGTATGCCAGCGCATGCGCATTCCAGATGGTTTTGGCCTACAACTCCCAGAAATCCTAACAGCTGGTAAATTGGCTGGGATTTCTGGGAGTTGTAGGCCAAAACTTGAATAAATCACACTAAATTCTAGATGGGACTCTCCAAATAGGAAGGAGGGAGGGAAGGAGGGGGGGAGGGGGTATTCTATTCTTGAAGCAGCAAAAGAAAAGGAGGAGGAGCCCCCTCGCTCCTTGCTGCCTCTCTCTCACCCGATCCCGAGGGAGCGAGGGCCCAAGTTTGCCCAGGCTGGTCATATACCTACATTCCATGCACATGCAATAATACAGCAGTAATAACAATGGGTATAAGAAGAGGTAAAATTCAAACCGAAGTATTCTGACTGGTCCCTGCCTCATGCGGTGCAAACGGGCTCTTCTTTGTGAGCCCGGGAAATTAGCTCGGGAAAAGCCAGCGTTTTCTGCTTGGGTGCACACACATACATATTCTTTGGGGGGGATTTGCTGCAGAATCTTCTCTATGAGCCCGGGATTCTGCAGCAAATACCCCCCCAAGAATATGTATGTGTGTGCTCCCAAGCAGCAAATGCTGGCTTTTCCCGGGCTAATTTCCCAGGCTAATAAGAGAAGAGCCCGTTTGCACCGCATGAGGAGAGACCAGTCAGAATACTTCGGTTTGAATTTTACCTCTTGTTATTGTTATTACTGCTGTATTATTGCATGTGCATGGAATGTAGGTATGACCAGTTGATTACTTATAATATTAGGCACTTACAGTAGCATTCATTCTATTATACAGTAGGTTGGTTTCTCACCCCAATACTCTTTGATGCTTTAGATCCTGGCAGGCAGGAGAGGCAGGGAAGCCTGGAAAAAATGTAAACAGAGAGGTTTACTCAGAAGTAAATCCACAAAGGAGGGCCCTTCATCCAAAGTGCCCTCCTTTGCAGATTTACTTCTGAGTAATCCTCTCTGTTTACATTTTTTCCAGGTTTCCTTCCAGCCGAAAGAAGGAGCGAGTTTAGGGCTTGCCTTGCCATAATACTTATTGGCAAGGGAGGCGGGAGGGTGGTAAGAGAGAAGGAGGGTGCCCCCCCCCCTTACGACCTAATAACGACACTTAAGAAAATCCTGGCCCCGAAGTTAAATAAAGAAAGTCCACTTACTGGTTGGCGTTCCAGGTGCGGAAATACTCGAAAGTAGCATTTCTTACGAATTTCTTACGAAACGAATCATTTTCATAACTTTTTTCTCATGCCTAATAAGCACATCAACAGAGCACTACATAGTTAATTGCAGTCAAGGGTTCAAGTAGAAAAACTAAGCATAAGAACATAAGAACATAAGAAGAGCCATGCTGAATCGGGCCTCAGCCCATCTAGTCCAGCATTCTGTGTCACACAGTGGCCCACTAGTTGTACACAGGGATCTCGAGCAGAAAGGAGGGCAAAACCCTCACCTGCTCCCGACCCCCACAACCAGTACCCGGGAAATCCTGCCTGCCTCCATCAACACAGAGGTGGCTCTTGGATGTCTATTTCAGTAACTACTTATTCCCTTGGTATCCATGAATCTGTCTAATCCTGCCTTGAAGCTGTCCAGGCTGACCGCTGTCACAACCTCCTCTGGAAGTGAGTTCCATAACCCAATGACCCTCTGGGTGAAGAAATATTTCCCTTTATTAGTCCTAACTTTCCTACCTTGGAGCTTTAAGCATCTAGCTGCATGGACAACATTTGAGATTTGTTTTTGTCCTATGGGTTTGGCGTAGTCCCTACTCATGTTACATTCTCTTTCTTGTAGGCACTGACCTCTGGGGGACTCAACTCCTTAGCAAAAGACTATTCCTTCCTCAAAGTGACCAGAGATGAGATGGCTGCTGCCTTCCAGATGGAGGTGACTGAAGTAGAGGAGGTAGCTGCCACATTGCTGAAGAAAAGAGAAAGCTCAACTACATCTCTGTAAACGTCCCAAACTATGGCCATTACAAATACCAGATTGTAAGATTTTGTCCCCAGACCTTTTTTCTCTGGCAGTGCTGCTATGCAGCGTGGCCTGTTTGTCTGCTTTGGGGTGGTTACCATGAAAAGCTGTCACTCCTTTGAAGAGTTGCTGATTGCAGCATGATGAGCAAATGGAAGAGATGGGGGCGGGAATACCTTTTCCCCTTGAATGTCCAGAGAGGTGATTTTAGGAATGGGATGACCAGGATGTTTCAATGGGGGGCAATGGGGTATCTTCATCACAGTCCCTACACTTTTGCAAGGCTCCCCGCACCCTGGCCCCAACACTGTCACAACATATTGAAAAACACCCTCTGATAACTTTGTTCTGGAAAAAAAGTAACATTGGTTAAAAACGAGCATTTTTAATAAACGGAAAGACCCAAGAATGATGAGTTGTTTATTTACATGTACCTGGCATTCTAATATGTATAATCTACAGTTTTTATTAATTGCTGTCAGATTCAATGTATGGCAATCTAAGAATGAGAGACCTTCAACAGCTCTACTCAGGTCTTGCAAACTCAAAGCTGTGGTTTCCTTGACTGAGTATATCTATGTGGAATATTATATTACTTTTTTACTACTACCTACAACTTTACCCAACATTATAATTTTTTCTAATGAGCCATGTCAGCTCATTATAGTTTCTACTGAGTGTTCAGGCTTGATTTGCTCTTGGACTAATTTATTCATCTTTTTGTCAGTCCATGGTATCCATTGAGCTCTCCTCCAGCATCACATTTCAAATGAGTCAATCCTCTCTTTTTTTGCCTTTTTTTCACTGCCCAGCTTTCACAATCATATATAGAAATTGGAAATACTAGAGCTGAGTTACTTTGACTAAGGTATTCAATGGTATTTTACAGTCAATGCGATATCCAACCTACTCTTCAAAAAATGTTGGAAGGAAACATAAAAACCTTCACTGGCAATACATTCAAAATCAATAAAATCTAAACACTAATCAGCAGTGATTCATATCTATTTGGAGGAGAATGGGATTTCCACCTATTTTCACTAGCAGAGCTTCAGTACAAGTGCAGAGTAATAATTTTGAGGAACAATATCTGGTTTAGTGGCTCTTATTTATGATTTTATGTTACGGAGTTGCCAATATTTTCCCAAGCCTTTGCTCATGTGCCTTTTGTGGCATAATGAAAATCATGCATACTTCACTGTCTTGCCAGAGAAATAAAATATGCCATGCAGATGATCAATAAAAAACAAGACGTTTACTCTTCGTAATGCAGAGCAACATATATATATATATATATATATATATATAATCATGTGACCAATTGCATTGACTCACACAATGTTCTGTTTGAGAGATTCAAATGATCTTTCAGTGTTCATGTGGAAGATCTCCTTCCAGCGGCACATGAAGCAAAAACTCTCTCTCTCTCTCTCTCTCTCTCTCTCTCTCTCTCTCTCTCTGCAATCTCCTGCACAGCTCAAGCCTAAAAATGTAACTGTTGTCAAAACTCCCAGGCTCAGCTAGCTGCCCAGGCATGGCCCAACCAATCAGCTTCGTGCTTTGCATTTTCAGTTAACACACTCACCAACTCATTTTACCAGGCCCCAACACCTTTAACATCTACAATATTATCAGATACTAACATTAGCAAATATTAGCCTGATATGGTCATTGAAAGCTTTGCTTGTTCACTGCAAATAAAATAAATACTTTGCTAAAAGCAGCTCTTTCCTCCTGACAAAAGCAGCTGAGATGGTAAACCACCCACATTAAATCTTGTTACCATTTTGCAAGTAACAGAAGCTCCGCGGTGCCTCTCCTGTCCAATATACATCTCCCATTATGACATATCGCCTTCTCTCAACAGTCTTTGTTTTAAATAATCACAACAGCCCACTCTTTCCAGAACTCATTTCACCTCAGCATCAATAAATATTAAAATACTGAGGAATTATGCACCCCCAGGGAAGTGCTGAATCAACAGAGCTGGCTGCTTTCAGGGCTTCTATTTGTTAACTCGAAAAAAGGGAGAATGGGTGAGGGGCTGTTAGGAAGCAATGCACACATCCATACTGTTGTGAAAAGGGAGAAGGAAACCTCTCCCCCCCTCTCATAGTTAAAGGAAACCCTCATCTCTCTGGAGGCCAAATTCTTATTAAAGCCAATGTCAGCAATGGAAAGCCCAGGAGCAATGAGCAGCCACATGCCCAGCTGTCCAAGGAATTGTTTCCATGTCAAAGCATTTAATTATAAATTAGTATTAGGAAGAGAATCAAATGGCTGCAGAAGGAAAGTGGTAATAGGAGATGCTTTTCTTGGTTTTTCTTTATAGCTAAGCCTTGAAATTTAGGGTATTCTCTGCCATACTTGCACTGCAATTGCCCTTTGTCATTTCCCAGTCCTTTTAATTTTTTTACCCTTGTGTAATCTCTGCTATATTACATAATACATATCTGTAAAGAACAATCTGGGGATAATTTAGGAACAGAAGGCAAAATGAGGAACAGAGACCAGGGTACTTACTCACAAGGAGAATCTTTCATAGGCAAGCACTCTCAATTGTACTATTTCAAGGAAAATTTTTTAATCACAGCTCATTATAATCATGGAACAGATGGGGACAACCAAGAAGGCCTGTGGCCGCAAAAGTAATGCCTGGCTTTCCTTTCTGTCTCCTGCTGCCTTTGTCAATAAGGAGAAAATGCTTTTCATTTAATGCATGATGAAAAGAATTACCATAAGAACATAAGAAGAGCCATGCTGAATCGGGCCTCAGCCCATCTAGTCCAGCATTCTGTGTCACACAGTGGCCCACTAGTTGTACACAGGGATCTCGAGCAGAAAGGAGGGCAAAACCCTCACCTGCTCCCGACCCCCCACAACCAGTACCCGGGAAATCCTGCCTGCCTCCATCTACACAGAGGTGGCACTTGGATGTCCATTTCAGTAGCTACTGATTCCCTTGGTATCCATGAATCTGTCTAATCCTGCCTTGAAGCTGTCCAGGCTGACCGCTGTCACAACCTCATCTGGAAGTGAGTTCCATAACCCAATGACCCTCTGGGTGAAGAAATATTTCCCTTTATTAGTCCTAACTTTCCTACCTTGGAGCTTTAGGGAGTGCCCCCTAGTCCTAGTGTTGTGTGACAGAGAAAATATTTTTTCTCTATTCACCCTTTCTATCCCATGCATGATTTTATACACTTCGATCAAGTCACCTCTTAAACGCCGTCTTTCAAGGCTGAAAAGACCAAGGCGTTGCAACCTGATTTCGTAAGGGAGCTGCTCCATCCCTTGGATCATTCTTGTTGCCCTTTTCTGTACCTTTTCCAGTTCCGTTATATCCTTCTTGAGGTGCGGTGACCAGAATTGTACACAGTACTCCAGATGTGGCCTCACCATAGATTTGTAGAGAGGCAATACAACATTTGACGACCTATTTTCGATTCCCTTCCTGATCATGCCAAGCATAGAATTTGCTTTTTTTTACTGCTGCTGCGCACTGGGTTGACATCTTCATTGAGCTGTCCACCAAAACCCCAAGATCCCTTTCCTGGTTTGTCTCGGAAAGCTTTGACCCCATCAATTGGTAGGTGTAGTTGGGGTTCTTTGCCCCGATGTGCATGACTTTACATTTGTTTAGGTTAAAATGCATTTGCCACTTTGTTGCCCATTCACTCAATTTCGAGAGATCTTTCTGGAGCTCTTTACAATCAGTTTCATTTTTAACTACCCTGAACAATTTAGTGTCGTCTGCAAACTTTGCTACCTCACAATTTACTCCTACATCCAGGTCATTAATGAATAAATTAAAAAGTAACGGACCCAAAACTGAACCTTGGGGTACGCCACTTCTCACCTCTTTCCACCCAGAGAAATGTCCGTTTATTACCACCCTTTGTTTCCTACAGTTTAGCCAGGTTCCAATCCAGGACAAGACCTGTCCTCTAATTCCATGGCTGAAGAGCTTATTTAGGAGCCTTTGGTGAGGGACTTTGTCAAAAGCCTTTTGAAAGTCAAGGTAAACAATATCGACTGGGTCCCCTTTATCTATGTGTTTATTTACACCCTCAAAGAATTCTAACAAGTTAGTAAGACATGATTTGCCTTTGCAGAAACCATGTTGATTTTCCTTCAGCAATGCCTGTTCTTCTATGTGCTTAGTAATTTTTTCTTTAATAATGGTTTCCATCACTTTGCCTGGAACTGAGGTTAGACTAACTGGCCTATAATTTCCTGGATCACCCCTGGATCCTTTCTTGAAGATCGGAGTTACATTTGCCTCCCTCCAGTCCTCGGGTACAGTGCCTGATCTTAGAGAAAGGTTATATATTTTGGCTAGAATTTCAGCAATTTCACACTTGAGTTCCTTAAGAACTCTGGGGTGGATGCCATCTGGCCCTGGTGATTTGTTGACATTTAGTTTAGTAAGGCATGTGAGAACATCTTCCTTGTTTATCTCTATCTGGTTTAATTCATTTAATTCCCTCCCTGAAAAAACTGACTCAGCTGCAGGCATATGTTGTCTGTCCTCCTGTGTGAAAACCATGCCAGGGAAAGTGGACAATACTTACCAAAACAGGTAGGAATACTTCTTTAACCGAGCACCTATCTCACGTAAGCTGTATAACCTAGTCTTGGGTGACATATTGAACATAACTCATAACCGGTCAATGTGGCTATTTTGACACCAATGATTTAGGGATGCTATGTTTGTTTTTGGCAGAACTCCTGCACTACACTATTTTATATTATTTAACAGGAAATGAGGCCGGATCTACTGCATTATATGGTCAGTGTAGAACCAAACAATGCGATTCGAACTGCATTATTTGGAAGTGTAGATCCAGCCACAAGATACAGTATCAGATATAGTATACAGAATTTTGCCTGTTACCCTGCTATTAACAGATCAATATCTATTGAGGATAAAGGTCTGAACTCAACCTACTCAAAGTGTGTTGCATTATTATGACAATTATAATGTATCTCACTCTTCCTTCCATTTAGAGTTAATCCGGGACACTGAGGCCCCATATATATTGCTATATAATCTAGTTTCTGAATCCAGATTATCTGCTTTGAACTTGATTATATGAATCTACACTGCCATATAATCCAGTTCAAAGCAGATAATCTGGATTCAGAAACTGGATTATATGGCAATATATATGGGGCCTCAGTGTCCCGGATTAACTGTGTAGATCCAGTCTGAGAGATCAGGGCCCAAGCCCTTACTTGTCTGTGGAAATGTACTGGGATACATTTGACATATCATACTCTTTTAGCCTCAGAGGAAGTCAAGGGCAACACCCCTCTGAACAACCTACCAAGAAAGCCCTAACTTACATCTTATTTAATATCCACCTCAATTGAATAGGTTTTTGTAGTTGCATCTCCTGTTTTATGCCTTTAAGCAATGTCTGACTTATGACCACCCTATACAAAACCCTATTCAATTGAGGTGGATATTAAATAAAGTGTAAGAATCAATGTGCCATTCATTCCCACAAGAAAGCTTTCAAAAGTTATTATAAATAACTATACATTAAGGAGTACATTTGTAGGGTAAATGGTAAGCTTGAAAACTGACTTGTCACGGAGTCCATTAATTAATCAATCCATCATGCTTTCTATATCAAGACAAATGATGATTAGATTTCCTATTTTCACTTACTGACAGAGTTCTTTCCCAAGTTGTTTTCCTCTCAACTGATTCTTAAGGTCATGCATTTTAAACAGTAGCTTTCTAGTGTAGCTGTGTAGAACCAAAATTTGGGCAGAAATGGGACGACTAGCTAATATGCACTCTATTTTCGGTCTTTGTTGAGAAGAGGCACGTTGACAACATAAAGTATTACTTCCAGACACATGAAAATGCTTCACTACAGAATGTTTTGCTTTTTTGCCAGCTGTTATTCAGCATTCAACATTCAGCATCCCAAGAAAAATTCAATAACTAAAAAGCGATAGCACTCTTCCTCTGCAATAAATATGATGGATCTATGAGATTCTACCCATCATACATTTTGTCACTCATAAAGCATCTCTCATCATATAATGTGCTGTAATAATAATAATAATATTCATATTCATATTGGATGTTCACTTAGGTTAACAATCCTGAAGTATTGAATGTGTAATTAAGAGTTACAAAACATAAACTCCTAGGCAGCTTTTCCAATATCATTTCCTGATTGCTCTATGAGCAGAATGGTATGACTAGCTAATGCCAATTAACCTGACATTTATGCAAATCTTCTTCGCGATGAAACCTTATTCAGTGTCTCTATCAGACTGGAAGCTCATCCCAAGGGGGCAACTTAAATGACTTCCAGCATTACAATCAGGACTGCAGTGAGATTTGGAAAACTGGGGAAATATCTAATTATCATAGCCACTACAGCTAAGATTAGATAGCATTATGAGGGATGTATATATATGATTACCCATTATTAACCCTTTCTTGAAAGGTTTTTGGACTGTATATACAGACTATTAGACTAACACTCCACAGAATCAATGGCAATGGTATAACCAAATTTTCTCACAGCCAAGCCAACATACTGGCTTCAAATGGGAAAACAAATCTTTAACAACAGAAGCCATTAAGCTTGCCTGCATTGCAGTGTGGTATGAAATCATATCCTGAATTGACAGGTTACCACATATATTAGATCAGGAATGGGGAAGGACGTAGGAGTTGCTCCTCACCCCTTTACTGATCACCTTTCCATGACTTCCTAACTAAAGACAGAACTGGGTTGATGCCTCTGCTCAGACAAATCTGCATCTCATTTATTCCTCGACTGGGAGGCCATAAATCCTTTCCTGTTTCACTTCTCTTTTGGGGGCAGATTTCTCCACATATTTTAGGGCTTGGAATGTTCCTTGTATAAAATTATTATTTATTACAGTTAGATAGCCCTTTCACTCCACTTATATAGTTGCAAAGGTAACTTGTGGCACAACATAAACCAACAGTTGAATCATATGAAATTCCATTGAGGCCACACTGCCGCAATTATAAAAGTAATTTAAAAATTGCAAGAGCACCACTAAAAGGTGCAAAATTATATCTCATTCAATTACAAATCAAAATGTGATGTGGCTATGCCTTCACTATTTGAAAAAACACCATTGCAATCAGCACTCCCTCCAAATCTGTGGATTTAACTTTTGACTATTTGTGGATTTGATTAGTATGTCCTCTCTAGGAATCTCTAGATGCTTTGAGACAAAAAGCAAGATATAAATAAACATAGAATCTAGTATGATTCTAAGGTTAATTTCACTAGATATTCATAGAGAAATCACTTTTCTATATATTTGGAGGTCCTTCAGTGTGATTTTATGGTCAACATCTGGTGGAAGTTGACCACAGAGCTGCACTGGAGGACCTACAACTTCATCAGATGGGCAAAAGTGCCCACTGTACGATGCTCCATCTTCACCTGCACCATGGAGCCTGCTGGCTCCCATACTAGGACATAGATCTACTTCTGACGAGGCTTCGTGATGCAAGTAAGCTGCAGTTGTGGCAACACGGGAGGCTTTTTGCATGGACAACAACAGGGGAAGCTGGGCAGTGGATACTTCCCAGCATGGAGGGAAGCCAGGTGATGCACAGCATGGGGGGGGGGGGCTCCCAGGGGAGGGCACCCCACACTGGGCCCTGCTGGATTTGCCAAGATGCATGATGAATCCTGGTCTTAAATGTGATGAAGTCGCTATATATTCTATCGCACACCAGCGTAGAAACCTGAGCCCTTAGAATCCAAACATACCACTTCAGCTGGAGAAAATAGTCTTTTATTGAAGAAAAACAGCAAGCAATAAAGCAATAGAAAATATATCAAAGCAGTGAGAGTTCAATCAATAATCCAAGGAAATGTTCCAAATGCCATAGGCTGAGTAAAGCTATAAAGTTCCTTATAAATCCAAGCAGGCTAGTTTTCAGTAATGGATAATTCCCAAAAGATGTCCAAGGCAAAACAAAGTCCAGACTTGAGTCCAAAAACACATGAGACCGAGAACATAGGAGGCTAAAAGCAGGAGCAGAAATTCATGAAGCTTAATTGCAAAAGATTCAAACTGCAAGGCATTTAGAAACTAGATTTCCCTCACTCCCCTCCCATACTCTTGGAAAACGAAGCCACTGCGGGAAGGATGGACCTTGAGCTGCCCATTAGCACATTCCTTCTTGCTATCCAAAGTTGCACAGACAGGTGCGTTATCTGTCTGATTCCCAAGAGAACCAGCCTCCCTAACAGCGTTTCTCAAACACTGTCTCTGGAAGCCAAATGCAAAAGTTTCATCTCTCTCATGAACTGTGGCTGCCCCAATCCCTTGCACAATAGATCCCAGAATCCCTACTGAGGACACAGGCCCAACATATTCTTAGGTTAAAAATAGCATTTTTAATTGCAGTTTTCTCACTTTCGTGGGGATCCTGTGCCCCTAACCTGCAAGAAAATAGAGGGCATCACATAATTATAAGCAATGGGGTTTCTTTAAAACACTGTACTTGTTGAAAGCAATTTCCCCTCACTCTAGCCAAGGAGGCTTTCTGAGCTGCTCCTGAAGCAATAATACAGTCCCCTCCCACAAGTTTACAGTCTAAAAGGCATGCCACTTCAAGAACCGGAATGGGCATAGAGGAAGAAAATGAAAGCAAGCTCTGGCACCATTTTTAAAAGCAATTTACTGATATAGTTATAGTTAAGGTAGCCTGGTGGGATGATTGGATTCCAGTGGCAAGTGATAGAGCATAGCATGATATGACAAAGCATCAAGATCAGGGATGGGGAATACATACATACCCCATGGTTGTTACTGAATTGCAGTGGCCACCATTCTCCACTTTTAGCAATGCTGCAGGATAATGGGAGTTAGAGTCCAATATATGGAAAGTCACCTTTATTATCAGGGGACAAAGGACAGAGTAAGTATACTTTAAAATAATTAGCTTACTTTCTGAAAGAAGAAAAGTGCGAGCATTTAGCTAAAGAAACAAAGTACAGTTGGCCTGATGCCGAAAATTTGGAATTTCTCTATGCCCCGTGGATAGCCGAGGGATGCCTGGCAAGCTTCACTAACCACGAATGATGAATGATGAATCAGGAAACAAGAATCTCACCAGGTTGAAGGCAAACGACAGCGATTTTATTCAATTTATGCAAAAGGGACACTCATACAGCATGGATGCTTGAAGGGTACTCGTGTAAAAGCATAATCATAAGCAGACATTTTTAAACACATGAATTTCCATTCACTGACACAGTTTCATGCTGGACCTTTGTCTCACAGATAGCCGAGACCCCTGAAGAGGAACTGCTGGGCAGCTAGGTAGACTAGATATTACCGAGCTATATCCAAAACCAACTGCCTAAAGTGCACATCAGTGGAAAGCTCAAATGCTGGATCTGATTAACACATCTCAGCAGGGTTTTGTTGGCCTGCACTCAGTATTTAAATATGAAAGGAACAAATAATTCCTTCTAGGAAGGAACATTGCCAGCTCAGCCAGCTGGCACATGGACACTGTATACTAGGATTTTCACACCTGACAGAGCATTTGCTTACAGAAAGAGACTAAGGTAACCAGAAGGATATTTTTTTAGCCACTACAGCTTCATGAAACAAATTATTTATAACAGCATGCACAGAAGTAGTTCATCCAGAGCCCTGAGCTTTTAATCATTTGACTCAGAACTCTTCAATCATCTTCTTTCATTCTGTAGTGTAATGAAGAAGATATATGGCATATATACAATAAAACATTTGTCAATACTCAGTTTAGAGAACATGCATCGCTCTTTCTCTCTGGTGTAAAATAGATTAAACAACCTTGTCTTCTCTCATGGATTATGTCCTACTGTTGCTGTCTGCCCACTCCTCCCACCTTCAACGGCTAATAGGAGAACTCCAACTGTGCTATGAAACAGATGTAGGAGGGCTATGACAAGGACAAGAAAGAAGAGACCCCTTCACACAAGCAAATACAGAGCCAGGGTGGGAATTGTGTAGCCCTTCGGGCATTATTGAGCTGCAGCTCTCAGAATTCTTCACCATGGCAAATGCTGGCCAGGACTTCTGGCAACTGCAGTTCAGCAGTGTCTATCTTATCCAACATTTTCCACCTTTGTTAGGCAAAAATGGTGTGATTTTGTCGAGCTCAATAATTTTGGTGCTGTCGTCATCAGCATATGTGCACAGCTTATATGATTCTTCTTCTTATTCTTGTGCCTATTAGGTTCTTCTCCTCCGTTATGTTGTTCAACAAGATTTCGAGAGCCATAACCAATAGCAGGGGACCCTTTTTAGAAAATATAGATGCTTGGTTGAAAAAGATAGAAGAATTTGGAAAGGTGTCAGGGGTCAAACTGAACAAGAATAAGACAATGATGTTGACTAAAAATATCATAAAAACAAAGCAAAAGAAACTAGAAGATTCTACAGGTATAAAAGTGATGTCCAAATTAAAATACCTAGGGATATGCATAACGGCAAAGAAATGCACAGTTACTAAAAAACAACTATGAACAAAAGTGGAGAGAGATTAGAAGGGATTTGGGGAACTGGCAACATCTAAGTCTGTTGCTATTAGGTATGATTGCCGCAATAAAAATGAGTGTATTGGTGAAGTTAACACTTCTATTTCAAGGCATCCTGATTATTAGAAACATCAAAATTTTTCAAACATGGAACAAAGATCTAACAAAGTTTTTATGGGCAGGAAAACCCCCTGAATAAAATTATCTAACCTAACCAATAATAGAAAGAGAGGAGGACCAGGTTTGCCGAACCTAAGGTTGTACCACAAGGCATGCGGCCTCCAATAGATGTGAGATTGGTGCAGCCTCAATAAAGTAAAAGAATTGACTTTAGAAGGTCATGATTTACGCAGAAGACGTGTATTTTGTACATTGTAATTTAAACCAAAATGCATCTCACAATATGCATTAGGAAAATTACAGTACACCTTGGAACTCCACAGTGATTTTCGTATGCTTCTTGACCTGAGTGCTTAACTGTTGTGACGGATAAGGAATCACAACTTGATGTAATATATTGGAATAAGTATCTGAATTGGCAGGTCATTTACTGTGAATGAGACAAGTGGACAAGCAAATCATTCAGTGCTGCCATCTCATGCCTTGCCTTAGAAAGCCCTATCAAATTCCTGGGGACACCATAAGTCAACAGGCAATTTGAAGGTATAGGCAAGGAGTACTCAGAGGTGGTTTTGCTAGTTTCTTCTTTTGAATTAGAACCTACTGAATCTGGTCTTTGTTAGTGGTCTCCCATCCAAGAACTAATCAGGCCTGATTCTGCTTAGCCTCCAAGTTCAGATGGCAACTGATGCTTTTAGGGTACTTACCAATTTGAATTCAAACTCCCAAATGAGCCTTATACAGTATGTCCAGTAGGGGGCACAGGATAATTGCTCTCTAGTTGACTTCCCTTTGCTGTTCTGTCAAATGGCTTATTGTAGGACAAGTCATTTCTGACTACAGCAAACCTTGCAGGGTTTTCCCCCATGCCAGGAGTGACTTGAGAAACTGCAAGGTACTTCTGGTGTGGGAGAATTGGCTGTCTGGAAGGATGTTGACCAGGGGGACGCCCAGATGTTTTACCATCCTGTGGGAGGCTTCTCTCATGTCCCTGCATGAGGACAATCCTACGATGAACATATGTCAGGGCTTTTTTGGCAGAATTTATTGAGAGAAAGGTGGCTTTTGCCTTCATCTGAAGCTGAGTCCATGACTTGTGCAAGTTCAGACAGTGGGTTTTCATGCCTGAGGACAGATTTGAACCCTAGTCTCTCAATGTTTTAGTCCAGCACTCCATCTTCATTGTACTAGCTCTTAACTCCCCTTTAGTTACTACAATGGAACAGATCTGCCCAGTCAGTGAGATAGCAGGTCTCCCTATGCATTTTTAATTTTGAAATTCAATACATACACTCTGAGATGTATTGAATTGCCGTACCTTCTCAGGTATGTTGGATAGCTGTACCTTTCCAGGTATGTTTTATATAGAACTGCAGTCTTAGTTTAGAACAATGTTGAATTGTGTTTATGGATTGTCATTATCCTTCCTACACCATCCTGTCCTGTCCTTGTAGTCTACTTTCACTTTACACCACATCCTGTTCCCATCACTGATTTGTATGGCAACTAAGACACATCATGTTCACACATTTACAGTTTGCTACAGCTCCTTACACTCTTTTGGTGTCTTTTATTAAAAATCTAGATGCATGAACTAAAAGCAGCAAGAGGCATTTTGTATATACTTAACCAAGCCCTCTATTATGGTTTCCTGGCATAGATTTAGGACCAAAAGACAGAAAACAAAATGCTGAAGCCCATCCTTGGTTGCACTTCGAGTCCTTTACTAATCATGGTGAACCTTTTTCTGGGGCTGACAGTGTGTGACTTGGCCTCAGTGGGCTTCTATGGCCAAGGGTGTATCTACACCGTTGAATGAATGCAGTTTGATACTACTTTAATTACTATGGCTCAGTGTCCTGGAATTTTTGAATATGATTTCCTGTTTCTTGGCAGGGGGTTGGACTGGATGACCCACAAGGTCTCTTCCAACTCTATGATTCTATGAATTGTAGTTTGGTGAGGCACCAGATCTCTTGGGTAGAGAAAGCTCAAGATCATGTCAAAGTACATGGGCGATCACCTATGACCGCTTAAGCGGCTGAGGGGAAAAGAAAAGGGCCCGAGGCTGTTAGGAATGGAGGGGGTTGAAGCCCAAAACACCTGGAGGGCCCAAGTTCACCCATGCCTGAGTTAGAACGTTTGATGCCAGGGCCTTCCAGTTCTTGGTATTTATGCCACATTTTAAAGGTTAGCTTTAAGCCTATCTTTAAATCTCTTTTGTTGTCCACTGACATTCTGTTTTCTGCTCTTGAGAATAAAGTAACTGCTTTGGGTGATGGTGATGGGACATTTGGACAAGGTGACCAGTCCAGCAAAGTTGATGGTGGAGAATCATCCATGGTGGTCTTTGCTTCTTCCAGAATGCTGACCTTTGCCCACCTGCTTTCTTGCTCCCCTGTGTAATCGAAGGCTTTCATGGCTGGAATCACTGGGTTGCTGTGAGTTTTCTGAACTGTATGGCTATGTTCCAGAAGCATTCTCTCCTGACGTTTTGCCCAGCATGATCATCAAGTTTGCAGACAACAATTGGAAGGGAGAGCTAATACACCAGAAGACAGGAGCAGAATTTGAAATGATCTTAACAGATTAGAGAGCAGATGAGCCAAAACTAACAAAATGAATTTCAGCAGGGACAAATGCAAGATACTCCACTTAGGCAGAAAAAAAGAAGCGCAAAGATAACAGAATGGGGGATGCCTGGCTTGACAGCAGTTTGTGTGGAAAAGATATTGGAATCCTCGTGGACAACAAGTTAAACATGAGCCAACAATGTCATGCAGCAGCTTAAAAAGCCAATGGGATTTTGGCCTGGATAAATAAGAGTATAGTGTCCAGATCCAGGGAAGTCATGCTACCCCTCTATTCTGCCTTGTTCAGACCACTCCTGGAATGCTGTGTCCAATTCTGGGCACTGCAGTTGAAGGGAGGTTTTGACAAGCTGGAATGTGTCCAGAGGAGGGTGACTAAAATGATCGAGCGTCTGGAGAACAAACCTTATGAGGAGCAGCTTAAAGAGCTGGGCATGTTTAGCCTAAAGAAGAGAAGACTGAGAGGAGACATGATGATGGCCATATATAAATACGTGAGGGGAAGTCATAGGGAGGAAGGAGCAAGTTTGTTTTCTGCTGCCCTGGAGACTAGGATGTGGAACAATGGCTTCAAACTACAGGAAAGGAGACTCCACCTGAACATACGGTTCTGGCCCAACTTACTTGTCTGAACGCATCTGCATCTATGTCCCACCTCGCAACTTAAGATCAGCCGGGGAGGCCCTTCTCTTGCTCCCAACATCACAAATGCAGCTCGCGGGGACAAGAGACGGGGCCTTCTCGGTTGTTGCCCCCCGCCTGTAGAATGCGCTTCCTAGTGAAATTCAATCGACCCCATCCTTCCTGGCATTTAGAAACAAACTAAAATCTTGGTTTTGGGACCAGGCTTTAGCAAAATAATAGAAGCAGCACTTAACTGGATGTTATGATATGAGAATATGGTTTGATGGCGTATCAATGGATTTGTGGATTGAGTAATGTTTATTTTAAGGACTGTTGTTGATATGGTTTTAAATTTTATATGTATTTATGGTTTTATATTATGTTGATTATGGTATCGAATTGCTGCCTTTGTTAGCCGTTGAGAGTCCCCCCTCGGGGGTTGAGAAGGGGTAAAAATGCTGTAAATAAATAATAAATAAATATGAAGAAAAACTGTGAGATCTGTTCAGCAGTGGAACTCTCTGCCCCGAGTGTGGTGGAGGCTCCTTCTTTGGAGGCTTTTAAACAGAGGCTGGATGGCCATCTGCCGGGTGTGTATGTGTGTGTGTGCTTTGAATGCGATTTTCCTGCTTCTTGGCAGGGGGTTGGACTGGATGGGCCAAGAGGTCTCTTCCAACTCTATGATTCTATGATCTGTGGCAGGCATCCCCAGAGTTGATGGGGTGTGACAGCTCCCCTGTTTTCCTAACACTGAGCCCTGGCAGTTCAAAGGCCATTCATTCCACGTCCAAGGAGAGGAGTGGAACCCCGCTTTCCAGTGCCACTGTCCAGTGTTGGGGAGCCCCTTCTTTCCTTCTTTCCTTCCCCCCTCCCTCCCTCTCCAATTCCTGGTGGGGGCGGGGCATGCCCCCTCTTCCCGGAGCCCCTCCCCCTCCTGCGCCCAGCAACGCGCAACTCGCGGCGCCTCGACAGTCCCGCTGGCGCTGCGGGGCGGGCAGGCTGGAGCGGGGCGCTGCGTAGCTGCTCTCGCCCGGCAAAGGAAGCCAGCTGCGTTCACGCTCTCTCTGTCTCTGTCTCTCTCTCCCTTGCGCGCGCCATGCCCTGCCTCGCCTGGGGCGGCCTCGGAGCCTCGTGCTTGTAGCCGAGCTGCAGCCTCGCCTTGGCCCTCGCCTGGCCCCAACCGGGCTCCATGGTGGTTGAGGAGCAGCGCGGAGGCGGCGGCGGAGGCGAAGAAGGAGGAGGAAGGTGGAGAGGAAGAGGAGGCAGGCATGGCTGCCCCGGGGGACAGCTGCAGCGTCAAGGTGGCCGTGAGGTGAGCGGGGCGCACAGAGACAAAGGGAACCCCCCTTTCACAGCTGCGCGCGCTCCCTCCTCTACTTCGCGCACGCCGCCGGGCGATTCCATTCATCTCAGCGAGGGGGGGGGGGGCGGCGGTTAAGGGGGCTTTTGAAGGGCGTTTTTGGAGCCCGGGAGCCTCTCCCCTTCCTTTTGGGTTTAGGTCGTCGCTTGGAATTGGGTGCCCGGGGGCAGCAGCAGCACGCCTGGGCCATGGCAGCGTTCCCGAGCTCTCTGCGCGTGTTTATACGGACACAGAGACACGCGTTGGCAGCAATAGTACACCTCTTTGTTTCCTCTGCAGAGGTCCACACTGTGGGAGGCTCCACGGTCCAATCGCAGGACCTCCTCCTCTCTCGCTGGATCGGTCTCTCTTTCTGCATCAAGCTCCCTCTCTCGATTTCCTCTGCTCCCTCCCTCTCTCCCTCCTTTTTCTCTGTACAGTGTTCCCTCACTTACTGCTGGGGTTAGGTTCCAGGACCTCCCGCAATAAGTGAAAAACCGCGATGTAGGGATGCTCTATTTATTTTAATATTTATACATTGTTTTAGTAGTTTACACTATTTTAAGCCTTTATAAACTTAAAATAAGGTGAAGGAAAGGAAGGAAAGGCCCTTCAAGGCTGGAGGGAGGGAGGGAGGACTGAGGAGGAAAGCGCCTTGGAGAGTGGCAGCGGCAAACCCCCACAAAACAGTGAAAATACCATGATATATGTTTTAAATTAATATATTTTTTAAAATCCGCGAAACAGCGAGCCCGCAATAAGCGAACTGCAAAGTAGCAAAGGAACACGGTAGTCCTCTATTTCGCTTTCTGTCCCTCTCTTGCTATGTATATCTGTCTCTTTTTTGTAAGTCTCCCCTCCCCTTCAGATCTTTCCTTCTTGCTTCTCCCCCCTCTCTTTTTCTTTCTGTATCTCTCTCTTCCTCTCTTATTTACAGTATTTATTTGACAGTATTTATATTCCACCCTTCTCACCCCGCAGGTGACTCAGGGCCAATCACAATGCGCATATACATGGCAAACATTCAATGCCATAGGCACACAACATATATAGACCGAGACACAGAGGCTGATTACTCTCTTCCTCTGTATCTGCCTATCTTTGTCTTTCTTCCCTATCTCTTTTTCTATCTCTGCATGTCTGTCATTAGCTGCAGCAATACTTTGGGCACCAGTAGTCATACTCCCACTCCTCCCTTTCTCTCTAGGTCACTCTGTCTCTGTCTGTCTCTCCACCTTCTGATCTTTCTATCTTTCTTCTCCTCCTCCCTCTCTCTTTATCTATGTATCTCTCTCTTCCGCTGTATCTGTCTCTGCCTCCCTCCCCATCTCTTTCTCTGGCTCTGCATGTCACTAGCTGCAGCAATACTTTGGGCATCACTAGTCACACTCCCACTTCTCTCTTTCTCTCTCACACACACACTCTGGGTCTCTCCCCCTCTCCACCTTCTGATCTTTCTATCTTCTCATCCATCCCTCTCTCTCTTTCTCTCTTTCCCTGCATTTGCCTATTTCTGCCTTCCCTCCCCATCTCTTTCTCTGTCTCTAGATGTCTGTCATCAGCTGCAGCAATACTTGGAGTATCACTAGTCACACTCCCACTTCTCTCTTTCTCTCTTGGGACCCCCATCTTTCTTTCTTCATTCTCCTCCTCCCACTCTCTTTCCCTTCCCTGTACCTGTCTCTCTCTGCCTCCCTCCCCATCTCTTTCTCTGGCTCTTAATGTCATTTTATGCACTGTTGATTATACTTATGTCATTGTATTCATACTTATGTGTTGTTGTCTGCATGTGGCACTTGGAGTGCTTCTGTGAGCCGCCCCGAGTCCCTTTGGTGAGATGGTGGTGGGGTACAAATAAAGATGATTAGCTGCAGCAATACTTTGGGCATCACTTGTCACGCTCCCACCTCTCTCTCTCTCTCTCTCTCTCTCTCTCTCTCTCTCACAAGCAACAGTCAATCCCTTCTTATGAAGCCTTTTAAATAATTCTTTCTCACAAAAGCCGACTTCCTGCTATTGCCATAGCTACATAGAAGAGATGTGTGTGTATGTCAGTCTTTTGAAGAAACCCAGGGCTGCCTCTCCTCTTTTTCTGCCCAGCCCGAGAAACAAGGAAATCCTGTATTTCACACATTTGTCCTCTTTCTCTCTGTTGTTCTGCCCCTCCTTTTGCTTGTGTCTGGGTGGCTGTGTGGAAGCTTGCCTTTCTCTCCCATTATTGATATTTCAGATAAATCCAGTGCTTTCAGGTTTCCGTAGGGGGCTGGCTGGTTCCTTCCCCTTGTTCACCTCTTATCTCTCTGCAACAGAAAATCTATTTTCTTTGGCCAGGGCTTAATTTTTCCCATACCATGTTTGTGCCACAATCTGTCATCATATGCAGGTGCATAATATCCTCCTTTGAACATCCTCCCTTCATTAGGGGTGAGGCAAAATCTGTCGAATGCAGCACCAGCTTCACTGAACAGGGCTGCTTCACACCCATTTCTCTCTTTCCTTTGCTAAATGCTGCAGCCCTTTGAGCATTTTCCGTCTGCAATGGGTATCAAGTGTCAATGTGCTGCAGGTACAGTGTTCCTTTCTCTGTCCACCTGAAGCCAGGCAATTGTTTTCACCCTTGGGAAGGAAGGGTGGTGTTCATGCAGTGACAATGCTATCCGAGGTCGCTTTCTTTTGTATCGACATTACACCCTTGTGTGTGTATATATAGCTTAATGATCTTTATTCAGAATCTGGAGAATATGCTTAGTACTAACAACCCATGAACTACGGCTGTGTTTTACATCAAGAAGGGTTACGCTTGTTTTTCTCAGAGGTTGTTCAGGAATACCACCGGCCATATTATGAGGTCAAGTAGGTCTTTGTTGAATTGGAGTTAAGTAGGGAAGAGGGGGGCTTTGTCCCCCAAATGTAACACGATAGTATATTGAGTACAGAGACTAAAGGGGCTGCCATTTTGGCAAGGCATCAATGCTTTTCCCAAGCTAGGGGAAATTCTCTGTACAAAATGTGGAACAAAAGTGGACATGCTGAGGCCAGGTGAGGGCAGTGCCTGCCACAGCTCAATCCAGAACTGGATTTCTTTCTGTCATTCTTCATTTTGCACCCAAGGCTACCTCCATTTTTGTTGCTTTCAGACTCAGAAATGCACCCTTGTATTGCTTGCCCATCATGTAGCAGCATACCATTGTCATACTGAAGCTTCCTTGCAAATAAAAAGCCAATACTTTGCTCATCCGCACACCCCCAGGCTTGGCCAAGGCAAGTTTATTGCATTTTATGTGGTTATCTGTTTTTAATTCTGTAAACCGCTCTGGGCTCCAGAGAGAGCGGTATATTAAGTCGAACAAACAAATAAATAAATAAATTCATTGGCATGAGGGGCTGTGAAAAAGGATGGTTTTGCTGCCTCCCTTTTTCTGGTTTGTGTGCTCTCTGCCTTTAGGCCATTTTGTGTTGTACAGCTGGCTCCCTAAGAGACAGGCTGTTAAAGGGAAGACAAGAGGAGACCATTCTGATGTCTAGAGCAGCCTACTTGTGTAAGGGATTGCATGCTGGCGATTCCTTTATGAGACTGTTCTACAGCTGGATAGATCTGTCTTTGGGCTTGTGTGGAAAAATTAAACAAAATTAGCTATGGGTTGCCGAGAGCTTTTCAGACTGTATGGCCATGTTCCAGAAGCATTCTTGCCTGACATTTTGCCCACATCTATGGCAGGCATCCTCAGGGGTTGTGATGTTTGTTGGAAACTGGACAAGTAGGGTTTAAATATGTGTGGAATATCCAGGTAACCGTACCTGCAATCCACTTGTGCCAGTACTGAAATGGGAGAGACAGACAGAGCTGAGAAGGATTGTTAGACTATAGTCAGTGGTTCTCAACCTTTTTTTTTTAACCAAATACCACTTTGATCAGGGACCACTTTGACTAGGGACCACTCTACAATATTAGTACTAAAAGGGTTATGAATTAGTCAACTTTAGATTCAGTTTAAGTATTTGGGGTGCTGATTCAGAAAATTGGATTGGATAGGCCACATCAGCTCTAGTTTCTGATACAGAACATATGCCATCCAGTAGTCACCATCTGCTCGCCCACAGAAAATCATATTTAATAAGCCTCGGCACTATAAGAGAGTTTCGCAAGACCAATCACTCTCATTGCAACGATGTAGTAATGGTGAGGCCATGGACCATATTTTAGTTCTTGTGAACCACTGGTGGTCCATGTACCACAGGTTGGGAACCACTGCTATAGCGTCTAGCATTCTTGAACACTGCCATGATGGCTGTGGTATTTAGGGAGTTGTACATTCAAAATATATGGAATATATTTTCCCTATGTTTAAGGGCTATAGAACCTCATTTTTTGATCAGGGACTAAAACTGCATTTGTACTGGACTAAAATTGGTAGTTGGTTGTGCTGTAGCCTAGCGTGAGTAGACACCAATTTTCTTTCTTTTCCTCTCACTCTTGACCTGATTGCCTGTGGAGGGATTTTTAAATCAAACCACACCTACCATAGATGAAAAGCTGCTTCAGAAAGGTCTTAGATTTGGTTCCGGAATTATTGCTTTAGATAAGTGCTCCTCTTTGGAGAATAGACCATCACTGTGTTTGCTGTCTATGTTTACACTACACAAGCACGGGATCTGATTTTAGTGAAGATAATTAACCTAAGAAGCTCAATTTTTATTTGTAGAGGGGAAAAAGGAGTTATAGTTCAGAGAAAACCCCTGCTTTAAACATTTTCTTAGGGTATTGTCAGCTCAAGAGGGACAGAGCCGCATTCCCTGAATTCAGGTTCTGCATAGGTTTCTAATTCTTCTCCTCCCCAAAGAACAATAAATTAAGCAAATACATGCCAGCCTTCTTAATATGCATAATGCAGGCAGAATTTTGACACAATTTATAATTTGTCACAAGGGAAACATGAGAAAGAGTGAGGAGGAGAAAATGTGTTACTTCATTCACCCTGTACTTATACTTAGAGCTGTCCATGAGTGTTATTGGGTGGAGGAAAGTGCTAAAAGTTCATTGAAAAGCTTTTGGCAAACCTGTATCTAAAAGAGGGTCTGTGAGCTGAGAAGGCCAATTAACAAGAAGACTTGTAACCTGCCAACAAAAAACAGAGAGGGAGATCTGTGCCTGTCTTCTTGGCTGACAACTCCCCCCCCCCCTCTGGTTCCACTTGTGTAGATACAATATGTATAAACATCTCTGCCATGATTGTATCCTGCTATACAATCACGACAGTATTGATTACATCCAACCATGGTACCTTAATTTCCCTTTTCACTTCTGACCATGTTTGAAGCTGAAGAGAAAAGTAGAGGAAGAGAAAGTAGTTTATTTCAAGGAGAACTGAAGACTGATCTGGGCCTGCATCTTCTCTACCTGCCTGCTTCCCATTGGAATTGATCATTAGGAGGCCCAAGTTCTCAGACTTCTAACAATGCATATGAAGTACAAAATAGTCAGAAGAGCAGGCATCAGAAGTCGCTTAATGTACCAACACCATTAAGTAAACTGAATTCAGATTAGCTTGCTTGGAGAGTCATGTCCAGGGAGAAAATATTATCAGGCAACTGCAAGGCCATACATCTGTGAGTGCACGATGAGTTAACTTCAGTGGAACTCTTACTAATTGGATAACACAGTCATTTGAACTGAGTGCTGAATGCTAGTGATAAATGGGAGATAGGAAAGAGAAGACGGCAATCTAAAGAGTCATTCTGTCTTGATACCTGGTGGCATTGGTTCTCTCCATTCAATATGTGTCAGTCAACAAAGATTGACTCTTTTGATAATGAGGCTCAGCCCCTAAAATGGGGCACAAAAGGAATAGAGGTGTGCTTTGCCTCCCAAGGACAGAACACATTAAACAAGGCTCAACACATAGAGGAAAATCTAATACATACATCACAGCAGCCATAGGGAGGCTTCTGAAAACTTTGTTCCCAAAGTTATTTTGGCATTAATATATCTGGAATAGCTTAGCACATGGACATCTTCCTTACCACTTTCAGGTGCTTTTGTTAATATTCTGTGTGATCACATAGATATTATTGCTCCAGTACCCACTGGCATGCCAATTTATACTGGCTTCCTTGTGGTTGTTTCAATCTATTAGTCTATATTTAGTGATTTACAGCATGAGCTACATAGCTGTAACGCTGACCATAATATTTGGTGTTTATTTATTTATTTACCACATTTATATCCCACTCTTCTCAACCCCAAAGGGGACCCAGAACTGCCTTACAAAGGCAACAATTCAATTCCATATTGGTAAATAAACAAAAGCATTAAAACCAAACCCATTAAATAAACATAGCATTAAAACATCTGTTAAAATCACATGATCCAAATGGTATTCCAGGGCCGGTCCGAGTCATCATTATATTAATTTGTAGTCTCATATTGCACTACTCCCATTACTGACTGAAAGCCTGAGCCCAGAGCCATGTTTTCAGTATTTTCCTGAAGGATAGGAGGGATGGGCAGAACTAATTTCACTGGGGAGTTCCATAGGGGGCACCACTGAGAAGGGCGCCACCAGTCGTGCTTTTGAGGGGGGTGGGACCGAGAGCATGGCCTCCCCTGACAATTTAATCTCCGAGGTGAGTTATAGAGGGAGATACATTTGGACAGGTAAGCTGGACTGGAACCATTTAGGGCTTTGTAGGTTAAAGTCAGCACTTTGAATTGTTTGCAGTGCTAAAGAAAAAGGGCCAAGTAGGGTCCAAGCCAAGCTTCCTCAAACTGTGGCCCTTCAGCTGTTTGGGCCTCCCAATTCCCAGAAGCCCTAATGAGCTTGTTCAATTGTCAGGAATTATGGGAGTTGAAGGCTGCAGCTTGAGGATGCCTAGTCTTAAGCAGACATCAGCTTAGTGCTGCTTTAACATTTAAAAGCCCATCATTGCATAGCTAGCTCCAGCCATATGACTCTATCTTTTGCAGTTTTTGCACAAAGGTTCCCAAGCTGTTGACCTAACCTTAATCTAAAGGTCAACCTACTTGATATTAATTATCCACTTCACTGGCACCGTTGTCTAACTTGGTGGCATCAACCAATGTCATAAATATATTGTATATCTCAAGGTCACTAAGGAAAATATTGATAAAAACAGACCTCTTGATTGATCCCCGAGGATCTCCCATCTGTTAACTTTTCTTCAGTTAGAAGATTTGCCTTTTAACATTTTTTGTCAGTTTCCCTGTAGATAGGCTGTTCTCGTTTCATCTTGCTGGATGTTTATTTTCTGCCATTTGTTAATGATTGGCCATGTCATACTGCATTGAATGCATTACTGCAATTCCCTTGGCCAGAAAACCAATTATCTTTCTAAAAAGAATATCAGATTAGTCTGGCATAAGCCTACAGAGCACACACACACACACACACACACACACACTCCTTTGAGATCAACGCACCACTCCATTCATGGGTTGTGACATGGCATGTGATTGATGAAGACCCTCTCTCTGGTAGCCTGGAACAGCGTGTTGCACTGTCATCATCTGCCACAGTTTACCTTTTGTGTGTCCTTGTTGCCTTGTTCCTCATGTGTGCTTTTTCCACATCAGTAACCATCCTTCTGCTGCCTTTATCTACTACTGAATTTTATGCTTACTATAAGCAAAATGTGTCACACATGCAAAAGTCAAGGCTGTTAAAAGTAGTTGGTGAAACCACAGAACCCTTGTGCCAGATACATGGGAATTGCATTGATATTTTTAAATCATGTGTGATCAGCTTCCTTTGCCTATCAGCCTGCTTCTAAACAGAAATGCTAGCCTTACCAGCTGATCTGTTTATCCAGATGTCTCTTTAACTTTAATCCTTTGCACATGATATTTTAAAAAGCCAAACTTGATTTGAGTTTATAATGCCTCATTTTTAGGCACAGAGAGACCTGTGTGGAAGGCTAAGAGATCATTCGAAAGTAGAAAGAAGAAAGCTGGCTTTTCTGTGTCTTTTGTTTCTTATTTAATTAATAAAACAAATGTTTGAGAACCCAAAATTCTACATGTTTTGGATTCATATTTATAGCAGGGATAATGGTTTCCTCTTTTTAACAGTGTTCTAGTGTCTAGAAAGAGAAAGGCCAAGGTATAATCAGAAGCAATGTTACTGTTTGACTTCTTTGCAGCCTATATGCCCACATGGGACACTAATTCACCGAAACATGAAAATCGTGGGTGCAAAGAGAAGCAAGTACAAAGCACACACAGAGTTTTCCTTTAGGCTCGTATTCTCCTGTTCCACTACACGGTATAGCCCAGTGCTGTCCAACATCTACCTGACCAGGGGCCTGATTGCCAGTCACTGATGACTTGGGGGGCCGAAGGGTCTGGCCCCCGGCTCCGCCCCCTCCCCAACTCCGCCCCCTCCCCGGCTCCGCCCCCATACTCAATATGCCCAAATGTGAACACTGGTGGATTTGGGGGAAAATAGACCTTGACATTTGGGAGTTGTAGTTGCTGGGATTAGTAGTTCGCCTACAATCAAAGAGCATTCTAAACCCCACCAATGATGGAGTTAACCAATCTTGGCACACAGAACTCCCATGACCAACAGGAAATACTGGAAGGCTTTGGTGGGCATTGACCTTGAGTTGTGGAGTTGTAGTTCACCTCCATCCAGAGAGCACTGTGGACTCAAATAATGATGGATCTGGACCAAACTTGGCATGAATACTCAATATGCCCAAATGTGAACACAGATGGAGTTGTGGGAAAATAGACCTTGACATTTGAGAGTTACAGTTTCTGGGATTTATAGTTAACACACAATCAAAGAGCATCCTGAACTCTTGCAACAATGGAATTGAACCAAACTTGGCATATTGAACTCTCATTACCAACAGAAAGTACTGAAAGCGTTTGCTTGGGAACTGACCTTGAATTTTGGAGTTGTAGTTCACCTACATCCAGAGAGCACAATGTTGGATCAGGACCAAACTTGGCATAAATACTCAATATGCCCAAATATGAACAGGAGAAGGAAGGAAGGAGGGGAAGAAGAGAAGGATGGAGGGAGGAAAGGGAGGAGGGAAAGTGAGAAGGAAGAAAAAGAAAAAGGGTGGCAGGAAAGAAAGAAAGGAAGGTGAAAGAGGGGCAAGGAGGGAGGGAGAACAGTTGAAAGGAAGGACGAAAGGGTGGATGGATGGGTGGAAGGAAGGAAGGAAGGAGAAAGAGAGGAGGAAGGAGGGAGGGCGGAGGAAAGGGTGGATGGATGGATGGAAGGAAAGGTGAAAGAGGGAGGGAGGAAAGAAGGAAGGAAGAAAAGAGGAAAGAGTGGAAGGAAAGGAAGGGAGGAAGGAGAAAGAGAGGGAGGGGGGGGAGGAAAGAAGGCCGGGCGGCATTTGGGGCTCCTGAGGTGGCGGCGGAGGAGGCGGAAGCGCCGCGAACGGGCCAGGCGGCCAGGCGGCACGGCCAGGCCTCCGCGAGCTGGGCCAGGCGGCCATCGCGCCGCGGCCAGGCCTCCACGGCCACAGCCAAGCCTCCGCCGCAGGCTCTTTTGCTGCCGGCGGCTGGCGAGCCTTCGCGGCGAGCGCCAGGCGTGGAGTGGAACTGCGCGGCGCGGCCAGCCCCTCCCCGCCCGCCAGAAAAAAAAAAAAACCCCAAAAAAATATTTAAAAACTGCGCCCGGGTAGGGGGCCGTAGGGAAGGTACTGGGGGTCGCGCCCACGGGCGCCTGGACAGCCCTGGTATAGCGACTGGGCCAGGCGGCGCCCAGGCCTCCGTGAACTGGGCCAGGCGGCCGCCAGGAGTGCACCTGCGCTGGCGCGAGTGCGCCTGCGCCCTGCCGCCGGCAGAGTGCGCCTGCACCGGCGTGAGTTTGAGCTGCGCACCGGCGTGGCGCGAGCCGATTGGCGGGGGAGAGAGGGAGTAGGAGGGAGCCTGCTCCTCCTCCCAGCCCCGCCCCTCTGTGAAAAAACCCCAAAAAACCAAAATTTTTTTAAAAAACCCAACCGATTTCTTTTTAAAAGGGTAGGGGGCCGTAGGGAAGGTACTGGGGGCCGGATCCGGCCCGCGGGCCGCCAGTTGGACAGCCCTGGTATAGCCTAAACCATCTTTCTGCGTGTCTGTTCATAATTTACTGTGAAAAGCACTCACTACATGAGTAAGGAAGAATATGTTGTCAGTGTCACTCCAAAAAGGTGAAGAATGTGGCCTTCAAATAGAGTTTTATAAAGTTTTTGTCATTGTTTACTGCTGTCAAGTCAACTTTGACTTATGGAGATCCTATTAATGAGATACCTGTAAGTCATCAAATAAATTTTTATGCGGAATGGTTAAACCAAAGCTAATTTCTTGATGTTAAAAATTGTGATCATTGCCATTTACAAAAAACGTTATTTATTACAAAAGTGTTGGTACTTAATACTTAAATAAAGGTCAAGTTTCATGTCTGACTCTGGGGGTGGGGTGGGGGGTTGGTGCTCATCTCCATTTCTAAGCCAAAGGGCAGGTGTGGTCCATAGACACCTCCAAGGTCATGTAGTCTGCATGACTGCATGTAGTCCATTACCTTCCTGCTGAAGTGGTACCTATTGATCTACTCACATTTGCAAGTTTTTGAATTGCTAGGTTGGCAGTAGCTGGGGCCAACAGTAAGTCAATGCTCTTGTCTTCTGAACTTCAGTGAAGCAACACACAAGATGAGGGATAGATTAAACCACGTGTTTGCACCTCCCTGACAACTACACATCCTTGCAGAGTCCTATTTCAAACTTTAAAAATATATCAAGGAATGATTTACTAAGTAGAATACCCTTATAATCAAAATTGTCTTGTGGTTCAGGAGCTAGAACAGCGTTTCTCAAACTGGGGTTTGGGACCCCTGGAGGGGTGGTCATGAGGGGGGTGTCAGAGACACCAAAGACCATCAGTTGGTCATGGGGGTTCTGTATGGGAAGTTTGGCTCAATTCTACCATTGCTCTTTGATTGTAGGCAAATGATAAATCCCAGCAACTACAACTCCCAAACGTCAAGGTCTATTTCCCCAAACCTCACCAGTGTTTACATTTGGGAATATTGACTACTTGTGCCAAGTTTGGTCCAGATCCACTATTGTTTGAGTCCATAGTACTCTTTGGATATAGGTGAACTACAACTCCAAAACTCAAGGTCAATGCCTACTAAACCCTTCCAGTATATTCTGTTGGTCATGCGAGTTCTGTGTCACTGTTTGCCAAGTTTGGTTCAATTCCATCATTGGTGGAGAGTTCAGAATGTTCTTTGATTGTAGGTTAAACTATAAATTGAAGCAACTACAATTACCAAATGATAAAAACAAACCCCCCAATGAAATACATCCTGTATATCAGATATTTACATTACGATTCATAACAGTAGAAAAATTACAGTTATGAAGTAGCAACGAAAATAATTTTATGGTTGGGGATCACCACACCATGAGGAACTATATTAAGGGGTTGTGGCATTAGGAAAGTTGAGAAACGCTGAGCTAGAGCTTTGAGAAAGAGGTATAATTCAAACATCTAATGAAACCATTTTTCACAGTGTGTTAAATACGAGTAAAAAAAGAAGATGGACCCGTACTGTAAAAAAAAAAGAAAGAAGATGGACCCAATTTAAAATAGCTATACCTATGCATCCATGATCCACCTATGAATGAAACTCTTACGCCTTGAAAGGAAGGGGCATAGAGTTTCAAATTGTTACAGCTTCTTGCCTCTCCCAATACACAAACAACCCCTAGCCCCAGTCATTCACAAGATGACAACTCCACAACAAAAGGCCTAATGAGATATTTTCTATTTGAGGAGTTATTTTTTCATTTTGTTTCTGGCTCAAATTGTTAATAACTGAAAATGCTATTCAGGTGTATCAGTAAATACAATAAACTGTAAAATATCAAATAGTCATCTATTAGCGATATATAGGTCAATACATTTACAACCACAATGGGATATGTAGGAGGGGGTACAAGTGGAAACACCACTATGCGAATACATTCAAATACAGTCAAGCGACTAACAATTCATCTTATGCATCATAGCAATGTACAAACATATCAAGAAGTCTTGGGCCAAGAGGGACAAATGTTCCTTCTTGGTGCAGGGAGAAACTACAGTTCAAAATACATAATATCAACAGCAAAGTAAAGGTCAACGAACTGCAGGTAAAGGTGGGAGGATCCCAGGTGTATCTGTGTCAAGCAGGGCTTAAAAAGCGACAGGAGACGCTCAGCAACGGCCCAGTCGTCTAGGGCGCGTCTTGCGCGGACAAAGCGCTATGGCTAGCCGCAAGTAAAGCTGGGTGTTGTAGTCCTGTCGGGACGCTCGATAAGCCGAACTGCGCTGTGCGCATGTGCGGAGGCACACAATGGCGGCCCGCAAAGGATGGTGGTAAGGTAGTTCGGAAAGGTTCTAAGGGCGTCCGTGTGGTAAAGGGTGGATTGGCAGATGCCGGGAAAGTAGAATGGGAGTCTGCTTGTCACTCGGTGGGTGAGAGCAGCGGAGGAGAGGTTGCCTGACGGCGGGAGCTCACTCCTAAGCCGGCGAAGGGCCGTTTCGTCTAACAGACTTCTTCAGAGGCATAGAATAGGCGTCCTCAAGGGTAGTAAGTCTAGAGAGTAACAATGGTATCAATATTTAAAACCCAGAATGAACGGTGTGGTCAGGGCATGAGAAAGTAAGAAGTAAAAAAGTAGTTCCCATCAAGAGTTGTCCAATCTGTGTGGAGGACGGACCATTCCATCAGCAGGAAATGGCAAAGAGCAGAGGTCCCTTGAGGACGCCTATTCTATGCCTCTGAAGAAGTCTGTTAGACGAAACGGCCCTTCGCCGGCTTAGGAGTGAGCGTCTCCTGTCGTTTTTCGCCCTGCTTGACACAGATACACCTGGGATCCTCCCACCTTTACCTGCAGTTCGTTGACCTTTACTTTGCTGTTGATATTATGTATTTTGAACTGTAGTTTCTCCTTGCACCAAGAAGGAACATTTGTCCCTCTTGGCCCAAGACTTCTTGATATGTTTGTACATTGCTATGATGCATAAGATGAATTGTTAGTCGCTTGACTGTATTTGAATGTATTCGCATAGTGGTGTTTCCACTTGTACCCCCCTCCTACATATCCCATTGTGGTTGTAAATGTATTGACCTATATATCGCTAATAGATGACTATTTGATATATTACAGTTTATTGTATTTACTGATACACCTGAATAGCATTTTCAGTTCCTACACTACGGTGTTGCCTATTGTTTTTACTCAAATTGTTAATAACTCATTAAAGCGTTTGCAACTTTTTATGTAATTGTAACATGTTGCCATTATGAAAAATACTGCTTTGAATTTGGGTTCGTCATTTTAAAACACCCTATACACAAATAATTGTGAAGAACACATGTGTGATGCTCTTCTTCCTTTCTAAACAATTGCAGCCAGTGCTTGGCCAAGGATTTACCTGCCCCCACCCTTTGAATGCATTTTTAAAGGATGGAAAAATGGCCATTTGTTCTGAAGCACATTTTTTAACAATTGATGTCATATGTACATGTTTTATAGACATGCACAAAGTTGCCTGGGGTGCACTTGTTAGTAAAGCTGCCTGTGTTAACTACTCCATTCCATTTTCCCACTGACATTTATACTACACTGAAGTCAGAGGGAGAAGGAGGAATGATTAAAAGACCTTGAATACCCAGACTCAGAAATCATACTTATTTTGTCTCTGGATTGTCTTAATTAGCTTAAACTCATTTACACATGCTTCATTCAGTTTGAAGAAGGTATAATAGCCTCTCCAAATCAGTCCCGATGTGCCACAATAATATTTTTCATGTTTGGATCTCATTTGCCACCTGCCCTCAGAGCCACTCTGACCCTAACTAGATTCCGGTCAGACCTAAAGACCTGGCTCTTCCGCCTAGCGTTTGGGGCCTGATCGGTACCTCTGAATGTCTGAGCCTTCCTCAGACTTGTATCTGTTTTAAACTGCTGTACACTGTTGTTTTAGGGTTTTTAAATGATGTAAGTCGCCCGGAGCACCTCTGGTGGAGGGCGACTCACAAATATTAAAGTATTATTATTATTATTATTATTATTTGAGATCCTAATTAATGAAGCCTGGTTTGAATCTGGCATAAAGTTAACTCACTTCAGTTTTGAAAGTGGAAATAATTTCTCAGGCTCTGGCTGTTGTCAGTGTTTTTGCAGCAGATAAATGGATTATAGTACTTTGTGGGTTTCCTGCCTGCTTCTTCTGTGATCTAGCTGACGTATCCCCGCCTTACTTCAGAAATCATCCACCCCCTCTTCAGAAGTGCTTGCTTGCTGGCTGGCTCTCACAAGGTTTTTATTCCTATTGTTTCCTCTACAAACCACATGTATGGAAATTGAAGCTCTAGTCACTCATGACGTCTTGAATCTACAGGGACAAAGAGCATGCAGACTATGATACCAGTCAAGTCTGCCATCACATTTGACAGTCAAATATTTTTTTTGTGTGTCAGGAGCAACTTCAGAAACTGCAAGTCGCTTCTGGTATGAGAGAATTGGCCCAGGGGACACCTGGATGTTTTGATGTTTTACCATCCTGATGGGAGGCTTCTCTCATGTCCCTGCATGGGGAGCTGGAGCTGACAGAGGGAGCTCATCTGTGCTCTCCCCAAATTCAAAGCTTCATCCTGTCATCCTCAGTCCAGCTGGCACAAGGGTTCAACCCATTGCACCACTGGGGGCTCCTGTCAAAGAAAATGAAGTGATGCAAGAGTTGCTTTGGAGAGACACCATTTTCATTTGTTTGAAAAAGCGGTCTTAAGGGTTTAGCTTAGAACTACCAAATGGAAGTAATAATTAGAAAGAAAGCTAAGTGGATTACAACAAAGAATCAAAGACAAGTGTTTTTTGAAATTTAAAACTTAAATTAGCCTTCACTGAGTGTTTCCTGTAGTGTCTGTGAACTGTTTTCAGAGCTGAGAAGAGTCAGGAAATGGAGCTTGTGAAACCAGGAAAGGAAGTAGATTTCAAGTTTATTTAAAATCTTGCAACCTCCAGACCTCAGCCAGTCTTATAAACATTCTTGTTGCAACATGCCATGCTCTTGATCTCTCAAAGAAATGGAAGTGGGGGTTCTGTTGCTGCTAATCCTCTCTTATGCTCTGGCATATGCCAAGTGCCTTTCCTCCTTTGTAAGGATAAAAGGGCGTCATGTTTCAGCACTACCAACTTTTGACATAGGCGTGTTTACTCCAAAGGAGTGGGTCTTAAATTATCGCTTACCAATTACAACTTTTTGGCTAGGTGAGTCCTTGATGTGTTTGAGAACCTCTATCTCCCTGCTCAATTGCTCCATGCCCTGCTCTGACTTCATCTAAGCAGAAGGAAGACTTTGCAGGATATAATTGGCGGGTATGCTTGGAGTTGGGGAAGGAAGTTCAAAATGCTGATTTCTAAGTAACAATGACCTCAATGTTGGGGGGTTTTTTTGGGGTTTTTTTGTACAGAGTAGTCATTGTAGTAAGGAGGTATTTCTGTCCAGTATATTACATTAAAATGGATCAGAAAGCAGGAAATGCATGGTACATTCCAGATCTGAAAAGTCAGTCACCCTTAGTTAGGTAAAGATTTTCCCTTGACATTAAGTCCAGTTATCTCCAACTCTGGGGGTTGGTGCTCATCTCCATTTCTAAGCCAAGGAGTTGGTGTTGTCTTTAGATGTCTCCTAGGTCATGTGGCCGGCATGACTGCATGGAGAGCTGTTACCTTCCTGCCGGAGCAGTACCTATTGATCTATTCACATTTGCATGTTTTCGAATTGCTAGGTTGGCAGAAGCTGGGGCTAACAGTAGTAGCTCACACCACTCGCCAGATTCGAACCTGTGACCTTTCGCTTTAACCCACTGCAGCACCAGTCACCCCTGAATACATGCAAATTTTCTATACATGTGTACAAATATGGATAAAATGTACCTGCAGGCCACACACATCTCCCAAATAGTTTTTCTTCAATCCTCCAATATTTCCCCAGTTTTTAGATGTAAAAATATACCTTGCCACCCATTGACTGTCTCTGCCAGCATGTAGGTAGTATATATGCTTGTGTGTGTGCCAAATCTGAGTCCCC
Organism: Anolis apletophallus; assembly: GCA_030556195.1. Taxonomy (NCBI): domain Eukaryota; kingdom Metazoa; phylum Chordata; class Lepidosauria; order Squamata; family Anolidae; genus Anolis; species Anolis apletophallus. The sequence continues at coordinate 75,676,928 of JARBWK010000005.1, forward strand.
TTTGGGGTAAGAAGGGTGAAATATAAATGTCATAAATTAATTAATCTGCAAAGATGGTATTCCTCAATGAATGAGAGTCTGTTATGTTGTGGTTGTTTGAAGTATGAGCTATTTTTTCTCTGCCTGGTAGGGCTTCTTAATTCCTTTGGTTGTGATGCTATAGACCAGTGTTTCTCAACCAGTGTGCCGTGGCACACTAGTGTGCCATGAGCGATCATCAGGTGTGCCGCGAGAAAAGCTCTCTGCCCTCCTTCCTTCCCCTTTCCTCCTGCCGAACTCCTGCTGCTTGGGGAAGGAGGAGGAAGGGCCGGGCGGCGGCGAAGAAAAAAGAAGAAGGGGCCGGGGCGCCGCCTCCTTTGGCCGTTTCCCCAGCCGGCCTCCAATCCGCCATGACTCCCACCATGACTCTCGCCCCTCGCTTGCTGAAGCCGCATGGAGGAGGACCCCTGCCCAGTGAAGCCCGTCCACCGCTCATGCTCCTCCCCCCCCCGGCTTCAGCGCTCACACAGCTTTGCCAGCCTTGAGGGGGCAGTGCCAAGCCAGCAGTGGCAGAGCCAGCACAATGCTTGCTTGCCACTGCCCCCTCAAGGCTGGCGAAGCTGTGGGAGAACTGAAGCCGGGGGGAGGGGGGCGAGGCATGGCACGGCCTGGCTCCTCCCCCTCCCCCGCCTTCGGCACTCCCAGCAGGCCACCATCCCTCAGCCGTTCTTTACTGTGTTAGAGTGTCATTTTGTGTCATTTTGGTTGGTGATGTGCCCCCGGATTTTTTTGATGTTAAAAGTGTGCTGCAGCTCAAAAAAGGTTGGGAAACACTGCTATAGACAGTCGGTTCCAAAAAAAACAACAATACACTGCCAGTGAGATCCTATTGTCTTAAACCTGTCCTTCAATGAAAGATATAAATGCTGCTTTTGGCTGATGATTGGCACAAATAGGGCCTTGCTACCTAGGGTTCTTGGAAAGTCTGATGTCACGTCAATAAGGTCTCATTAGGCATCATCGAATCTGTCAGAGCAAGGAAGGCAGAATAGGAGCAAACAAAACAAGACAGCCTGTTTATGTACTCTGCTCTGAGACTCTCATATATTAACAAACAGTTGATAATTTTCAACCCAAATGGCAAGTTGTGTTGGCCATTGGGTTGATATTGAAACAAAGCACATAATGTACAGAGGGAATATAAATGAGGATTTGGTTATGGTTAAAGGGGACACCATATTGACATCACTTTTCTCTGCTTAAGGAATGCCCGCAACACTCACCAGATTATTTAGAAATCAGTATTAATTATTCCAGTGGGAAGTATTTCTAGGCAGGAATAGGAGAGAAGTTGCATTTGTTGTATATTTTAGGTAAACCAACTAAATAGAAAGATAAAAATAAAATGCATAATTCCTAAATAAACAATTTGGTCCTTACCAGCCTGATACGTATCTTGTTCTGACTCAGTTTCCAATTATGTACTTTTCCACATTTTACAATTCCGTTTTCAGCTCAAAAATACCAGTAACTTGGAAGTTGCATTTGTTTTAGGACTTTGAGGTAAAATAATGGCATGCCCATACATTGTTAGCCACAGTTCTTTTGGTTCAACACTTGCCATTTTGTTTTATTTTGTTTGACATTTCCCCAACTATAAAGTTCCTTGGAATAATGATCTGAATGAAGCATCTGAAGAAAATGAAAGTGCAGCCATTTTTGCAATAATAGTCCCGTTTGCTATTGCTGGAAAAAAGGTTCCTTAAGATATGAATGAATTATGAATGAGAGTAATAAAATATACTTATTCCAGAAACTTGCATAAAAATGATTCCAAATATGGTTAAAACCCAATAAAATCCAAAAATAGCAGTAATCACTGGAGATTTTAAAAAATCCCTGAAATGATTTGTCCACAGAAATACAGGCTGTATTGACCAGCTTTCTCAAAGATCTCTTGAAATAACGATTTTGTTTCATGAGTGATAGAGTAAGCTTAGAGTGGGATGGGAATATTACTTTACAAATCATTCCCATGTGTTGTGTACTGTGTAACTGAGTCTCCATAGACCGAGTCTAAGTCATTTCTCTCTCTGATGCAATGGACAAACTGAACCTATTCCTCATTCAATACCAGGCAGAGCTTGTTGAGTGGGCTGAATAACAAAAGACCCTCCTCATAAATGTACAGCAGAGCGTGACCCAGCATCAGTAGCCCAAAATGATAAAACGAACATTAACTCACAGACCAATGTTATCTCTTCCATAGGAGGCTTTTCTTTATAACTAAATAATATGGTTGCAATATTTACAATAACTTTCCATAACATAAATAAACAAATACATAGTAGCTTTACACACAGCAGCCTTCATACAGGAGCTTTCTCACATGAGGCTTCTCTCATACAGAGGTTTATCTCACATTCCTCAGGACGACACTAGCTTTGGCCCGCTGACTCTAATAGGCTTCAGCCTACTAACTCTTTCAGTGCTTGACTCACACCTTTGTAATAAAAATACCCAGTTATTTTTTAATATTTCTGACAGAACACATGCTTAAATACTGAAGGCATTCTTTCCCCACATTGAGATACTAGGGTTGTTTGAGGAAATAGGAGATAATATGGCCCTTACAACTTTATCCTTCAACAGATAAGGTGTTGCTGTTACTTCCGATAGTCTGCTGCCTGTTGTTGTTGCCTGATAGTACGGGCAGCCTCTGCTGTTTGTAAGTGTATGGTTTGTAGATACTCAGAGAGACACTCCCCGATCTTTCCTTTTTGCCTGTCTGGCATTAATGGAGCATCAATTCCTGAAATGAGTATTAGGTCAATCTTTGCCTGTGCTGAGCTTTAGACAGTTCTGCTTTTCTTTGTGTCAGATCTTGCCTTGAGGGCTCTAAACACGTGAAGCAAATAAAGGGCAGGGCGTGTTGACAGTTATAATGGTTCTCTTCTCTGGTTCATTCCTCTTGTTAGCTTTATCTGCAGAGAAAAAATTTTCTGGAACTGTGTAGAACTTCAAAGCAGTTTTCATGGGTTATACGGCCACATTAAAGGGAATGTTTTAATTTTAGCTTATGTTTTTCCCCCTCACAGAATGCCCCTTTCTTTCTGGTATTATGGCACCATGCCAGGAAATGTATTTCAGTGCTAGAGTGCCTTTGGGTTTGCCCTCACTGAATTCTCATACAGTACGCAGTTGGTACTTAGCCAATAAACCTTATGTTATCTCTGTTCAGATAGAACTGCCATATAGATGTTTTAAAAATAAGAGGTAGTTGGATTCTCTATCTATCTATCTCATGGGGTCTCCCCTTTTATATTATTATTTAGCTATAGAGAGACATGGTAGAGTTTTCTGGATTAACAGGGAGAAAGAGGGATGCAACCATTGTTTCAGAATTCAACACATAAGATGCAGCTTTCCACACAGATAAGCCTCTTTCCCTTCTACTTTAAAAAAAGAGAATGGAAAAGAAAGATAGCAGCTTCCTTCATCAGCATTTAAAATAAAAAATGCATATGGTAAGTACAGAGATCCCATCTTATTTTGTTTTTGCTTGTGATAAGAAGAAACTGCACAACAAAATCTCGTGTAGAAGAAGTTGAGATGGTTTTGTTGGTCTCCAGAGAGTTCTTACATTTGCACAAACAATATTTATACTGATTGTATAGCTATACTCGCATAGCTGCAGCCTTGTTGCCTGAACATTACCAAATTAGAAATATCAGATGGATTGGTTGTGTCATTTTTTATCAGCTCGTCAATCATTCTGATCTTGTTCTGTTTGCATGTTTTGTTTCAAAAAGGGAAAATATAGTTGTTTTGTTCAGTTTTTTGCAAAGTGCAGAAACAGTGATGTGAGGAGAGACTCATTATTGTCTTCTTGTTTTCTTGTGAGAAATCTAGTGGTGATATGGAATTTAGATTATAATTATGATGGCATAGCCTGGCAAGCATTGCTAACAGTACCACCAATATGCAGACAACATCCCAGGAAGATCGTGGAGCTTTGGATAGGTGCTTGGAAATCGTTTGGGGATAATTGACTGAAGAAGCTGAAGCTGAAACTTAATCTAAACGAAATGGGAAGTCCGTAACAAAACTAAAATGATCTGTTGAAGGATATACATGACATCCACAAAAAGGAGGAGGTCTGTAAAACTACAAACTCATAACAAACTGGAGGGACAAAGACTGTCAATCTTACAAAAACATATATTGATTAACTCAAATTCAGTGTTTAAAACTTCAAGTCAAACTCTCATGAGTAGAATGCATATAAACAAACACCATGAAATGTATTTTTCTTAAGGTCCCAGGTGCCTATATATATTTTGCTAAGTAGTATAAATGAGTGCAGATTATCCAGTTCCTCACATGTAACAGAGGTAAGTTGATGTAAACCTTTATAAAGTCCGCATTATCCAGTTCTTACATCCACAATGGATAAATTAGCCTGGAGTAGTGTAGCATGCAGGCTCTCAACGTGTGCAAGAGTCAATAGGAGGAATAAATAGTCCACAACGATTAGGCATCCCATAAACACATAATTCATTCAGGGGTTCTGGAAGTAAGTTCATCAATGGAGTGGATACGCCTTTGAAATTTCCCGAGCAGAGCCAGGTTGACGGGAGAAAATCGATGGGATCCCGCCCCGTTTTGTGTGGAAATTTAACCTAATTTTAACCGTTTCATGTTGTAATTGATTAACTGGTGTGCTGCGGATTATGTAATGCTGTAAAATCCTTTTAAAAGATGTGCCTTTCTGTATGAACGTACCTGTGCTCCATGGGAGTCTGGTCGGTACTCTGTGATTTCCAAATGATTGGTATGTATGTTTCCATTATGTTTATTATTGTTGCTTGCTCACTGCTGGATTGTCCATACTATCTCCCCTTCCTTATTTCAGATAATTAATGGACGCCAACTTTGCCTAAATAATATCTGGGTTTTGATAAAGTGTTTTCACATGAAATGGGGTGGGATCCCAACGATTTTCTCCTGTCAACCCGGCTCTGCTCGAGAAATTTCCAAGGCGTATCCACTCCATTGATGAACTTACTTCCAGAACCCCTGATTGAATTATGTGTTTCTTGGATGCCTAATCGTTGTGGACTATTTGTTCCTCCTATTGACTCTTGCACACATTGAGAGCCTGCATGCTACACTACTCCAGGATAATTTATCCATTGTGGATGTAAGGACTGGATAATGCAGACTTTATAAAGGTTTACATCAACTTACCTCTGTTACCTGTGAGGAACTGGATAATCTGCACTCGTTTATGCTACTTAGCAAAATATATTATATATAGGCACCTGGGACCTTAAGAAAAATATATTTTATGGTGTTTGTTTATATGCATTCTACTCATGAGAGTTTGACTTGAAGTTTTATGCATTGAATTTGAGCTACTCAATATATATTTTTGTAAGATTGACAGTCTTTGTCCCTCCAGTTTGTTATACATGACATCCAACCAAGAGCTCAAGGAGAAAGGCAAAGACAAGGCACAAATTCTGTTAATTGTCAGAAAGGAAGCAGTTGCCTGATAGGGTTTCCATTGTAGATTCCTTCCAGTAGAATCCTCCTATTGCACTAAAGACAAATGGTAGAAAATCCCATGGAGATGACTGAGGTATTGTGAGGATCACAAGACTAAAGGTTCAGGAAGGCATACTATTTGGTGTACTATTAACACAAAGTTAAGAGCAGATCACAGTGTATGAGGGTTTTTTTACTTCTCCCATTATATCCTGCAAATTCAGTTGTTTGACCAAATGTAAGACAATTAGACTTTGAAAGAGATGAAACACAAAAACTTGGTAGCAGTGGGGGAAGTGAGCATGGAATAAAATTAATGTAACATATGTTTATCATTTTGTGCTAAAAATGAATTGCTATGGAGGAAGTAAGCCTACTGGATTCTTTATTGTGATAGGGGCTGAACTAACACAAAAAATTGGAATGCCAACTTAGACGTAAATAGCAATTGTGGTCAGTACATAAATGTGCATTGCAAAGCAAATCATGCAGACACGTGAACTGTTTGTTGGGATGGTGTTCAAAGTATATGATAGATTGGGTCCAGAACTTTGGTTTGATCTTTGCTTGGTCTCATTAGATCACACACCGAAAGTGTGACAGATAGACAAGCACATTAATAAATATTTTTTGTAACAAAGACAATTGGGGCAAATAGGAATGTATGTGAATGTTCTAAGTAGTAGTCTACTCAGGATACAGAAGAGCAAAATATTTGACAGATTAAACTAATGAGAGATAGGGGGTTGGTTTTTAAAAAAAAGCATATCCATGCAGTGATCTGCAGAAGAGAAGACACTTTCCTCCTAGGAGTGTTGGGGGTTGAAGAGAACAAATGATTGTGGATATTTATTGCCTAACTGTGCCTGGTTGAACTGACCTTCTGGGCTCTGAGGGAGTATCCTGTATGAGACACTGTCAAAATATGCTCTGTTGTTACATGAAATGGAAGACAGGCTTGGGACATGGAATGTACGAAGAGGAGGTTACATGCAAATCTAACTCAGATGACTTCCCCTGAGACAATGCTGTAACGGTGGTGAAATCTCCCACTTTTGATTTATTCCCTCCTGCTGTTAAGGGTTTTAACTCTTCCTTCCACCCCAAATATAAAGAACTTTACGTATTTGGGGTGAATTCTAATTAAAAACAGGATGATGCAAAACTTTCACCCATTGCTGAATTTTGGCAACTGCTGTCAAAATGTGCATAAGTTATTAAATGTATGTCATCTAGGACTTAAGCCAGTGTTTCTCAAATTATTTTCCCTGGAGGTACACTTGTTATACTTTATCTGCAGCGCAAAAATATTTTATTTTTCCCAACTCATGATCTCTTGTGGAATCCTTGCAAACACCTAGGGTTCTAGAAAATTCTGCTTGAGAAATCCAGATGTAAACAGCAGAGATATGAGTCATACTATTTTTTCCATGTCAGGAGCGACTTGAGAAACTGCAAGTCGCTTCTGCTGTGAGAGAATTGGCCATCTGCAAGGATGTCCAGGGGACGCCCGGATGTTTTGATGTTTTACCATCCTTGTGGGAGGCTTCTCTCATGTCCCCACATGGGGAGCCAGAGCTGACAGAGGGAGCTAACCCACATTCTCCCCAGATTTGAACCTGTGACCTGCTGATCTTCAGTCCTGCCCGCACAAGGGCTTAACCCATTGTGCCACCAGAAGCTCCTAGTCATACTATTGAGCTACAGGTCTAAATGTTCCTCGTGATCGGCTAGGGCCAATGGGATCTTTGAAGGACTGTGTGAGTCCTGCCTCAGAATTAAAGGGGTCTTACCATGCTTTTCTTTGATTACTGCTTTGATCCTGCAGATGCTCTGAGCAGATAGAAACAAGTAGGGCCAGCTGATGTCATTTAGCAAACTGAGGTAGTTGACTAAGTGCTGACATCTCCAGTAAAATTACATCTGAGGATACACCAGATTGGCTTTTAAGAATATTGTCCATCTCCAAATAATGTAACTGTTATCAGAAATGAATATCTCTTATAAGATACATGTATTTTGCAAGTTTGTACATGTTGCTCTTATCCATGTTGATAGGTAGGGTGCAGGAAAATTGGCTGGTATGTGTTTGCTGCTGCCATCATTGGTCCTGAAGTGACCTTCTAGCTGTAACTTGTGGTAGGGTTGTCTCTTAGACAACCAATACATTTGGTGTGTGAACATTAGAAATGAACATGAAGGATGTGTTACTTTTAGAAGATATGGCTGTTCTTCCTTCTGTTCTGAGAAATGCAAAGAGTTGATGGATATCCATTTCTGAAATAAGGTGAGCAATCTGCAAGCTTGTTTCTAGAATGCATGTTGAATGTATTTTAAAAACTGGAAATAGTTACAAGCTATCTCTTATAGTGTTCTCCCTTTAACACAGAAAAAAAATCCAAGGTGCAGTATTGTGCAAAGTTCAACATGAGCATTTAACATAGAATAATAGTTAGAAGAGACCACATGGGCCAACCTTCTACCATGTTGACAAAGCACAAAATGCCCCTGGCAGATGGCCACCCAGCCTCTAAGACAGTGGTTCTCAACCTTTCTAATGCTGTGACCCCTAAATACAGTTCCTCATGTTGTGGTGACCCCCAACTATAAAATCATATTTTGTTGTTATTTATAACTATGATGTTAGTACTGTTATTAATAGTAATGTAAATATCTGAAAGGCAGGATGTATTTTCATTTTTACAAATTGAGCATAATTAAAACATAGTGATTAATCACAAAAACAATGTGTTTGGAGAATATGGACAACACATGATGGGATTTGCAGTGCCTTCAACCGATTCAGCTCAGACTTCCATAGACTGCTGAGACCCCCACAAATTATAGACCTGGAACAAACTTGGCATGCAGAACTCCCATGACCAACAGAAAATACTGGAAAGATTTGGGCAAAGTAGACCCTGCTATTTGGAAGTTGCAGTTGCTTGGAGTTATAGTTCACCTGCCATCAACGGGGATTCTGAACCTCACCAACAATTGAATGGAACCAAACTTGGCACACAGAACTCCCATGACCAACAGAAAATACTGGAGAGGTTTGGGGAAAATAGACCTTGACATTTGGGAGTTGCAGTTGCTTGGAGTTATAGTTCACCTGCCATCAAAGAGCGTTCTGAACCTCACCAATAATTGAACAGAACCAAACTTGGCACACAGAACTCCCATGACCAACAGAAAATACTGGAGTGGTTTGGGAGAAATGGACAGTGATTTTAAAAAGATATAGTTCACCTACATCTGGAGAGCACTGTGAACCCAAACAACTATGAATCTGGATGAAATTTGGCACAAATACCTGATACGTATAGCGGGCCTCCGCTTGTGCTGGAAGCCTTGGAGGGTGGACTGTCCTTCTCCTCCTCTTCCTCCTCCTCCTCTCCGTTCTCTTCCAGAGGCACCTCCAAACGGAGAGGAGGAGGGGGAAGAGCATAGAGGAGAAGGGCAGGCGTCTCTCCTGCTGTCCCACACCATGCCCTTCTCGCCTTCCTTCCAAGCTCCCAGTACAAGTGATGGCCTGCTCATTGAGCCTGCGCTTGTAGAGCAGGCTCCTGCTTGCCTGGAAGCCTCGAAGAGCGGTGGGAGGAGCAAAGGGCAGCAGCAAGGCCTGCCCTTCCCCTTCTCCTCCGGGCTCTTCCTCCTCCTCTCCGTTTGGAGGCACCACTGGAAGAGAATGGAGAAGTATTATTTTATTCATCCTAAAATAATCAAAGATCTGGGAACATAGAATTCTACCTCCCCAAGAATCCTAATCCTGTAATTTTTTTTAAAAAAAAATACACCGATGACCCAGAAGGCTTTAACATATCATACCATGTTGTGAATCCTGTGATCCATTGTGTAAGAGTTTTGTAGGGCTTCTACTAGTCTGGGAACAGGGCTACAATATTCTTGGCTCATTCTTTTCGAGTGATTTCCAGAAGCATTATTTATTCTGTGAATTATTCTAATATGTGTAGCTGTTCTTAATTTGCATAATGATATAAGTAAAATAAACTCCAGCTGTTACATTGTGAATATTAGTTGGATGAAATAACTACAGCATACTCATGGTTATGCCCTCAAAACAAGCTAGACCAAAAATGTGCTTGCCTAGTGTATGGTTGCTTTATTCTGCAAGGCAGAATGGAGAGAGATGCAAATTGGAGAGAAAAGAACCTGAATGGCAGGGAATGAGTGGCACTCCATATGTTATTGGATTGGAATTTATACCATTCCTCACCACTTGCTGGAACTGATGGGATTTCTAGCCCAACACCATCTGGAGGGGCACATATCCCCCTGCTCTCTGGTATTAGGATGGGGTGAGCAACCTCTCAAGACAGCTATAAGTATATGGATTTAACTGGGATCTGAAGCCATGTAGGAAATGCTAAGTCTCTTAAAAGATTATCCTGTGCGGGTACAATTTCTGAAGTTACACATAGCAATTTCTAAACCTTGTCAGCACAAATACTTAAGGTCTAGTCACTTATTAGGTTTAATGCTACTCAGTACTGATGTTTGGAAAGCATGCAGGATGTAGCCAAATTTATTGGATAATGACAGGCCAGAGTTTGCAAGGTTAGCACTGTGGCCAGAGAAAGCACCCAGAATCTGTTTGTCTGTGTGACCCACTCAGATTATGCTAGTATCTGTCATTCCTGCTTCCCCATCCTGCATTTGGGAAGATAATAGCTCTTCCCTTGATAAATGAGACCCTAAAGCCTCATCATTTGTGCCTCGTCTAATCTATTTTTCATGGTAATAGTCCCCTGGTCATAGACATTATGGCTTAAATAGCTTCTTCCTTGATCTTCTTACATGTTGAATGGAAGCTTGTTTAAAGGATCCGGCTAGTTCTTAAAATACACTGTGAATTATCTTACAAGATGCAAAAAAATGTACACTTTAGTTCTTCAAACCATGTTACAGTTGCAAGTGGATAGTATTTTGTACTCTTGATTAATCTACTCAATAAAATGCTTAATGCTTCGAGCCATAGTTTTTGAGAATGTTGAGACATAAAGTTTGTGGTCAGTGGTTTCAATTAAGAAATTTATTTATTTATCGTATCAGAAGCAAACAAAGGGTGCAGTTGTAATGTATTTTTAAAAAACACAAAGTTTAACAACTTGGCATTATTTTAAATGTCCTTTAACCAGCTGCTTTGAGTGCCTCTGGTGTTGCTATAAGGAGGTCCTCCATTGTAAATGTGGCAGGGCTCAGATTGCATTGTAATAGGTGGTCTGAATTGAGAAATTATTCAGCTCAATTCTTGCTGAGATATTACTTAGCCAATGTTTTCTCTGGAAGATTGCTGAGATACATGTTAACATTCCCCCATGCAGTATATCTTGTAGGTTTTTGCCAATGTAAAAGAACACAAATGATTCTAAACTCCTGTGAGCACACACTTTGCATGTGAAGCTTGAACATAGTTTCAGTTCTCATTGGAGAGTGACTACAAGCCGGAGCTCAGAGGCTGATTGGTTTGACTTAGACATGGTATAAATACCATAATTTGTTTTCATATTGAGATGAAATGTGACATTTGAAACTAGTGTGATATGAAGGACTGACATTTCCCACAGGGATAATATTCTCACAGTACAGAGCTACAAGGAGAATTGGAATATGGGGACCCGGGCTTGCCTATGCCTGAAAGCAACTCTGAAGCCACAATAATTTTCACATATTTCATCTGGATTTCCACACATTTTTACAAGCCTGGTGCTCACATGATGCACATGATGGGTATATTTGATTTTAAAAAACCCTTAGTGCTTAGGCATTCTTCTCTGAAGTTTGGAGACAATAACTACATATTCTGTTCTGAGTGGCTTCTTCATAATTTCTCAATCTTTTATAGCATACATTAACAGGAAATGTTGGTTAAGAGCTGTATCTTGTGAAATAAATCCACATTAAGCACTGGCTTTCTGTAACTTTAATAAGGTTAGTTTTCTCTGTAGTAAAATGATATTATGGGGCAAAGGTGGTTGGTCTTGTAAAACTGGTTGGAAAAACTAACTTTGTATATATCTCCAAAATTGTATGCATTTTATCATGACTGAAGTTTAAATCCTTCATAAAGACATGAATCGCTTTGTCTTTCTCCCTCCCAGTGGTTTACCTTTTGGAATAATAAAAAGGCTTGAAAGATTTTAATGTGTCAGGTATTTAACAGATAATACATTTTATTCTTGGAGCATGCAAAATCTGGTGAAATATAAAATATGTAGGAAATTGACTCGTTGACTATTCTAGTTGCAACTGGAAATATTGATTGTTTATCATCAAAAATGGCTATCAAAGGTCTTAAGCATCTTAATACGTCTTATCCTCTTAATGTGAAAAATACACTAAGACATAGAATCATAGATTTTGAAGAGACCACAAGGACCATCTGGATACATTTGTTATTGTTGAGTGCCTTCTAATCATTTCTGACTTGCTGATGACCCTAAGGTTTTCTTGGGATGAGAATGTGTTATTTGCCAAAGATCACCCAGTGGGTTTCCATAGCTGAGCAGACCTTGCAAGCAACCATGTTCAGTTAATTTGTTTATATCATTAATGTTTATATTAGATTTCCTTCTTGTGACTTTTCCAACTGTCCATTTGGCTAGTGTGGTACTCAGAAGAACTGTTTTATAATGGTTATGCCCCTTTTTGTCTGAGCATTCCCAAAAATTATTGCTGGAGGACTTTTCTTTGGCCTTTTTGCTAATAGCTTTTGGGTCCTCACAGAGGCCAGTACTGTTTGGGTTTGCATGTCATCAGTATGCTGAAGATAGTCAGCTTTCTCTATATTTTGCAACTGATGCCAAGGGGGATATGGAAGTCCAGAATTGTTATTTGGATGCTTTCAAGGACTGGATGTGAATGAATAAATACTCTGAATTCAGATGAATAGTAGTTTTGTTGGTCAATGGGAAAGCTAACCTGGGATTAAGATTGCAATCTTTTAAAATGGGTTTGTGCTCCCTGTAAGAGCAGGTTCATAGTCTGGAGATGCTCTGGAACCTGAGATTACCTCTGGAAAGCCAGGTAACTGCCAAAAGTGCCATCTCCAGATTTACTTGGTATTCATGCTGTACCTTATCTTAGGGAAGGCAGGTGTAGCTCATCTCTTATTTATCTCCCAATTAGGCTACCATTATGATCTCTGTTTGGGAATGTCCATGAAAATGCTTGCATACTACAGCTAATACAAAATACCAGTAGCCAGATTATTGTTAGGTGTGCATTTTAGAGACAATATGATATCAGAAGAACTGGACTTTCTTCCATTTGCTTTGGAGCTCAGTTCAAGGTGTTAGTTTTAATTTATACAGCCACAAATTACTTATGGATAGGATATCTGAAAAACTGCTTGGAATTTGGTGTCCTCAATGGAGGCCCTGTTACATATTCTATCATCCACTGTGGTTAGGCTGGTGAATGCAACCTGGTAGGCGGAGGGCTCTTCCTGCTGCAGCATCCCAATTATGGAAGTCACTCCCAAAAGAATATATACTGGCTCCACTTCTTTTGAGTTTCTGATGGATAGCTAAGACTGTTCTTTTTATACTTTGTGTTACTTAAAGTGATGGTAATTGTTTTGGTTGTTTTACCTGTTTATGGTTCTCAGTTATTTTTGTCTGCTTTTATAAGTTCTTATTTGTGTATTTTGTGTTTTAAATGTTTTAAAATATTTCCACATTGTATCTCAGAGGACCTGGTGTTTTCAGATACAATACATACAGTAAGTGCTGTAAATAAATACATGTGCCTATGTATAATGTGGCAATGGTGGTAGTTTGATGGAGGAAGAGAGAAGCACATATCTTACCAAGCCATATTCCTTGGGTTTATCCTCCAGCTTGATCACATTCTTGCTATGCTCCTTTTAGCAAAGGGGCTTTACTGTTGACATATCCTTTGCCATATCTATCTATCTTATCTATCTATCTTATCTATCTATCTTATCTATCTATCTATCTATCTGGATTTCCTTCCTAGTGGCTTTATATGAGCAAGTTTGGGAAAGAACTAATGCACTTATTAAAGAGCTAAAGGCCTCTCTTAATCTGTGGCAGAGGAACAAAAGGTACATTTGCTGATTGAGTCTGCCAGGCTTAAGCTTTTCACCAATTACTTGGGCTTTCTATCTACGTCAATTAAATGCTAGAAATGTAGACTGAAGTTCTTCGAGACTCGAACAATTTCATGCTACATTTCCATGCCCCCTAATCTTGCTGCCCTTCAGATTGAAAGACAAAAGTCTACTAGTCAGTATAAGATGCTCCATCCTAAGCTATCTTTTCTGTCCAATGTGAGGGAACCCTTTGGCCTGCAAGAAAAGTAGCGGAAGAAAAGACTCCTTCAGAGAGTGGTGGATCTTTTTTTGAAGGAAAAAAAAGATTTTTAAGAGCTATTAGTTGCCAGGGTCTGTATTTTGCCATCTCTATGTGAGGACGAATTTAATTTCCCTCTGTAACAGTCATAGTTATGGGAGGCATTCTGCTATCAAAAGCAAGATTAAGATGGAATCAGGGAAGTCATAGGACAAAATCCTCTCTACGGGGATCTTTGTGGACTAAGCATTTCTATATAGCAAGGCTGCCAAGGGGGTGGGGAAAAGGAAAAGCTCCTTCTTGGCCTCGGGGGCTATGGATTTGAGTACAAGACTAGAGCCCATTTGTGCTTTGGACCCCAGCCCAAATGGTTCCCCTTTCTATAAATGTTGGCTTTTGCTGATGGAGCTAAACAGTCAGGCCATTGTGTGTGTCAGGGCCACTGGAGAAAATGCCTGAGTGGTGTTTTATATAGTGTGTCAGTGTGTCCCTTTTGCAAGTTGTCTTTTCCTCCTCCTGTAGAGGCTTGGTTGTCAAGGCAATCATGTCATGGGGGCTGCTGCTTTTCTATCTTGTCGACACAGAGAGACTTATATCCAAGCTACCAGTAGGGCAGGCTTTCTGTTGCAGCAAAGTGCTTTGTGGATGCTTTGCAAACTGGATGTGCACTCACTGATGGACAGTCTACCTCTTCTAAAAGACCACACAGTATTGAAGAATCTCACTGTCATATGTGCATAATGTATCACACTTGTATTTGAGGGTTTACCCTATATACTCATATATACTGTAAGTCTATACTTTTTAGTAAGATAATTAATCTAAAAAAATATACACGGGTAAATGTGTGTACTATACCTTAACATTTCTCAAAAAAGGAACCATCCCCTTCTCTGGATAGAGTGGAGAAAGGCAACAGCTTAGTCCATCCCAGAAAACCTAAAAGAAGTGCTGACCCCTACTATTGCCTCCACCGTGGTTCCACTTCTGGCCTTCTTGAATGCCTGGGAGGGAAAATATTTGTGGCGGCAAGGGTGGCAGGCCTCCTGGGGCAACACTGGGGCTATCCCCTCTCTGTGGAATAACCCTCAACATATAAAAATCCATAATGTTGGCTCCAAAACCTGATTCTGAGGTATACATGAGGTGAACTTGTACACAAGTGTATATGGTAGGTAGAGTTATACGTGCAAAGTATGCCTGGCTATAAAAAGGACCAAGTCTACTTGTTTTAGCATCACACAGGTCTCACACTATGGAAGAAAAAGAAGGCTGAGTACACACTTGTGTCAGTAGCATCTCCCTGAAAAAAATTATTTACCTCTATTTCTGTTGTTCCGAGAGATTATTCTTTGAAAAGAAGTGAGTAGCAAAAGAAAAATCTTGAAATGAAATGTTGTCAGTGTTTTGTTTTGTTTTTAAAAAACGTACACACTCTAATCTGGACTGATGAAATAAATTGGCAACATCAGATGCATCACATCATGACTTGGATGGGGAAAGGCCATAGCATTTGGAGCCCTTGCTCATTTGAGTTTTGGTTTCATGCATCACAATTTTCTAGGTCAGGAATTTGACTTTGCCATAATTCTGCTTCACTGAAATAGCATGTAGTGCTGTGTGCGCGCGTGTGTGTGTGACATGCACAGTTCTTGGAAGATTAGCTTGTCATTGTCAAACTATGATCACAGAAGGAGAGCACAGTGTAAAATTGGTACTGTCAGCCTCACATTACCACATTTTTATCTGATGCCATCTGCACATGCCACTCAGAACAGCTGAATATTTCTCTGTCCTACTATTCAAGTATCTGTTTTTGTCACTAGCAGAATTGCTTTTAAGATAATTGAGTTTAGATTTCAATCTACTGCAGGCAAGGTGATCATAATGCTCCATGCAAGGCTTTCTCAGTGCATGCTTTGTATTCACAAGGTCCCAATCTCTGGTATCTCCAGGTAGGAGAGAGAAAGGCCCCAGTCTGAAACACTGGAGAGCCAGCCACAATATTTCAACATTAAACTAGACAACCCAAAAAGTCTGACTTAGTGAAAGGCTATTCCAAGCTCTGTTAATCTGTTATAGCATAAATAGATATAAAGGCAACTATATTGCCTGTGAAACTACGTAACAAACAAACGTATGCTAGAGATTTCTTTTTCTTGGTTAATCTAAAAAATGCTACAGGATTCCTTTATATCTCTTAGTATAAGTCTGTTTCCTATTTGATGTCACATTTATATTATGAGATACTGCTTCCATATATTTTCTGGCGCATTTTTAATTTTGGTTGGTAAACAAACAGGCATTGAAGTCTTTGAAAACACATCACTTTGTACCACTTTGTACCTGTAGAGGGCTTGAAGGGATGTTCTAGCCTTCTTGTGTGGTCACTCACATTTATGGTTTCTTAGTAAAGAGGTAATAGCAGATGGCTGCATCAGGAAGGCATTAAAACCAAGTCCTGGTGTGACCCCCATTGTCTTCTAATACTCCTAGCCCACACGCAGCAGGGTACTTAAGCCTCCTCTAGTCTGTTCATGAAATACCAGTTCTCTTCTGAGAACAAGGGGGCAAATAAGGCAGCAGCTTGTCTGAAGGACTTGGAAAGCAATGAGCCTTCAATGTGCCTTTTCCTATGGATTTGTGAGGTCATGTATTGAATGAATAAAGCCTTTTGTGCTTGTGGCACTGCAGTGCTCAAGACGCTGTGGCATAACAGCTCAGAAGGGTGACACCTGCCAGGTCATGTTAGTTGTATTACCTTGTGACTCTCATTAATCCCTGGTTTACACATAGTAATAGCTTAGCTACTTCCATCTCCTTAAATGCAAAGCTGTTGTTTCTCATAAGACGTAGGTGGTATGTGCATGTGGGACTGAACAAGGGTGTGGAGCCATGAGACATCCTGTACCTACTAGATTCCCTCCCCACCCCTTCCTCACCAAAGTCTGAAACCATTAATGATGTTTGTGATAAGCTATTTGAGCAGACATCTCAGTAAGGGAATGGTTCCTATCAGTGGCACATCCTCAATATTGAAGCCTGAAAAACCACCATCTGGAGAAGTACATAAAGTATGCCAAACATCTATTAGTATTTCCCTCTGCACCTTTTGGTTTAGTTAGTATATCTCTACACACCATAACACATATAACTTTAAATCTTTCCTTACTTGTTCTATGGACCTCTCCACACTAGAGAATGGAGCCTTTAACAGCCTCACTAAACTACAAACCCCAGAATTCTGCAAGAGGCAGAAACCAGATTTAAGGTGGATTCATTCTCTAGTGTGATGAAGTGGTAAGGCCTTAATGTTTGCTATTCAGGAAAACAAAACCCAGAGCCTTTCTTAAATGTTATGTGGTCAAGTTGGAACAAGCCAAGTGGTCTTGTAGATGTTGTAGGACTTCAACTCCCATCACCTCCAGATGGTATTGCCAGTAGTCAGTTTTAATGGGCGCTGACATCTAGCAACCGCAGGAATGTCAAAGCTTCCGCATTCTTGTCTTAAGCAGGCTTTTTGGACTTCCTTTTCCTCTTGCTCTCATGGACTACGTAGAAGGGAGAAAGGATGGCTTGTCAGAATCTCCCCCTTTAAAAAAAATCCAAGAGTTCAGTATAGGAAACACTAATGCCACCTTATCTGTATCAGGCACAGGTCACTGCTTGTGTCTGTTGTATCCAGTTACAGATAAATGTCCATAGACTGTATCTCTTGCATATCATTTGATAAGAATCCCCGCTCCCTATGTGTGTAGTTGTGTGTAGCTTGCCAACTATTAATAACTTTTCATGTCACTAACCCATGAAGAAGTGATGGCCCAATGCATTTGTTAGTTTTCAAATATTATTTTGATTTTTAAATATTGCAGTGTCTTGGTAGTATTTGACTATTTGGTACTGCTCATCCATCACTATCTACAGTGGGGGGGGGGGGGTATTTAGTCAGATACCAGTTGTACAAGTTCTCACACTTAAAAAGGTGAGAGAGGCCTGTAATTGACATCATAGGTAGACCTCAACTATGAGAGACAACACGAGAAAACACATTGTCTGATTTTGAGCAAATTTATTTGCAAATTATGATGGAAAATAAATACCGTATATACTCGAGTATAAGCCGACCCGAATATAAGCCGAGGCACCTAATTTTACCATAAAAGTGGGAAAACGTATTGACTCGAGTATAAGCCGAGGGTGGAAAATAAAGAAACTATTGGTAAATTTCAAGAATCAAAATAAAAATAGATACCAATAAAATTACTTTAGTTGAAGCAACTCTGATTAAACCATTATTCTAAATTTCTTCAATGTAAATGTGCTTATGTATCCTTACAATAATAATAAATAGGGTAAAATAATAAATGCAATAATATCAATAATGATAGAGTAAAATAATAAATGTAATACATGTAATAATAATGGAATAAAGTAGTATATGTAATAACAATAGAGAAAAACAATAAATGTAATAATAATAGAATAAAATAATAAATGTAACAACAACAACAAAAACAGCAATAATCAAATAATCACCATGGTTTATTTTAACTACAGTATACATTTTGGGGAAATGCTGTGTGTATATGAATTAGAAAAAGTGGAAAAGACTGGCTTGGGAAGGGGGTGAGAAAGAAAGAATGGGAAGGGGTGTTTGAAAACGTGGGAAAATGAGGTGGAAAGGGGGTAGCTGGAAAAGTGACAGATAGGGTTGGGAAGGGGGAAACTGGGGAAGGAGGAAAGATTGAGGTGCAAAGGGGGGGGTCTGGAAACAAGGAAAGGTTGGGATGGAAGAGGGGGCTGGAAAGTGGGAACGTGCAGTGGGAAAGGAGGCAAGACTGAAACGGGAAAAAGGCTGGAACCTGGGAAAGGCTGGGATGGAAAGTGGAGGGAGTGGAGAATGGGAGTAGTAAAGACTGGGATAGAAAGGGGGAAACTAGAAAAAGGAAAGACTGGGGTGGGAAAGGGGTGCTAGAAAAGTGTGTGTGTGGGGGGGAACTGAGGTGGGAAGAGAGGAAGGTGTTGTCTGGCTCGGCTAAGGAGAGAAAAGCCTGGGGTCGCCTTCTCCTCCTCTCCCCCATCCCCAGAAGGGAGACCTGGAAAGCAGGGAGTGGAGAGGAACCAGGGAGGCAGCTGCTTGATTGTGGGAGGGGGCTTTCCAGCACACTTCAATTCCCCTCCCCACTTTTCAGGTCTCCCTTCTGGGGGGGGGGATGGAGAAAGAAGGCGACCCCAGGTAGTTTGCGGGAGGGAAATGGAAGCAGTGAGGAGATTCGCCCTCCCGCAATCCACCAGCTGCCTACCTGCCTTGATGGCCAGCTGGAGAAGGAGGGGGAAGAAGAGGAGAAATGGCAGCAGCACCCTTTCTTTCTCCTCCTCCTCCTCCTCCTTCTCAATGGCCAACTGGAGGAGGAGGAAGAAGAAGAAGTCAAGGGGCATTGCTGCTGTTTTTTCTCTTCTTCCTTTTTTCCCTCTTCAATGGCAGTTCGAGGAGGAGAAACGGCAGCAGCGGCCCTTCTCCTCTTCCTCCTCCAACTGGCCATCGAAGAGGAGGAAAAAGAGAAGAAATGACAGCAGCGCCCCTTCTCCTCTTCTTCCTCCCCCTCCTCGATGGCCAGCTGGAGAAGGAGGAAGAAGAGGAGGAGAAGGGCCGCTGCTGCCGTTTCTTCTCATCTTCACCTCTTCCTCTTCATCTTTGAAGGCTAGTTGGAGGAGAAGGAGGAGAACAAACAGCAGCAGCGCCCCTTCTCCTCTTCTTCCTCCAACTGGCCATCCAGGAGGAGGAGGAAGAAGAGGAGGAGAAGGGGCGCTGCTGCCGTTTCTACTCATCTTACTCCTCTTCCTTTTTGATGGCCAACTGGAGGAGAAGGAAGAAGAAGAGGAGAAGGGGTGCTGCTGCCATTTCTCCTCTTCTTCCTCCTCTTCCTCCTCCATGGCAAAGAAGAGGAGGAGGAGGATTGGCAGGAACAGTGGTGGCAGCATAGGAGCCTCGCCTGGGGCCCTCAGTGCCGCTTCCACTGCTTGCCCTCCTCCTCCTCCTCCATGGCCAGCCGTTTCGGAGCCTCGCCTCCAGGCTTCATGGCGTGACCCGAATATAAGCCAAAGGGGGATTTTTCAGCCCCCAATAAGGGCTGAAAAACCCGGCTTATATTCAAGTATATACGGTATTTGGTCACCCACAAACAAGCAAGATTTCTGGGTCTCACAGACAGGCTCCTCTGTCCTCCACTCTTTACCTGTAGTAATGGCACCTTTTTGAACTTGTTATCAGTATTAAAGACACCTGTCCACAGCCTCAAGCAGTCACACTCCAAACTCCACTGGGGTGAAGGCCAAAGAGCTGTCAAAGGTCACCAGAAACAAAATTGTTGCCCTGCTCCAGACTGGGAAGACTGAATCTGCAATAGGCAAGCAGCTTGGTGTGAAGAAATCAACTGTTGGAGCAATAATTAGAAAATGGAAGAGATACAAGACCACTGATAATCTCCCTCGATCTGGGGCTCCACGCAAGATCTCACCCCATGGGGTCAAAATGATCACAAGAACGGTGAGCAAAAATCCCAGAACCACACATGGGAATCTAGTGAATGACCTGTAGAGAGCTGGGACCAATGTAACAAAGGCTGCCATCAGTAACACACTATGCTGCCAGGGACTCAGATCCTGCAGTGCCAGACATGTTCTGCTTCAGCCAGTCCATGTCCGGGGCTGACTGAAGTTTGCTAGATAGCATTTGGATGATCCAGAAGAGTATTGGGAGAATGTCATATGGTCAGATGAAACCAAAGTAGAACTATTTGGCAGAAACACAACTTGTCATGTTTGGAGGAGAAAGAATACTGAGTTGCATCCAAAGAACGCCTACCTACTGCGAAGCATGGGGGTGGCAACATCATGCTTTGGGGCTGTTTCTCTGCAAAGGGACCAGGGCAACTGATCCGTATACATGAAAGAATGAATGGGGCCATGTATCATGATATTTTGAGTGCAAATCTTCCATCAGCAAGGGCACTGAAGATGAAACGTGGCTGGGTCTTTCAGCATGACAATGATCCCAAGCACACCGCCAGGGCAACAAAGGAGTGGCTTCATAAGATGCATTTCAAGGTCCTGGAGTAGCCTAGCCAGTCTCCAGAGCTCAAACCTATAGAAAACCTTTGGAGGAAGTTGAAAGTTCGTGTTGCCCAGGGACAACCCCAAAACATCACTGCTCTGGAGGAGATCTGCATTGAGGAATGGGTCAACATACCAGCAACAGTGTGTGCCAACCTTGTGAGGACTTACAGAAAACATTTGACCTCTGTCATTGCCAATAAAGAATATATAACAACGTATTGAGGTGAATTTTGGTTATGGACCAAATACTTATTTTCCACCATAATTTCAAATATATTTGTTCAAAATCAGACAATGTGATTTTCTGGATGTGTTTTCTCATGTTGTCTCTCATAGTTGAGGTCTACCTATGATGTCAATTACAGGCCTCTCTCATCTTTTTAAGTGGGAGAACTTGTGCAGTTAGTATCTGATTAAATACTTTCCCCCCACTGTATTTATACATCAACCTCAACTCATTTCTGACTTATGGTGCCCCTAAGGTGAACTTATCACAGGGTTTTCTGGGACTGAGAGAATATGACTTGCCCAGGGTTTCACAATGGGTTTTCATAGCCAAACAGGGATTCAAACCTGATCTCCAGAATCGTACTGAAACCACAATGCCACAGTATCAGGTGGCTAATGACATTATTGAATAGTAATATAGGATAAGAAAGGTATTACTTTATCCAAAAACAGCAAATAAGCAAAAAAAGTGCATATTTTATTCTTTTAAAGAAATAATTCACAATTCTAGATTTTAAAATATATTTTCCCAATGTATTGTTTTTTTTAATGAAATTTGTTTATATTGAATAGATTGTGTTTCTTAAACTTTCTGACAGTGTGGTACGTGTACAATTGAAATATAGTGAGGGAAGCCAGCCTTTGAGAAACTTAATTTCTTGGCCAATTCTGAAGACTTCTATGATGTCTGGGTCCCACAATAGCATTTCCAACTTCCCCTCGTCCCTAGTAATTAATCTAGGATAGTTGTAGAATTAAAAGGAAGTAGTCTTTATTCTTTTCTTTCTTCCTTTTTAAAGGATCCGTCCTCAGATGCCAAAGGAGAAAATCGAAGGATGTCACATCTGCACATCAGTGACACCTGGAGAACCCCAGGTACTTCTGGGGAAGGACAAGGCCTTTACCTACGACTTTGTCTTCGATCTGGAAACTTGGCAAGAGCAGATCTACACAACTTGTGTGAGCAAGCTTATCGAAGGCTGTTTCGAGGGGTACAATGCCACAGTGTTGGCGTATGGTCAGGTAGGTGATTCCTCTGCCCTTTTCACAACCTCTGCTGAGTGGATCATAATATGTTTGCCAATAATCCTGAAGGTTGTCTCTTTATACTAGTGCTTGTTTATGTTAGACAGAGATAGGCTTATTGTTTACAAGCAGCATATTGGTATAAACTTGTCCAATGTCACATTTCTTCTCAAGTTCTGTTTTTGTCACACACCTTTTTAAAGATTTTGGCTGAACACCAGTGCTCTTTTGGCATCTCTCTCTCAAGAGGCATACACTTCAAGGAATGGTACTTTAGCTTCATGGAGGGCCTGTGGGGTTGGGTAATACTGGTTTACTCAAGCCCACACAGGGAACTTTACAGCTGTGTGAGGATCTGAGGCTGGATTTCTCATGTATCAGCTCACATTGCATCAGCTCTCAGAAAAGCCTGGGAAGAAATTTGAAATGAATTAAGTGCAGTGAGAAGCCTTTCGATTTAATGTTCAAAACATAGCTTAAGTAATCAAATTAAAATGATTGCATTAATCTGGGTCTTTTTTTTACTACTATGCCTTTTTTTCCCCCTTCCACATGGAAAAGTTTTTCACATGGTTGCGGGACATAATACTTTTAGACACTATAACTTGAACAATTAGGGAAAATACAAGGAAATATATGTTTGATGTACCGTCGAAGGCTTTCATGGCTGGAATCACTGGGTTGATGTGTTTTCCAGGCTACATTCACACCTGCCTCAAAGAGACAAGAGTTCTTTCTCCCACCCTGGACATTCCACAGATATATAACCCCAATTTTCCTAGTTTCCAACAGACCTCAAAACCTCTGAGGATGCCTACCATAGATGCAGGTAAAACGTCAGAGGAGAATGCTTCTGGAACATGGCCACACAGCCTGGAAAACACACAACAACCCAATATATGTTTGAACTGGAATGATAAAGTGCTAGATAGCTGAACTTGGAAGAATTCATTTTTGGACTTCAATTCCCAGAATCCGTGTGTCAGTGTGTCCACAGTTTCCTTACTAGTTTTGGGATTCTAAGAACACAATTGTTTACATGTCTTAGTTTCACTTAGCAGTGATTCTATGTGTGTGTGTTTCCCTTAATGACCAATAGAGCTGCATAATTGAGAGCACAAGAGTGTACATTCTCTCACTACATCAAAGTGAAATGTTGACCCTGAGGCACATTACTAATATAAACACCTGCTTTGTTTGCTTTTAGACAGGTGCAGGTAAGACGTATACCATGGGCACTGGCTTTGATATGAACATCTCTGAAGAGGAAAATGGTATAATCCCACGGGCCATTACTCACCTGTTCAGTGGGATAGATGAGCGCAAGAGAGCAGCCCAGGAGCAAGGTGTGCCAGCACCAGAGTTCAAAGTTAGTGCACAGTTCTTGGAGGTAAGTACACTGATGTTTATATGATAATGGAGACTTAAGAGAGAGATTTCATATGTGAAAATAGATGGAATTGCTGATTGGCATGTTGCTATTTTACTCTTTGTGTACTAGTGGATTTGATTGTAGTCTAACTTTTTTGTCATGAATAAAAGGCCCTGTTAAGAACATACTATACTCTTGATAACAATAACAGGATCTCTGTAAAAAGAACATGTGATTCATGTAACAGTATACAAATCCCACCAATGATGCCAAACTGGTTCTTTCATATAGGTTTCCATATAAAATTGAAACAGACCCAGGCAACTGCAAGACAGATAGTTTCTTCCTGATTGTAGTAGGCTTGTCAATGGTGACCAAGTGAACTGTTTTTCATGACATACTGCCTTTCCATGGCTCACAATCAGGCCTTGCCTTGTGGGGTTTCTTGAATCTCAAGAAACCTCTGTATCAAGAAACCTTGAATCTCTGTCAGGGGTGTTTTGAATGCAATTTCCCCACTTCTTGGCAGGGGGTTGGACTGGATGGCCCATGAGATCTCTTTCAACTCTATGATTCTATGATTCAACCTTGTCTCATCTCCCCTCACTGGAACAAATCAAAGTGTCAATCAAATTCCTATTACAAGAAGAGCATCAAATTTTGTAACCAAAGAAAATAGAGTGACACAAACTGTTTGTCCCAGAAACAGAATTTGAGGCATATTGATTATCATGCAGCCTTTGGTTTCCTCATCAAATCTAGGCTTTACCCTATTACAAAGTCTTGTGTTGATCTCTAAGGACCTCATCATATGAATGTTTTTCTCTGTTGCAACCCATTTCTACACAGTTTAAAGATGGACTCCTGCAGAGTCCATCAAACGACACAGGACTGCTTCCGGTGGTTGCTTGTGGGACTCCATCTCCACAGCATGTAAAAGCAGAAGGATTTCAAAAACAGACACAAAGTGAATCCAATCTTTTCCCTGCATATATAAACATTTTTAAACTGGTATTTTTTCCTTGTGATGGGAAGTGGTGAATTTGTCTGAATTACTTTGTAATGTTTCACTGTGAGCATTTATGTGAGTGGTCTGCTAATGCTCCTTCTATTTCCATTAGTGGTTTAATGACGGTGTGGGTCCCATTGAAAAAAAAACGCTTTAAAAAGTGTGCCTGTCTCCTTTTGTAAAGGAGCTTCAGGGGAATGAGTCCATGGAAAGTGATGTTTGTTTCCCAAAGTAAAGGATGCCTTTGTTTCCTTTGGTGTAGGGGCTTCAGGGCAAATGTTCCCATGGAAAAGGTTATCTCAAAAAGTATGCCTGTTTTAGAAAGTGTGATGGTATCCCTGCCATGATTGAGCTAGAAAGGAAAGAATGTGATCCTGTATGATGGGATGAATAAATTCTGTCTTCTTCAAAGATGGAACCCCATGAAACCCATGCAAAGAAGACAATTCCATCCGCTTTCCCTCCCTTGGAGGATGAAGTCCTAAGGCAACCTTCATGTTCAAAGATGCAGTCATTGTATACATTTGCTTAAACTTTATACTTGTGCAATCTATTGAGAACAAAGCAACTTGTTTTTTTGTTTTTTTTAAACCAAACTTCATCTCTCTTTCCTTATTTAGTTGTATAATGAGGAGATCCTGGACCTCTTTGATAGCACACGAGACCCTGATTCCCGCCATCGGAAGTCAAACATCAAAATCCATGAAGATGCCAATGGTGGGATCTACACAACGGGTGTCACATCACGTCTCATTGGCTCGCAGGACGAGGTGGGTAAACTAAGCTGCTCTTGCATCCCATGTTCATTAGTGTATGTAAATACTTCCTCCTGATTCCAATCACTCACAGAAGTTAAGATCTCATCGTACGCATATGTAAGGAGTGTATATGGGGGACGCACATGCATGCATGTGCGTAGTTTTATTTATCATGTCAGAAGTAAATTGAGAAGACAGTTATAATGTATAGAAAAACCACAAACAAAGTAAAAACCCTTGCCATTGTACTAAATTTCCTTTGACCAGAAGCTGGCTACCTGGAGTGCCTCTGGTGTTGCTGTGAGAAGGTCCTCCATTGTGCATGTGGTAGGGCTCAGACTGCATTGTAGTAAGTGGTCTGTGGTTTGCTCTATTCCGCAGTTGCATGTCATGAACTCCACTTTGTAGCCCCTTTTCTTAAGGTTAGCTCTGCATCTCGTGGTGCCAGAGTGCAGTCTGTTCAATGCCTTCCAAGTCACCCAGTTTTCTGTGTGCCCAGGAGGGCTTCTATTATGGATGGCAAACATCAGCCATTTTACCATATATGTGGGATTTGCAATTACATACATGCTGACTTGCAGCATGTACAGTATGTAGTTGCAAATCCCACTTATATGGTAAAATGGCTCATGTTTGCCATCTGTTATATAAGTTCTCTTTAAGATTAGCTTTAAACTATCTGTATGAAGGGACATTGAGTATGTGCTGTAATAAAAAAATGAATTTCTTATGCTGCCTTGGAAACATTTTAACATGAGAATTCCCTGACTGTGTTTCATGATCTTGCCTAATTACATGCTGATTTCATTGAAAAGGCTACTATTTTATATGGTCTCCTCACTGGCATGCCCTTATTTGAGAGAAGTGCATAAACCAGTCTGTTTTTCAGTGAGTCAACTTTCAAATCCATCTGCATTTTGATTTTAATGATGCAGAATATTCCCCTTGAATTTTTGTTGCTCCTTTTTACACCCCACCTCTGTTAAAATAGTTATCTCGTTACTTTTTAGAATTTTAACAGTAGTATGAGTGTTAACAGGTGGAAAGCGCTCTGAATTTTGAAGTTAATTTTATCATGATGGTGCTGGATAAATAGATATTGTTCTTTTGAAAGGCTTGAGGGCCAAACTTGATGCTACTGTTACAAATTCCACATCTTGTTTTCATGAAGAGCAGCTACAACAGGGAGTCTCGTCTTCGGCTTCTCCTCTTGTTGGTTGTGAATTTATCCTGTATTCTGACTTCACTCATTTAGTTTTTTGGGGTTTTTTTCTTTGTAAATTGTGCTTGCACATTTCTCCATGCTTTGAAACAGTGAATCATTTGAAGGTTCTGATTGTCTTCAGAGCCTTGTAATAAATAGCCTAGCAACCACCAAAAGATAGTTGCTGCATCATTTAGTTTTTGAAAGTAGTTAAAATATGTGATAGTTAGCATTTCTTGGGGAAACTACTACCACTATAAACATGGCTCACCTCTTCTGGAAGGCCACAGTAGCAGCAATTTATTTTTGGAATAGGTCAAAAAATCTACTTGCATTATTTTTAACCCGTTTTTTAAAAAATAAAAAAGCAGTGGAAGGCTGTTAACCACTTCTCATTTGGTTGGGTTCATTCTGGAAGCAATTTTGATCTCCTTTGGTGGCGCAGTGAGTTAAACCACCAAGTTGCTGAACTTGCTTACTGAAAGGTTGGCAGGTTGAATCCGGGGAGTGGGGTCAGCTCCCGCTTTTAGCCCCAGCTTCTGCCAACTTAGCAGTTCAAATTATGGAAATGTGAGTAGATCAATGGGTACTGCTTCTGCAGGAAGGTAATGCTGGCCACATTACCTTGGAGTTGTATATGGACAACGCCGGCTCTTTGGCTTAGAAATGGAGATGAGCACCCTCCCCCCCCAGATTTGGACACGATTAGACTTAATGTCAAGGGAAACCTTTGCCTTTTATGAAGCTCCTAGAACAGGGGTAGGGAACCTATGGCTCGGAAGCCAGATGTGGCTCTTTTCATGATTGCATCTGGCTCTCCCATTTCTTCTTCCCTCCATTCTCCCTCTTCCTTCCTTCCTTCCTTCCTTCCTTCCTTCCTTCCTTCCTTCCTTCCTTCCTCCCTTCCTCTTCCATTCTTTCCTTCTCTCCTTCCTTTTCCCTCCCTCTTCCCCCTTCCTTCTTTCCTCCATTCCTCTTCCTTCCTTCCTTCCTTCCTTTCTCCCCTTCACTCTTTCTTTCTCTCCTTTCTTTTCCCTCCCTCTGTCCCCTTCCTTCCTTCCTCCATTCTCTTCCTTCCTTCCTTCCTTCCTTTCTCTTCCATTCTTTCCTTCTCTCCTTCCTCTTCCCTCCCTCTCTCCCCTTCCTTCTTTCCTCCATTCTCCCTCTTCCTTCCTTCCTCTTCCTTCCTTCCTTTCTCCCCATCACCCTTTCCTTCTCCTTCTCTCCTTCCTTTACCTCCCTCTCTCCCCTTCCTTCTTTCTTCCATTCTCCCTCTTCCTTCCTTCCTTCTTCTTCCTTCCTTCCTTTCTCCCCTTCACCCTTTCCTTCTCTCCTTCCTTCTTTCCTCCATTCTCCCCCTTCCTTCCTTCCTTCCTTCCTTCCTCCCTTTTCCCCACCCTTTCCTTTCCTCCTTTCCCATTTCCTTCTTTCTTTTCCCCTCCTTGTCTCTCTCCTGCTTTTCTTTTCTTCCTTTTTCCATAGTTCATTCTTTTTTTCTTTCTTCCTCTCCCCCTCCCTCCTTTATTTCCTCTGTCTTTCTTTATTTCCCCCTTCCTTCCGTCTTCTCTTCCTTCCCAGAGTCCTGAGCATGTCTTTTGCAGAGCCAGGTCTGAAGTGTCCCATCATTTTGCCAGGGAAATCCTTTTCTCATAGTATGTACGTATATACTCACATTTAGTTGAATTCAGTCTTAAAATATATTATATATATAATATGGCTCTCACTGAAATAAATTTCCAAATATTTTGCTTTCATGGCTCTCTGAGTCTAAAAGGTTCCTGACCCCTGTCATAGAAGATATAAAGGCAGAAGGTTTTGCCCAAGACCCATTGATATTGCACATTTCTGATCTATTCTGAAGTCTAGTTGAATTTTGTCTTTTTATTTGTACACAGTTTCCCAGGAGTGTGTTCTAGTGACTTTTGTGGGACTTGTAACTGTGCCCAGGGGATATTATTTTGAATAAAGAAAAAGCCAGAGCAAAGAAGATTAAGCATCCCTTTTGCCTTAACCCCTTCTCCAGAACTTTTTCTTTAGCAACTTCTTTTATCTAGAAGAAAGAAACTCAAAGCATTGCATATATAGGATCTAGTTTGGCCCCGGTTGTTATAATATGCCAATGGGTTGACTTTTGTAAAAGCTAATAGTGAAATAAATGTCCTACAGGAAACTTAACTAAAGTCTTTTTCGAACAGGGCTTGGAAAATGTCTGTTTTGCTTTTATGTGTTGGAAGGGTAGGATTGGGAAGCTTGCATCTGAGCAGCGAATGTAAACTACAGATGTTTTCTTCCACTGTAGCTGATTCAGTGCCTGAAGCAGGGAGCTCTATCACGAACCACAGCCAGCACCCAGATGAATGTCCAGAGCTCCCGCTCCCATGCTATCTTCACCATCTACGTTTGCCAAATGCGTGTCTGCTCTCCTGTACACTTGGTAAGTGAGATGAGAGTATGGAAACACTGGCTATGCATTCCTTCTTGTTGTACTGGAAGAGAAATTCATGGGATACTTATTCAGGAACCTTTGCGGAAAGCAAGGAGTAGGGATATCAAATCGTCTTCCACTATTTGAGGTAATTTTACCTCTACAGTTTTGCATGTCAAGATTACATATTTGCCACTCCTTTTGCCTATATTTCCTTTTTACTGGCAGGGATGTCTGGTCTTACTATTTGAATATTGTATGGTACTGTGCACATCAAGAAATAATAGGAAACTGACCACATGTATGGGATCTGTAGACAAATGTTGCAATTTGTGGCAAAACAAATGACAAAAGTCAGTATTTATACTAGTGTTGTATATAAATATAATTATTTATTGAATTCTGATTTCTGTACTTTCTGGTCATAGGTGAATGGAGACACAAACAGTCTTCTTGAAGGATCCCAGCCTACCAGCGAGTATGAGACACGAACAGCCAAATTTCATTTTGTTGACCTGGCTGGCTCAGAGAGGTTGAAGCGGACAGGTGCTACAGGCGAGAGAGCCAAAGAAGGGATCTCCATCAATTGTGGTTTGGTATGGCTTTGGTTACATAAATAGATAAATTTGTGTGCAGGGTTTCATATAAGATCATCTCACTGCTACTCCCTGTGTTTCAATATAAGAAGGAGCAATTCCTGGAGCCCTCCAGATATTTTTATTGACTGCCAAATGTTTACACTTCCCATCAGCCTTCACCAGCACACCCAGTGGTGAGGAATTCTGGAAGTAGTAGTCTAAAACATCAAAAAAGTCCACAATTGTACACTCCTGTTTTATAGCAGGAATAAGTGAGATGTGTAACTGCATAGTCTGCAAAGTCATTGTTGTGGCTCCTCAAATATCATAGTAAATCCCAAAGTAAACCCCTTTACCAGTCTGATTTCATTTTAAATAAAGAGGGCTCACTTCCAACCTACTAAGTGCTTTTGGCCAGTCAAAAGACAGATCTGAGAATAGGGGGGTTACACTCCCCTTGAAAATACAAGTTTGCAGTTTGGGGGTACTCCTGGATTCAGCTCTGAACCTAAAGTCCCAGACATCAATCTAAAGTCCCAGGCATTGTGCAAAAGCACCAGGAGTGCTTTTGCACAATTAAAGCTAGTGTACCAGCTGCACCCATTTCTGGAGAAGTTAGATCTGGCCATGGTGGTACATGCCTTAGTTCCATCCTGGTTGGACTACTGTAATGTCCTCTATGTGGGGCTGCCTTTGAAAAGCTCCACTGGCTGCCAACCTGTTTCTGGGCAAAATTCAAAGTGCTGGTTTTAACCTAAAAGTCCTATACAGCTTCGATCCAGGTTATCTGAAGGACTGTATCTCTCTCTATGAACTTATCAGATAACTATTATCAACTGGGGAGGGCCTCTTTCTGTCCAACTATCCACTCAAGCACGTTTGGTGGGAACGTGGGAGATGGCCTTTTTAGTGGCTGCTCTCTGATTTTGGAACTTGCTTCCAAGAGAGACCAGAGTGGCCTCTCTTGCTCTCTGCAAGCATATAAAGACATTCCGATGCCAGCAGGCTTTTGGGGGAGGATGAGAGGCATTCTGCTGGGGAGGCTGTGGGCTCTGGGGAGATTGTGAATCTTAAATGTAATTCTAACTGAATTTATTATACCTGAATTATATTTGAACTAATATCCATGTCACAAATGTTTAATTGTTTTTAATTTTTGTATTTTTGTGTTAAAATTTATTGTGTTGTGTAATGTAATTGCGGGTTTCCTTGAATCCCATGGGGATAAAAGCAGGGTAGAAATAAAGTAAATAATAAATACATAAATAAATGGGTATGTGTAAAAGAACCTAATTGCAATTGCAAAAAAATATTGCAATTCGGAGCTTTGGGTGACTTTTTGTTGAATTATGTGTTTGTTTTTGAAGCAGTGATTTTAAAATAATGTGACATGGCAAAGTCACCAGCCTTATTTACTGAACTGTACATTTCCTTAACAGTTAGCACTAGGAAATGTCATCAGTGCTCTTGGAGATCAGAGCAAGAAAGCCCTGCATGTGCCCTACCGGGATTCAAAGTTGACACGGCTTCTCCAAGACTCACTTGGTGGCAACAGGTAATGAGAAAAGTCACTAAACATCTAATTGTAGCAAATGATATTGGAAGAGCCTATGTAGGTTGACTGGCATTGGAGGAAAGAAATTTTAGGTTGTGTGCTACAATTAGCAATACATGGCTATGGCTCCGCTTCATTAACAAGTTCCCTAAATCAGGGTTATAATAAACGTTCCCCAAAAAAGGCATTTTCAAGCACATCCCAAGCTTCATTATCCCCTCTGGTCCAAATATGGTCCAAATATGATTATTGGCTTCTGCATAATGGATGCTTATGTAACATATCCCTAAGCTGGTTTTGATCCCAAATGTTGGCAATAGAGCCTCCTAACATGGGAGCGTTGTAATCTGTTCTCCTATGCCCTCCTTTTCTAGTCTGTTCCCCTTAACAGATGCTCTTTTGTTCCTGTGATCTGTCTAGACAATAATTTTTTGTATCTGAGATCCCCGTTTCTTGTTTATTTTTGGACAGAAAGGCAGAAAGAATCAAGGTTGTTAGACTTCTTACCAAATCTTGCTACACATCACACTATTTCTCATGTGTGTCTCTTCACTTCGTTTTCACAATCCACTAAACCTTAGTATATTACATCAGTTTGTTGGTTTAAGCTGTCAGATTTCACTGTGCACCTGAAGCCATTATTGGGGATGTCTTGATCACCATATTGCTATCCTCATGCTGCACAATAGATGACATGACAAGGTATCAAATAACTCTGCTTTGCTTGACCTGAACTGCTCTTCCTCTTTTGCAGCCAAACCGTAATGATTGCCTGTGTGAGCCCTTCAGATCGGGACTTTATGGAAACCCTGAACACCCTTAAGTATGCCAATCGTGCTCGCAACATTAAGAACAAAGTGGTGGTGAATCAGGATAAGACCAGTCAGCAGATCAGTGCCCTGCGAGCTGAGATTGCTCGGCTCCAAATGGAGCTCATGGAGTACAAGGCGGTAAGGAGAAGCTGAGAACATTTGGCTGCCTTGGATTCATTCTTAGTTATTGCTGAAGTTGAACCACAGGACCTTCAGCACTACAAGCAATTCCTTTTTCCCAATGGTAGTATCTCCATCTTTGATTATTTCAGGTGCGCCATTGTAGAATTGGAGGAAAAATGTTGTTTCCTAACACCTGGGAAACCTGGTCAGGAAGAATAACACAGAGATGAGAACTGATTTAATAGAATTAACCTTAATGTTTACCAACAAATTCCATCCATTTCAAAGAGTGTACTGTAGTTGTGTGTAAAATTACCAGTAGGTTTAGCCTCTGAAATACAAGTTTAAATTAAAGAAAGAAAAGGAATGACATAAAGCTATTTCATTCACCCAATAACAATGCTTTCTTCCATTTATGGAGTTCATTTTCTGCAAAATAATCTGCAACTATCTGTTGTTTGAATATGGAGAAAGGGAAGGTCCCTCTCAGAGTAAATCCAAAGCAGAAGATATTTTAAGGTCCAACAACTTCAGAGTCTGATGAATGTAAGATTACAGGGATCTTGATAGATCTGATGTGGGACAGTCCTATGACAACCATATATTTTCTCTTTTGTTGATATGTGCACAGGGCAGCTGTTGTCTACCTTAGTTGACTGATCTTATGTATAGTCTTTCCTCCTCCTTTCCTTCAGTGTTCTCTTCTCAATCTTCTCTTCACAGGGTAAGCGTGTCATTGGAGAGGATGGTTCAGATGGCTACAGTGACCTGTTTCATGAGAATGCCATGCTTCAGAAGGAGAACACTACTTTGCG
The DNA here is from genome assembly GCA_030556195.1 of Anolis apletophallus. NCBI lineage: Eukaryota > Metazoa > Chordata > Lepidosauria > Squamata > Anolidae > Anolis > Anolis apletophallus. Next base: position 75,709,817 of record JARBWK010000005.1, read on the forward strand.
TATGCGGGTAAAAGCCATGCAAGAAGCTATTGATGCTATCAACATCCGGGTTACCCACTTGATGAGTCAGGAAGCAAACTTGATTCTTGCCAAGGCAGGTGAGACTGTGAAGGCCACTGGTTGAAGTTTCCACTTGGCTTCATTAGCAAGTGTATAGTTTGCCGAATGGGATTCCTAAATGGCAACAGCACTCTTTATTTATGGAGGTCTAGCATATTTTCTTAAATACTACATGTGATGTTAAGCCTATATTTAAACAAGTATGCAGCCATATTTATATGGGGAAGAAACCGACTTGATGCTCTAATCTATAATGTGATTTAGGTTCAGGTGACACTCCTGTTTGGTTGTTTTTTATGGGTGCAGATATTGTTTACTGCCAACTTTATTACTGAAGACAAATAGCCTCTAAGCCAGGGGTATTTTCCAGAGAAAATTAATGTGAGACTCTGATCCAAATGGTAAGCAAGTTCTGGATTGTAAACTCTGAACTTGCTTTGCCTTGACCACTCCCAAAAGCAGGGTTGAGCATCACATCACTTGACATTAGTATTTTTTTTACAAAATTATAACGTCTCACCAAACAATTCCAAATATCATTGATATATTCTTCTGTAGTTGATTTTCTGCCTCTCACTTGTAGCTTCTTTTGTAGTTTCAACTATCTTTGGAGTAAAACCTACTTATTTTCTGAAGTCTAAGATGTAGCACTTTTACCAAGTTATATACAATGTGACTGATTACACTGTGAACTTGCTTTGACTTTTCATATTCCTTTGTTCTGTTTTTTCAGGTGATGGCAATGAAGCTATTGGTGCTCTGATCCAGAATTACATTCGGGAAATAGAGGAGCTCAGGTAACTTGAAGCTGCACTTGCTTTGTTTTCCCCATCTTACAAAAAGTTATATCTGCTTGAGAAAAAAATTGAGTTGGCTCCTTTTCAGATCAGCTTTATTGATGACTGAGTAGTTATCAATCAAAACTTTATATCTGTATGTCTTCCTGATTTGTGTGGCCTGTATTTCTCAAATTATGAGTATGCAACTGTCTTAGGGAATGGCTTCAGTCACCCCACTTTGCACAGCTCTTTTTGGCAAAAATATCAAAATATCACTTCTAGAGGTATCATTTATCAAACAACAACTGCTTGGGACACCAGGGTTCAGAGGCAAGGAATTTAATCTGTTAGAGAATTGAACACAACCATATCCAGAGGCTTTCACAGGCTCTTTTTTGCCAATTTTTAAAATCTTTATGCGATGGACACAGTTTTTGGGCTATATATTTCCTACTTCTGTTTTGCCTTTGCCTCTAAGGCTGAGAGAGTATGACATGTTCAAGGTCACCCAGTGGGTTTGGGTAGCTGAGTAGAGATTCAAACAGAGTTCTAGTCAAATGTTCAAACCAGTAGACCATTCTGACTCTCCACAACTACTTCGGGGCTGGAAAAAAATCAGAGTTTCCAAGTAAGCGAGGCTTTGCATCTTGGTAGGCCAAAACCTACAGTATCTTCCATTCTTTGTCATCTCTATAGGACAAAGCTCCTAGAGAGTGAAGCTATGAATGAGTCATTGCGTCGCAATCTGTCACGGGTTTCGACCAGGCTTCCCTATTCCCTGGGTTTATCTCCAGGCCCTGGGATGGGGGCATCAAATAGCCCCGTTACCTCTGTGGAAGCAGAGGTTACTGAGGTCCTTCAATGTGCCAAGCAAGACTTAGAACGGCTCAAAAAGGAAACTAAACAGCGAAGGAAAAGGTATGACATTCCTGTCTGAATGGGTTGCGAGTTACAACTTCGAAACTTCAGGGGGGATATAGCATATGCTCATCCTTCTCACTCTTATCGAATCATCTCTTTTTCACATAGCAATCATTGTCTAGAATAGCCTCCCCATACCTGTTGCCTAACAGATGCTTTGGACAATAGTTCCTAGTGTTCCTGACTAGTGGTCATGCTAGCAGGGTAGACTCCAAAACATCTATAGGTTATACAGGGAAGAAGAGTAACTTTAACGTTTATTCCCTGTGACTTTTATTTTCTCTTTCCATAACCAATGGTATAAATGTGGGTGATGCAGCAGAGCAGAGCTAGATATTTTTTCAGAGCAGCACAGATAACTTCTTTTGACCCTCTTCAGTAGTTAATAGGATTTCCTAGCAGTGGCAAGTAAGTAAGGAGATAAAAAAGCTTTTACTACTTATTGTTTGGAATAGACAGTAAATATGAAGTCAGAATGAGGAAAATAATCAGATAGATGCTAGACAGTACAGCCTGAGTATCTCTCATCTGAAATGCTTGAGACTAGAAGAGTTCTGTATTTCAGATTCTTTTGGATTTGGAAACCAGCCAGTTCCTGTTTTCCAAATTCAAAACATATGACTCCTAGTTGCAAACAGGGATGAGACAATAGGAAGTGAGAGGAAATCTACTCCATGGAAGGAAAATTCACTCTTATAAGTTATCATTGAAAAAAGTGTCCCAACTGAAGCTTTATCTCCAATTCTTGTTTCCACAACAACTCAAAATTTTCCAAGTCCAGTTATCACAGGGACAGAAAGTAAAATCTTCTGAATAGGGGCACAGAATGAACATTACAGGAGTGTTCACCCTTCCCTCTGCTATCACAAACTAAAAAGATGCGGCTGCCATACACTTTAAAATGTACTTGTTCCGACTTACATTCAAATTCAACTTAAGAGCAAACCTATAGAACCTATCTTGTTCGTAACCAAGGGACTTCCTGTATTTGCATGTACATAATGAGATATCTTATAGATTGGACATGAACTTAAACATGACATTTATTTATGTTTCTAGAATACAAATGAATAAGGAAACATATATGCTTATTACATACATATGTACTTCTTTCTTACAGTCCAGACAAAGAAGGGTTTAAAAAAAGGTTGAAGCTGCAGCAGGGAAATGAGGCAGATGAGGCAGATGAGAATGAGGTGGAAGAGGTAAGCCATCTTGGCCTTCACATGCATGAGACTTTTTTTCAGTCCCATCAAGCGTGCCATGGTCATCACTTGGCTGTGGTGGCACCATGTTTGTGAGGATATGTCCATCTTTCAGCTCAGTTAGAAAGCTAGAGCCCATTTTTATAGGCCTCTTTCTCATCAATCAGGTTTAACTTCTGTATTCAAAGACCCTTGCACTTCTCAACAGTCAACTTATTTCTGGAGCTCAGCAAATGTCTTCCCTTTAATATCTTCTCTTGGATATATGAAGCAGAGAAGCCAGGGTCTATTTAGTGCAAGTGATCTATGTTTTGTCTTGTATCCCTCAAAATACAAATCACTGCTTTAATAAAAGGACAGTGTTCACAATGCACCAAAAATGTGCTAATTTCTATCAGTTGGATTAACATCAAAGTCTGTTTAATATGTAGATATAGATATGCCCTCATCTCTTTATGAGTGTGTGTATAGACATTTGGCCCTCCACATTTGCAGATTTGACTTTTGAGAATTTGTTTATTCAATAATTGATCAATATGTTCTCTAGAAATCTCTAGGTCCTTCTTATGGAAGTTAATTGTAAGCCAAACAGGAAGACCTAAAGATTGCTAAAGAAAATGACTCTCTAGGAATCTTTTAGTCTTCCAATACAATCTAGTGGAAGTTGATCATAGAATCATGCCGGAAAAGCTAGGTATTCCTAAAAGATGCTTTCTCAGATTTTTTTAAAAAAACAATTTTTAATTTATGGTTTTTCAGTTCTGTGGAGGTCCTGTCCCCCTAACCCCAGTGAATGTGGAGGACTAGCTGTATATGTATATATTCTTCTAAGATTTGATTTTTTTGGAGCAGTATGTGTGTTGATTTATATTTTACTTCGAACTAATGAACAAAAGACAGAAAATTCCTGCCAAATATGAGCTACAGTTGGAATGATAGCAGCTAGGAATGAACTTCCCCACGACTGTTCTTCTCACATTGCTATGCTCCCTCTCCCCCTTTTTAGGAAGAAAGAGATGAAAGTGGTTGTGAGGAAGAGGGCGGTCAAGAGGAAGAAGAGGAAGAAGATTCAGGAAGTGAAGAAAGTTTAGTGGATTCTGACTCAGATGCTGAAGAAAAGGGTAAGCTAATGCACAGATACAAAAGACACTGACTCACACTTTCAAAATGTGTTTATGACACTGCAGTTTTATATAGTCCCTGTAGAGACACAGGTGAATATGCAGCAGTCTTCAAGAGGCATATGGAGGCCAGAGCTTTGCATTAGTTGCAGATGCAAATACTGAATGCACAGTGCCTGGCTGTGCATGTGTAAATATCTATGTAAGTAGTGGGTGGTGGATTTCATTTTAGGCTGGATCTACACTGCCATATTTGATACAGATTATCAAATCAGATGATCTGGATTTTATATGGCAGTGTAGATGGTGCCTCATTTGGGTGGTGAATCTACTTCAAGTTTTAGTCTGAATTTTAAAGGCACTATGCAAGTTAATACACCCTATACCCAAAATAGGTCCATATATTGGAAACCGCCATGGGTCCCACTCTGACAGAAAGATGGCATATAAATGAATAAACATCTTTTCAAATTGTAGCCACTCCACTGACACAGAAATGATCAATGATAATGTTCCCACGAAACTTTTCATTTAAAATTCCCTAATGTTAATTCAGCTATTCCTGCACTTGATTGTATAAAGATGGGATACATTCAGATGGCACCTGCAGATCCATAAAGGAGAGTGTTTATTCTTATACTACAAGGAATTTTTAACTGGATCCCACTTTCCTCAAGATAGTGAGTCTTCTTCTTCTTCTTCTTTAAATATCTAGTTGCAAATTTCCAGGCTGATCTGGCTGACCTGACCTGTGAGATTGAGATCAAACAGAAACTAATAGACGAGCTAGAGAACAGCCAAAGGCGCCTGCAGACATTGAAGCACCAATATGAGGAGAAGTTGATTCTGCTGCAAAACAAGATCCGTGACACTCAATTGGAGAGGGATCGGGTCCTGCAGAATCTCAGTAAGGAAATGCTGGGTTATTACTGAAGGCTCTCACCTCATATAATTGCTGCTTGATTATGGTGCCGGGGAGAAGACTGGCCTAATTTCCCCCCCTGAACTGTTCTTCCGTCAGGTTCTATGGAGTGTTACACAGAAGAGAAGGCCAACAAGATCAAAGCAGACTATGAGAAACGTCTGAGGGAAATGAACAGGGATCTGCAGAAGTTACAGGCAGCCCAGAAGGAACATGCCCGTCTCCTCAAGAACCAGTCTCGATATGAGCGAGAGTTAAAGAAACTGAATGCAGAAGTTGCAGAGATGAAAAAGGCCAAGGTAACTTGATGGAAAAATGGCTTTTGAGTATGAGTTTTTCTTCATTGGTACTTCTCTCATGGACACAAGTTGGAGGCAGAGACACTGCCAATCACAGGGAATTTTTGTTGACTAATGTCTCTCCCCTCTACTTTGCCAAGTTCTTTTTTTATGGCAGACAGTATGTTTATTCAGTCCAGCTGCCTAAGTAATGTTACTTGTTATTAGAACATAAAAATCCGATTTTAAATAAAGTTTACTATTTCTTTTACCTTTCATTGATGCATTAATAAATGCAAAATAAATGCAAAAATAATCCTTTGCCAAGTTCTTGAAGAAATAATGTAATACTGACAACAGTCCACTGATCAATTAGGCCAAAAACTAGTGATCAGTCCTTGATTATTTAATATGCTTTGTACTCTAGCATGAACCTGGATAGATCTCCCATAACCAGTTGCTGTACTATGCATCTGTTAATTCAGATGAAATCAGACAGACTATGTCTATACTTACCAAATAAATCTAGGGGAAAAAAATTCTGTAGCTGCTCCAGTGCAGCCAAGGTGCATCCACACAGCTGGCAAGACTGCTTCATTGGTAGTCACAAGACTTGCTAGTGATATTGCATTTCCTGGTGACATGGCCTGGTGTGATCTCATCAGAAGTAACAAGCTCTGCCAGGGAATTGCTTGTGGCTAGCAATTTAGGAGAAGTAAATCTCTTTTCACTTTGAACCGCATTAATGGTAAATTAATAGCTAGATGTACCACTTCTTTTGAGAATCCAGCTGTTGACTCCCAATAGCAGCTGTAAGATAAGTTTCGTGTAAACAGGACCACAATTAGTGACACTCAGAGTCTAGTCATCAGAGCAAATCCATTTTGCTAGCCATGCCTTCTGTTGTTCACCTGTACCATTTCACCAACAGGTGGCACTGATGAAACAAATGCGTGATGAGCAGCAGAGGCGGAGACTGGCAGAGAGCAAGAGGAACCGGGAGATTGCCCAGCTGAAGAAAGAGCAGCGCAGGCAAGAGGTAGGTGAAAATGCCACCTGTAGCATGCTGAAGTATTCACCATAGATTGTTGAGGGAAGAAAGAAGAGGAAAGGAACAGTAAGAGGAATTATGGAAAAGGAAAGTTTGAATGCTCACCTGCACTGGATCCTTTTCATGGAGGAAGAACATTGCACATCCAGTGAACATCTGAGTAAAAGGGAGTCTGTGCTGGCTTCCAGTGGCCTCAACACCTGAAAACTTCTATAGCCATGCCCTGTATGTAAAACCCAATATAGTGGAACTATAACATTACACAAATACATGTTGTTCTTAAATTAAAAGGTAACTGAGAGTCATGGAGAGTCCAAATACTGAGAATCTGATGAAAGCTACAGTCCTCCTTTCTAAAAAAATGCACAAAAACATAATTTTCAAACTAACAGGAAAAAGATGGAAGGGAAGAAAAAAATACTTTGATGCATTTCACAGATCATCTGCAGAGCCATGGTCTGAAAGCTTGATCTATGAAGTCATGGAGCCTGTTCATTCAGCTGGAATATATGAATCTTGAAGGCATAGCCTTGAGGTGTATGACTGTTGGGGAAAAGTATCATTGCTAGCTGATGGAGCTTTGCTCCTCCCTTATGTAGTCAGTGAATACACCGGAAGACTGTGAAGTTGACCTCAGTAGGATCTATAGCCATAGAAGACAGTATTTTGAGAAAGGGACATGATAGTTCAAGAAAAAGACTGTAATAAAAGGTTGGGCAAATGGTGATAATAATGATTCCTTATTGTAATATTACTTTTAATGTAATGCCATGTGGTTGATATAATTATATTTTATACAAGCCGTCCCCCGCCATGCGCTGCTGTGGCCCAGTCTATGTATATGAGTTTTGTGTGTGTGTATATATGTGTATGTCTGTGTATACGTTTGTGTATATGTGTATATATGTGTGTTTGTGTATATATATGGTTTTGTGCATGCGTTGCAATGCATTTTTTGTTTTTTAGCTTTTTAAGTCTCTTCAGCTGTGTTTTTCAGTGTTTTTATGAGTGATGGTCACTTGTTGGTCTGATATGTGTACTGTATCCAATTTGGTGTCAATTTGTCCAGTGGTTTTTGAGTTATGTTAATCCCACAAACGAACATTACATTTTCATTTATATAGATATGATAAATAATTATCAGATGAGGACCCTAGAAGGCTTTTTAAAACTTTGGCACCCTGTTCTTACAAGTTAGATGATTTAATATGAATTTTGAATTGTCACAATTCTTAAAGGGGTCAAAAAGAACCAATTTTTTAAGGATAGGTTTATGAAATGGTATTTGCTCCAGTCTATATTAGGCCCCATCTACACTGCCATATAATGCCATTTCATAATACTGTTTAACTGCATTGAAGTGCATTATATTGCAGTGTAGACTCATATAATGCAGTTAAATTGCATTATGAAACTGCATTATATGGTCACTTCCAAATGACGTCTTATTGGAAAATTAAATAACATAAAATGGGTTGACCTACTACTTAGCTTAATGCTAGGCTTCTTAGAGCAAGGAGGAACCATGCCTCAGGCATTCTCTATGGCTCTATTAGAAGCCTGTGCTTCAGCTATTTTTAACAGCCATGGAGAAAAATGGCTAAAAGGAAAGTAGAGATACCTTGCAATGCCTCAAGAGCAATCTTTGATATCAAGAGAATAAAGATAGTGAGCATTATATCTTATCAGTTTTGTTTTCTGTCAAAGATACTGAGAAATTTGTAATGAGGGAATCACTTATTATTCTCATTTACTGAAGGAAGAACAAGTGTATAAAACCATGAGGTTGGGTGGGTGCGGTTAACACATGTTGAATAGTCTACTTCAGTGTTTCCCAACCTTTTTTGAGCCGCGGCACACTTTTAACATTAAAAAAATCCGGGGGCACACCACCTACCAAAATGACACACAATGACACTCTAACACAGTAAAGAACGGCTGGGGGTTGGTGGCCTGCTGGGAGCAGCTGCTGGGAGTGCCAAAGCTGGGGAAGGGGCGGAGCCAGGCTGCGCCATGCCCCGCCCCTACCCCTGGCTTCACCTCTCCCAGCAGCTGCTCCAGCCTTGAGGGGCAGTGCCAAGCCAGCGGTGGCAGAGCCAGCACAATGCTGGCTTGGCACTGTCCCCTGAAGGCTGGAGCAGCTGCTGGGAGTGCCGCAGCTGGGGGAGGGGGCAGAGCCAGGCCGCGCCATGCCCCGCCCCCTCCTCCCAGCTTCAGCTCTCCTACAGAGGAGGAGCATGAGCGGTGGACAGGCTTCAGTGGGCGGGGCTCCTCCTCCACGCAGCTTCAGCGAGCGAGGGACGAAAGTCATGGTGGGAGTCATGGCGGATTGGAGGCTGGCTGGGGAAATGGCCGAAGGAGACGGCACCCTGGTCCCGTCTTCTTTTTCTTCGCCACTGCCCGGCCCTTCCTCCTCCCCCAAGCAGCAGGAGTTTGGCAGGAGGGGGAGGAAGGGGGCAGAGAGCTTTTCTCGCGGTACAGGTGGAGGTCCATCACGGCACACTAGTGTGCCATGGCACACTGGTTGAGAAAGACTGGTCTACTTGATGGAATTAGCAGTTTGGTACTAGATTATGCTATTTAATACAAAATGTCTTAAGAAATTACTGAGGTTTGAGTATATACCTTCAGGGATGCTTCAACTGTAGGTGATGGGACAAGATCTATGAGGTCTCTTTCCTGGCAATTTTGACAGTATTGATTTTGTGAATTTTCTGGATCCCATGTTGTTGTTGTTTTTAAAAAAGTCATATTACTTTATGACTAATTTAGTACTATCAGATTGATGTTGACCGTATCAAGATTGGTGTTGATATAAAGAGCACTTAAAGATAATAGTTCAAATTTTGTTTATCTTGAGGTTTTTTTTTAAAGAAACTGATTTCCCCCACCATCTTTGTAGTTTCAGATCCGTGCACTAGAATCTCAGAAGCGCCAACAGGAGATTGTACTGCGCAGGAAAACACAAGAGGTGAGTAATGGATTTACTGGCCTCAAATATTACAAATGCGTCATCCCTCTTCCCCCGGATATATTCCTCTTTTCTTTTGCTGCATTGAAAACTTCAGTGTTGCTTTTATCTTACTTTAATTTCAGCTTGGTCATTACTGGTTTTGATATTATCATCTCTGCTGTTAAAATTGTATGCATGTCTTGGTCTTGACTGCATAGTATTTTATAATATTTTATTAGATATTTTCCAACATAGTAAATTACAGTTAAAGAAAGAAGTAAACCTCAAGGAAACCAAAAAGAACAACAAAAAACTAATTTATATTTGTCTTATGATTTTCCCAACAATGTCCAAATCGCCACCATCTGATTAAAACTCTCTTTTATTAATTTCACTTCTTTCAGTATTTCACCCCAAATTTCTTAATTGTTTGGACATATTGGGTGGCTTTGATGAGACTGGTGGGAGGCTTTGGAAGCTGCAAAAGCAGGATTCAGGGGCCTGTGGGCTGCACGTTTTCCATTTGAGTGTAGGAAAACCATGTTTTGTCCTTTGTAAGAGCGAAACATACTCCTGACTAGATGTAAAACCACTTAACCAGTCATATGGTCCAACTATAACAAATATAGTCGACGACCAGCCACATAACACCGGTCTTGGGGGAGCTGCACCTTCAAAGTGCTGGTACTAACATTTAAGGCTTCAGTTTTGGGTCCGTTACTTTTTAATTTATTCATTAATGACCTGGATGTAGGAGTAAATTCTGAGGTAGCAAAGTTTGCAGATGACACTAAATTGTTCAGGGTAGTTAAAAATGAAACTGATTGTAAAGAGCTCCAGAAAGATCTCTCGAAATTGAGTGAATGGGCAACAAAGTGGCAAATGCATTTTAACCTAAACAAGTGTAAAGTCATGCACATCAGGGCAAAGAACCCCAACTACACCTACCAATTGATGGGGTCAAAGCTTTCCGAGACAAACCAGGAAAGGGATCTTGGGGTTTTGGTGGACAGCTCAATGAAGATGTCAACCCAGTGCGCAGCAGCAGTAAAAAAAAGCAAATTCTATGCTTGGCATGATCAGGAAGGGAATCGAAAATAGGTCGTCAAATGTTGTATTGCCTCTCTACAAATCTATGGTGAGGCCACATCTGGAGTACTGTGTACAATTCTGGTCACCGCACCTCAAGAAGGATATAACGGAACTGGAAAAGGTACAGAAAAGGGCAACAAGAATGATCCAAGGGATGGAGCAGCTCCCTTACGAAATCAGGTTGCAACGCCTTGGTCTTTTCAGCCTTGAAAGACGGCGTTTAAGAGGTGACTTGATCGAAGTGTATAAAATCATGCATGGGATAGAAAAGGTGAATAGAGAAAAAATATTTTCTCTGTCACACAACACTAGGACTAGGGGGCACTCCTAAAGCTCCAAGGTAGGAAAGTTAGGACTAATAAAGGGAAATATTTCTTCACCCAGAGGGTCATTGGGTTATGGAACTCACTTCCAGAGGAGGTTGTGACAGCGGTCAGCCTGGACAGCTTCAAGGCAGGATTAGACAGATTCATGGATACCAAGGGAATCAGTAGCTACTGAAATGGACATCCAAGTGCCACCTCTGTGTTGATGGAGGCAGGCAGGATTTCCCCGGGTACTGGTTGTGGGGGTCGGGAGCAGGTGAGGGTTTTGCCCTCCTTTCTGCTAGAGATCCCTGTGTACAACTAGTGGGCCACTGTGTGACACAGAATGCTGGACTAGATGGGCTGAGGCCCGATTCAGCATGGCTCTTCTTATGTTCTTATGTTCTTAAGGCCTTGAACGGTCTGGGGCCAGTGTACCTTAGGGACCGCCTCATCCCATACTGTCCCGCTAGGCCATTAGGTGGGCCAACTTCTAGAGGTGCCTGGCATTAAAACATACCACCTGACGGCCACGAGACAGAGGGCCTTCTCAGTAATTGCCCCTACCCTCTGGAACGCACTGCCTTCCGGAGTCCGTGCCCTCACGGACTTAGTGGCATTTCGGAAGGCGTGCAAAACCATCCTGTTCCGGGAGGCCTTTGGGCATTAATGTTGAGATCCGTGGACTACTCTGCCTCCTTGTATTGCGCGTCCTGTTGTAGTATACACACCTGTGCCATTGGCTTGTTGTGTATTTTTATCGTATTTTACTGTGTTTTATCTGTTTTATGGTGTTTTATATTCTGTTTTTAATCTGAATGTATCGTGTAAGTCGCCCCGAGCCACCCGGGAGTGGCGACTCACAAATTTGAACAATAAATAAATAAATAAATAAATAAATATCTCTATCTTGTCCAGACTGAGGATTGGTTTAGTGGTCTATCATCCAGCCCAGACACTGGCTCAGAGCATCACCTGCCTCTTTTATATTAAGAAGAAATCTAGAACTGGCCGTCATCCTAATATGTTAGTAATGCATCACCCCATATCCCTGGACTATCTTTCCAAGTGGTTCCGTGCAGGTGTTAAAACGATATGGTGAATAAAACAGCACTGAGCACATTGTACAACTTTTTGAATTTGACCATCAATGTTTAGGAGGGGAACGGAACATTGCAATACAGGGTTTCTGCATCCCAGCTCAGACAGTATAACAATTATTAAAAATCTGAAATTATTACCTTTTTTGTTCTCCAGGTCTCTGCTCTGCGTCGTCTGACCAAACCTATGTCTGACCGGGTTGCTGGGAGGATGAATCAGAAGCAAGCCATGGTGGACTCAGGTGCTGAGGTGTCCACCAGCACCACCTCCTCCTCAGATCATGAATCTGGTTCTCGTTCGGTTTCCAGTATTGTGCGCCAGTGGAATCGGAAAATCAACACTTTTCTGGGTGACCCTCCTTCATCTGCAAATGGATCTCGAACCATGAGGTCAGGCTCTAAAATCCGAGTATATCTTGACTTCAGACTAACCAAGGATTCATGATTGAGTTATTTCAAATTATTTCAAATTGTTTAATGATTTTTAAAATTGCCTTTCTTGACTGTATCATTCCCCCTTGAATGTAAGATGAGATAGAACTGGAAAGAAACAACAGGACAGGACAGGACAGGAAAGACACTGGCTTCTCTGAGCCTGCTCAGAGTAGTAAGTCCTTGTTTGTGTGTACCAGCTGTGCTTGGAATTACTTGGCTTGAGAAATTGCATTAGTTTCCAGCCTTTGGTCTTCCAGTTGTTTTGGTCTTCAACTCCCAGAAATCCCAGCCAATTTACCAGCTGTTAGAAATTGTGGGAGCTGAAGTCCAAAACACCTGGAGTACCAAACGTTGGGAACCACTGGTTTAGAACAATGTCGAGATTATGTTGCCCAGCTCATATGAAATAATTTTTATCTGTAGGAAGAAGTTCCCAAAGAAAGGAGCAAACCAGACCTTCAGTAAAACAGCCCGCATGAAATGGCAATCACTGGAACGTCGTGTCTTTGACATTGTCATGCAGAGGATGACAGTCATTAATTTGGAATCTGATATGGAGCGGCTCATCAAGGTGAGGAGACCATTTTTACATCAGAGCAGAGGGCAAAGTTTGGGCAGCATTGCAGAGTGCTGACTGAAAGGAAAAGTCCCAGCTTTTGTTCTCCCTTTCAGAAACGTGAAGAACTATCACTGATGCAGGAGATGCTCCTTGGGAAGAGAGAGAAAATACAAACAGAAAACCCTGAAGAGCTGAAGGGGCTGCAGGAACTGAACGAGGAGATTGAAGTGTTAGCAGCCAATATTGACTACATTAATGACGGCATTTCAGACTGTCAGGCCACCATCATGCAGATTGAAGAGACCAAGGTGAGCCCCATGTATGCGCAGGTTTAGTGAGGGGCATACTGTAGTCCTAGATGTGAGATGAGAGATAAGATAAGGCTAGTTCAGTTTTGATTTAGATGTTCAGAAATAATAAGTGAATCCAAAAGGTTTCAGTTTCTAAATTGAAATTTGAAAATAGGCAAATATTTGGAATAGAACGTATAGCAGAAGTAGGAAATTGTGTAGATTGCATGGATAATTTTCACACTGAGCAAGTACCAATGGTGTGTATTGGCGTGCCCAAAGTAAAGTGACATCACTTCTGAATACCATTTTGATTAATTTAAAATTTTTATTTTGTATTTTGGGGAGGTTTGGGGGGATGGAAAGCAAATTGCTATGGTTTATGAGCACATTTGGAGAGGCTTTGGGGTGGGGGAATCACCAAGAAACTACATGTAGAGTAGGATGTACAGTATCCTCCCAGGTGGGAAATAGAAAAACAACAAAAATAACTTTGGCCAAAGGCGCTACCAAGCCCAGCAAAGGTTTCAGATACATAAAGACTGAGTGTACATGAGCAATATCTAATACATGTGTGTAATCCTTACCTGAGGTCTGTGTGACCAGCACAGAACGTTTTTATGATTTCTTGATGAGGGTGTTTCTCAGGAACTGCCACTATATATAGCTATAACATCAGGTTGGTAGTTCTGGAGACAAAATATTGCCTTTACAGTTTTTCTAACAAAGCACAAGTACAGTTTTCAGCAAACAGTATAGGCCATGGGGAGATGTCAGCTATTGCCAAAATGGAGTTTACTATGGTCACAGAAACAGTTCATCATACAGCTAAAATTTTAATTCTTCTTTTATGCCAGGGACCTGTGAAAGACCTGCAAATGTCTTCTTTCCCTGTAGAGGGAGCAAAGATTATAAAACTATCTTCTTCAGAGCTGTAAGAATGTGGTACCTATGTCAAATTAGAAGCTTTCTAATTTTTCACAGTGTATATGGTTTGAGCTTAGGGGGTGAATGGATGATGTGAAGATGATAACTACTTGCATGCAAGAATCTACTGATTGTATCTCCTGAGGCTGTGTTAGGCTGTGAAGCATGTAGAGCAACACAGGAAAGTGCAATTGCCCCTTTCCCCAGTCCTTCTTCTTCTACTGCCTGCCCTACATGAGTCTGTCCTTGTTCCTAGGAAGAACTGGATTCTACAGACACCTCCGTGGTGATCAGCTCCTGCTCTTTGGCTGAGGCACGGCTTTTGCTGGACAATTTCCTTAAGGCATCTATAGACAAAGTAGGTCAAAACAGACTCGGAAATCTTCCACCCACAGCTTATTTGTTTAATTCTAATTAAAAAGGTCCAAGATAGAGCAGTCAGTTTTTCAAATTGATAAAGATATTGAACTCGGATAACCAATATTAAAATTGAGTTTGCTTTGAAAAACTGAAATTTCTGCATTTGACTCAAGATTCCCAACTCCCCTGTTATGTCAGCTCCACTGGTCGCCCGTCAGCTACCGAGCACAATTCAAAGTGCTGGCTTTAGCCTATAAAGCCCTAAACAGTTCTGGCCCAGCTTATCTGTCCAAACGCATCTCCCTGTATGAACCATCTCAGAGATTAAGATCATCTGGAAAGGCCCTGCTCTTGGTCCTACCTCCTTCGCAGGAGCGGTTGGTGGGGACGAGGGACAGGGTCTTCTCAGTGGTGGCCCCTTGGCTATGGAACTCTCCAGTGAAATCAGGTTAGCCCCCTCACTCCTGACCTTCAGAAAGAAAGTAAAAACATGGCTCTGGGACCAAGCATTTGGCTAATAGTGCAGTGCAATAAGTGAAGTGGAATTATATGGAATAACAACCAGAACTACTTTTGACTATGTGTTCAGTTTGCATGATTTTAATAATGTGTTTTAATGTTGATAATTGCTTTTTAATTTTTTGTTTTAATGTATATGTTTATTTTATTATACTGTATATCTGTTGAGATGGCATCAAATTGCTGCCAATTGTAAGGTTGCTCTGAAACCCCGTCAGGGTGAGAACGGTGGGATATAAATACAGTAAATAAAAATTGTGGTCTATCAAATCATTACAATTTTACTGAGAAATAAAAAAAACTCCAATAGACTCCCATTAGGATTGGGAGTTGTGAGCTCTGCATTCTCCCCTTTCTTCTGAATCCATGATAGGACACACTGGCCATTAGAACAACATAATTTTGGATCTGTGCTCTTATATGGCTAAGTATCGCTCAGTTGAAACGGCTGAAGCCCAAACCCCATCCTCACATCCTCCATTGTTGCTTCTTAAGAGTTAGAAAACTATCACTAATACACCTGATTCTTACGTTTGATTCTCTGCAAACAGAGCTTACAGGTAGCCCAGAAGGAAGCTCAAATCCGTCTGCTAGAAGGACGTTTGAAACAAACAGATGTAACTGGCTCCTCTCAAAACCATCATATCCTGGATGCCCTGCGGGAAAAGGCAGAATCCCATCCGGAGCTGCAGGCACTTATCCACAATGTACAACAAGGTGGGATCATACTATTTTACTTTTTGGGTGGAATTGCATGGCAGATAACAGTCTTCTCATTGCATATCCCCAATTCCTTCCCTTCATCTTTTTCATGGAATAATATATTTTTTTAAAAAAATAATAGAATAATGAATAAAATACTTAAGACAACCTGTTTTTCCAGCCACATTAGAATTAGGAAATTTCCACCATGAGGTTATTGGAAAGGGGCGGGTTACAATGTCCTGGTCAAATGTCCTAAAAGATCACTAATACATTGACTCTGTTGACTCCCCAAATGATGTCACCTTATTGATGAAAAAAGCCTAAATGTGAATGAATATAACCTGGATGTTTGCTTTTTTATTGCAGAAAATGGATATGCCAGCACAGATGAGGAACTATCTGAATTCAGTTTGGCCTCAGAGGGGAGGTGAGTGGTCCAAGAGGCAGAAGAGGACAAAGAGGATATTGTAGCTTCATTTGTCCCTTGCCAGTACTGACATTTGAAAAGTAGAAAACCCTACCTGTTGCCCAGCAAAACTGAAGGAAATCAATTTCGAATCAATGAACTTTGTAACTTATCTCCTAAATCATCAGCATGGATATAAATTGCGTTGGGGGACGGACGGACCAGGAACACACTCCAGGAATGTTTTGATGCTTAGTTCCTCAGTATGGGACTGAAAGACTTCAGGGAGGAGGAAGGAAATTCTTTGATGGGTTGTTGGTTCAGATATCTGCTGCTTTTACTGTCAAGTTTTCCATATACCCATTGTTTCTTTTATGTGTCCTATAGCTTTTCCCAGTCTTTCTCCATGAAGGGCTCTGCCAGTCAGGATGACTTCAAGTGCAGGGTAAGTAGAAAGCTGTCTCCTGGCAACTACAGCACTTGGCATATTTGTTTGCTTGCTTGCATAGATTGTAATAACAGGAAGGATGGGCAGAGCCACTATGTGACCACAACATCACAAGTAGCCAGGCTACAAACACAAAAGCAGCTTTTTCCTTAACATCTTTGTGGCCCTTGGAGGTATATTAAAATGCCACCATGTGCAGCACAGCAAAATCTTAACCAAATGATAGTACCAGAAATTTTAACCTATATGATGTTATGATTCACATAATTTGTTCATCCCTGCCCCTATTATTTCTGACATGGTTTTCTGGCTGCCTGATCATTGATACTGCTGCAATGAGTCAGCAGTACAATGTAATTGGTAGCTTAGGCTGACTTAATTGTCTCTTTCTCTCTTTCTCAGTCATGACTTGCTGAATAAGCTTTTTAGCAAGACAAGACACCACTGCCCACAACTTGGGGTGGCCACTCAGTTGAGTAACATTAAAGTTAGCCTATGTGGTGATCACAGGAAGTTCATTGGCACTCTGATGACATAGCAGTTGCTGTTCAGTCTTGAGATGTGCTTTCTTGTGCTGACCATGGCAATTTTAAAATCGGCCAGCAAGAGCTTCCAGAGCTACTTAGGATACCTTCTGTGGGGTTTCTGCAGGAAAGGTGACCGAGGGCCCTTCCGAAAACAAACATATAACCCAGAATATCAAGGCACAATAGATACTTCGAACTGGGTCATCTGAGTCCGCACTGCCATATATTCCAGTTCAAAGCAGAAAATGTGAGTTTTTATTCAGCTGTGTAGCAGGAGCCAAGGAAATGCTAGCATCCTGGTTCTGGTTTTCTCTAGTGCTTCCTGCAGAGGCAGCCAGGGAAACTCTTTCACATTGTCATGTTGACTGATGTTCTTTCTTTGACTCCTGCCTTCTGGGACTTTCTTTTAGGGGGAGCCCAAACTTTCTGGGCAGATGAAGGCTGTATCTGCAGAGTGCCTGGGCCCTACATTGGACATCTCCACCAAGAACATCACCAAGTCATTAGCATCACTCATGGAAATCAAAGAGGATGGCATTGGGTTCTCTATCTGTGATCCTTACTACAAAGAGAGAGTCTCCCGTACTATCAGCCTCCCCATCCGGGGGAGCACATTGTAAGCCATGGTCACTGTGGGCATTCACCTTCATGCAGATCCTCTTGGGCAAACTGGGTATATCAACTTCTGGCTTTGAGAGTTATGGATGAATATGTATGCATTATCCCTTTCCTGAGGGAAATATCAGTTAAAATTTTACAATTGAAATTCCTTCTGTGGTTTGGGGGTGAAGAGTGCAGTAGGAGGAAACAGTGTCTCCCAGCTTGCTCTTGTCCCAAAATAAGCTTCCTCTTTTGCTCCCAAAACTTGTATGAGAAAAAGCAACAACATGGGGAGATTCTGCTTCATTAGATACCTTATCATTGTGAAATTTCCCACCAGATTTTCTCACAGGCCCCACACAACCAACAACTTCACATATAGTCCGTCTTCTCTCACCTCCTGGATGTTACTTCTGCTGTTAATTCAGAAGGCTGGGTGGTATGACTTGTATTAGACTCTAGCAATGACAAACAGGCAAGAAACAAGCAAATGCTAAAACAAACACAGTTCCCATTTGGATTTGAAAAATAGAAATATAAAATTGAAATAGCCTTACCAGCCCCCAGACTAAGAGCAAAGGGGTGGTGAAGCTCCAGCTGTTGTTGATTTAGAAGACCCATCTGCTCAAGACCACATATTTAAAGGGCATGAATGCTGTTGCTGTGTGCCTTCAAATCTTGTCGAACTGATGGTAACCCTAATAGGGTTTACTTGGGAAGATTTGTTTGAAGGAGAGTTAGTTTGCCCCCCTCTGAGACTGAAAGGGCATGACTTGCCCAGGGTCACCCAGTGGGCTTTTATGGTCAGGTAGGAATTCAGACCCTAATCTCCAGAGTTCTAGTCCAGTACTCAGACTGGCTGTCATGCATGCTGTAGTCCCACAAAATTTGGCACAGTAGAAGTTCCCAGTCCCTAATTGAAAATTAACTTGGTGCAGTCCACTATCCAGCTTATTATCTTGCAGTAAACATGAAGATTCCTATCAGAATTTCTCCCATTTCTACCAGCATCCCTGATGTGCTTACAAGTCAGCGATCCCCTTCACAAAATAGACTGCACAGTGCAACTTGCAGACCACCTTCTGTGTGTTCTGAGTAACATGCAGTCAGGCTTCACACATCCCCATCATAGTTCCAAGTTGTGAAGTCACAGCTTTGGAAATAACACTTGCTAATCATGGCTACTTCTTCTTTAGCCCCAGACAGTCACGTGGTGCAGACACATCACCCCTCACAAGAAGGAAGTCATATGACCGGGGTCAACCCATCAGGTTAGTTTTTGAAGGTGTGTGTGGGGGGGGGGGGCATGTATATCCAACTGAGTGTTTTCTGCTTTGTTCATGACTACATTACTGTGATGGATGATCTAATGGCAGTGATTGAAGAGGATGCTGGCTAAGGAGAGAATCCTCTACTCATCATCAAGAACTGATTGTTCTTGTTCTAGCCTACTTGTGGTTGTCATATTTGTACTAGAAGTATTTCTCTTTCTCACCAGTTTTAATCCCTGAATCTTTTTTTCTTGCCTAGAAACCCAGATGTAGGATACACTCCTCCCTCATCCCCTCCTAGTAGGCCACGCAATGACCGCAACGTCTTCTCTCGCCTCACCAGCAACCAGAGCCTGGGTTCAGCTCTAGACAAGTAAGACCATCCCTGAAACTTCAAGAGACTATTATCCCAGGAATGAACAGAAAAACTGGCAGCTACTAATGTTAGAAATATTACCCAGTCACATCTCCCTCTACCCAGCATCAAGATCTTGTTCTATCCTCCTGGTTGTTGTCATTTTTGTAGTAGAAGTAATCCTCTTACTCTTGCACCTTGGCACCTTAAGACCTCTCCAAATAAGTAGGGAGCTTGAATGACACTATCATAGGAAAGCCTCTGGACCAAGGTCCTCTACCCAGGGCCAGGCATCTTTGTTAGTGCCTTAAGTAAGGTGGGGAGTTAAGTCAATGGTGAAGAATGCTGGGAGTTGCATTCCAATTATATCTGGAAGGGGGGGGGGGTCACATGATTCATACCTCTAAAAATTCTTCCTGTTGATGTACCATTTCTCCCATGCTCGTAAAATTGGTTTGTTGCTTAGAAGCATGTAAATTTTCCAACCCTCTATGCAGCCTGTCTGAACCAACCTGACTTTCTTGTCAGTTTTTAACTGGTCAGGTATCATTGCTTTTGATCACAACTGTGCGTTGATCAGAATATGAAGAATAAGAATAGTATCATTTGTGTTCCAAATACCAGTGGGTTTCCTTTTGAATCTGTTGGGTTTGTTGCCGTTTGTTCTGATATATGTTTATTTTATGCAAGGCCTTCTCAATGCCATTTAATAGAATGGTTTATGCAAGGCCTCAATGACATCAATGGAATGGAAATCCTTTTATCCTATCATTAAGGCAAAGGACACAGGCTGTTTTCAAAACAAAGAAAAGTGCCCATTGAAACCTACCTGAGGGTAGCCAGTTAAAACCTATTTTCTTTTTGAGTGATTTTGTGACTACAGTGTCCATAACTGCATGCAGAGGATATCACGATACCTCATGCATGGAAGCCACAATAAATGGCCATGGGCTTTGGGTAGGTTTGTGTACATAAAATACATATTGTTCTGGAAGAAGCAGACACGTGTGGTCATTCATGAATATTTTCTCAAAACTGGTTTTTGCCTTTGTAACAATAAGTTTGAAAGTATGTGATGAAATGCCTAGTGAAATTTAAAATGGTTTCTCTTCAAGTCCCTCTGCTTCTGACCCTTTCCTCTCTGTGGTCTGCTGTTCCTTTCTGCCCTGCTAGCTTGGATGCAATAACAACCTTCCCTTTTCTGACTTCTTGCTGCTGCTTTTCCTTCTCCTGGTTTTATTACCCATAATCCTGCTAATTTTCTGTCCCCTAGGTCTGATGACAGTGACTCCTCTATCTCGGAGGTGCTGAGGTATTAAACTTACTGTTTATTGCATAACTTTTCCAGCCTTTCTCTTTTTTCACACTTTCCCCTTCCCTGCATTTAAAACCTGCATGTAACCAAACCTCGTGTGGTGACTCTTTTTTGAGCTGCTTCCGCTTTCTGAGCAGCGGATTTGCTTTCCCAGCTCTTTGTAGAAAGCCAGCCCAACCTCATAGGTTACCTGGAGCAGTGTGTTTTTCCTGCCCTCCTGTTGTTGTTGCACTGATGCTAGCAACTGCTGCCTGTGTAGTTAGGGCACATGATATCATTAAACAAGGCACCAAGGCACTTACATAGTTGACCCTCTTTTTCTGCATCTATGGGTTCCACCATTCACAGCTTGAAAAAATATTTTTAAAATCATCCAAACACCAAATCTTGATTCTGCCATTGTATATAAGGGACGACATATTGCTGTATCATTGTACATGGGACATAAGCATCCGCAGATTTTGGTATCCACAGATTGTCCTTGAACAAAATCCCAGTAGATACTAAGAGCCCACTGTCTCTGAAAGCTTTTGTCTGTTTCTCCAGACCTTAAAGGTTGCCAATTTTTGACATGTCTTTTGGACCTGGACCATTCACACTCATCTCCGGGTAGTGCAAGTGTAGAGTCATAACCCAAGGGTAGCTGCTAATCGGTTGCATGCATTGTCACTGTGTAAATATTTTAATGAATCTGGTTTTGAGTGCTGGATTTGTTTCAAATTCTGAGTCACTTTTAGTCCTTATGGTGGTAGAAAGAAGCCTGGGAAATGTTCAGGCAGCTCTTCCTCAAAGCTCAGAGTCCTTCTTTCCATAAACCTATTGTTCCTAATGCACCGCTTCAGTCCAACGCTCTAGCCCCATTTTGAGAAATCCCTATTATGTTATGGAAGCTAAATATAGGTGCATTTTCTAACTCGCACAATGCATTCCAGGCTTGTATTGTGAGTACATTAGAATCTCTGAATGCAGAACAGGAGACATCAGTTAGTCTAGTAACTAGATCCTGTGTTAAAGGAGGAACTGGCAGGATATGAATGAATTTCCTTTAAAAAAAATAGCTTGCATGTAAAACACATTTTGTCATTACCCAATCCCATTAAAGATTAATGTGTTTGTGTACCTTTGCCTGTGTAGGGGGAGAAAGCCTGTTCTATTAATTCAGTTCTTACCACCAGGGGCACTCAAGCACAGAATACAATTTCCTGTCTATAAATTTTGATGCTGAAAATGCATTTTTTAAATCCTCTTTACTTTCTGGTAGCAGATGTTGTAATTGAAAGGATTGTCTAGGATTCCAGGCAACCCTTTCAATACAGGGAATGAAGAATCAATCAAGGTTAGCTAGTACCTCCCAACAAAGAATCCTCCCAGTAGTAACCAGCCAGGCTTTGGAGCTACAAGGCCATTAAATGCTAATCAAGCTGGCCAATCGCAACATTCACACTTGTCTCAAGCAGACAATAATTATTTCTCCCACCTTGGATATTTCACACACACACACACACACAGGCACACACACACACACACACACACACACACACACACACACATATATATATAAACCCACTTGCCTTGTTTCCAACAGACCCCTCAACAGGATGCCTACCATATATGTGAGTGAAACATCAGGAGAGAATGCTTCTGGAACATAACCATACAGCCCAGAAAACTCACAGAAACCCTGTCATGATACACATTTTAAAAAAATAATCTCTACACAGTGCTATCATTTTCATTTACTCAAACATTTGGATTTTTAAAATAAAAAACAAATATTTCAGATTTAATATTGTCTAATGCTTCAACTGGTGGTCCAAATCCTTCACGGACAACTATGACTTGTACTTTCATTATGAAAACTGTTTGTTCTGCAGTTCACTTCTTTGTCTAATCCCATCACTCAAATAGCATTAGCTAAATCTCCTAACGAGAGCAATTTCTTCCTGGCCCTTGCAATCCTTTGCATGTCTAGGAAGCTACTGATGGAAAAGGCTTCTGATTTGAAGGTGGTTTGGGTACTTAACAACAGGTGTAGAAATCTAGAATATGTGGGGATGATAAAATAGACCTGACTGATTGTGTCTAAAGTAGCCATTGCTTAAAAAAACAGCAACCACAATCCACAATGTACACCAGCTGTCACACACTCCAGTTGCAGTGGACCTTAACTACCCACTTGACAAGTAGTTGACTGTCAATCCCATTTATTCAATAACAATAGCTTGTTGTTGGATTTTTTAAAATGTATTTCAGTTATTGTTATTATGCATTTTTGTATTGCATTGTATTTTGTGGTGGTGAGATGTTATGAAGAGCAAGTAAAACGTACAGGTAGAATGTTGAATTACATTTCTGAAGACCAAGGTTTGAATCCCTCCTCAGACATGGAAATCCACTTATACTCTCTCAGCCTGAGAGGAAGGCAGCCCCTTTTGGAACAAATATGACCAAGGAAAGTCTTAGGGTTGCCATTTTCCTCTTTTATCCGTAACTCTATTCCCAAGACCTTCCCTTTTGTCTTTCCTGTTTGATGCAGCCAACATAGATGGAGATAGAAGCACTGCACTGTGGCTGGAGACCAGCTCCCTGTTGTGGAGGTTGCATTGCTTCCTGCTTCAGTTAAGATTAAAAAACAAGGGGGAAAAATCTCTGACCCCCTCTGACACTCATATTATTATTTGGTTTCCCCATGTATTCAGATCAGAAAATACATTGCACCCCAAGGATTGTTACCACACTTATCAGGCAAAATAGAAGTACTTCTAGGTCAGCCAGGGATGGTGTACTTGCATACACAACTCAGATGGTGATTTTCTGTAGAGGCTCTGATTTGTTTTGGTATAGATTAGTGAAGAAGTAGAGATTCCAGTTTCTACTTCTCTCTAGTTCTATCTTTCCTCAAACTGCAAATTCCAGGACTCCATAGGATAGGGCCATCCCTATTAAAGTCAAAACAGCGCACTGTAATTGTGTACAGTAAAAGGATGCAAGATCATTATTTCATTGCCTTTAAGTGTACACATCTGAAACTTTTCATTTGATATATTTGCTGAATCAAGTAGACGTCTAAAATAACCAACCTTCGAATCCATGCAATCATTGTGAGCAAGAACAAAACAGATTTCAGTTTCATATTGAAGCCAGGGGCCCTTGGCTGCACTGTTATTAAGCCAAAGCTATCTTCAATTGCATCCTGGTCTTAAACAAAGAAAATTCAATATTTTGTTTGGTCAGAACCTTTTAAAAGGAAAATAGCAAATGAAACTATAGTGCATTTGAATTATTGATGAAAAAGGGATGTAGCTCGATGTTACAAGCTCTGCTTTGCCAGAGGAAAGGTCTGGTGTTGCTGGAATGACTGTTTTATTAGGCACTGCCAGTCAGTGCTGATGTTCTTCAGTCAGGTGGAGCAGTGATAGGCAACTTCCTATGTCCCATTCCTAAGGCAAATGACGGCCTATGTATGGATTTCCTGTGCCCTGTATACACTTTGGATTGGGTGTGTCAACTTATAGAGTGGCATTAACACCAGTAAAAGACATGTCTCTTAATATTGCAGAGCATTGCGCCCAGAACTTTATGGTGTGCTCCTTAGCTTAATTTTGCATGTGCCTGCCTGTCTTTTTTCTTGGAGCTTGATGTGGAACTGGCCTTTTCAGCAGGCTATGTCTTCTGAGCAATGTGAATTCCCTGGTGCATGCTTGGTTGCTGTTGAGATGTCTGCTTCCTCTGGCTGCAAGGAGCCTCTCTCTCAGTAACTCTCCTTTTCTCCCATGCAAGGGGCATCATTAACCCAGTGGGAGGCTCCAGGAGCGCACGGACAGCCCCACTGCAATGCATCTCTGTGGCAGAGGGACACACCAAGCCTGTTCTGTGCCTGGATGCTACTGATGAATTGTTGTTTTCTGGATCCAAAGGTGTGTGTGTGTGTTTGCAGAAGGGCAGGGATTGTCTCTAATGACTTGGAACTAGCTAACTCTGGGCCAGAGATTCTAAATGCTGGCAATTTCGAGGTGGCTGCCTATAAGTGTAAGCATGAGTTCTGTAAATGTTTGTGTATAAGTCAAGAGTGGGGATTGTGATTGAAATTATGGATTTTGCTATGACCCATAGATAAGTCGAGGGTCATTTCACAGAAAAGGAGAAAGTGCAAGCTCTCCCCAAGAGAGCCAGCTTCCCCTGGGTTCTGCCACCACTATTTTCGCATCCAGGCATTCAAAAAGTCTAGAAGTGGCATCTCAGCAACAAGAGTAAAGGGAATGAGTCTTCTAGGTTATCCCAAAGTGGTCTAAACTCACTCCTTTCACCACTTTACTCAGAGAAGGGGATGGATCCTTTTTGATAAGTGTCAGATGCTGCACTTACATTGAGTTGAGGGTAAGCTGACCTAGGATTTGGGGGGTCTGCATAATGCCTTTTAGAAATAATCACATCCCAGTTGAGTTCTAGAACAAAGAAGGCATTGTGAATGTATATGTACATATGAAAATAGACTCCATAAAACAGGAAAAAATTGTGGGCAATTCAGATCCCATATTTGAGTTAAAACTAACTGCTTCCTGTTTTACATGCTACATGCACCTGTTTTTAAGAAATGATAGACACATATTAGTTAAAATAGGAGAAATACGTTGCTTTTCTCAGAAGATGGTTTCTACTCTTGGATGAGAAACAAGGTCAACACTGTCACAACTAAAGTGTTATTTTCTTTCCAAAGATCGAAGCTGCAAAATGTGGAACTTAGTGACTGGCCAGGAAATTGTCTCTTTAAAAAGCCATCCAAACAATGTTGTCTCCATAAAATACTCCAGCCATTCTGGCCTGGTATTCACAGTCTCTACCTCTTACATCAAAGTGTGGGACATTCGGGATTCTGCAAAGTGTATCCGCACTCTCACGTAAGTACTTGGAAGATCTTCATTCCATGCCTTAGAGCTTTTCTAAATGTTGATGTTGCCTCTGAAGAGTTTGCAATTTGGAGTTTAGGAACATTTTTAGCCAGGGTGAGCAATAGTCATGCATTATACCAAATCACCTCTTTCACATTGAGATAAGGATATTTTTCCAGTATTAAGGTAGAATTTCATTCTCATATTACTTTTTTTAAAGTACACACAAAAATGGCAAGAGCCCTTCTGATGGAGAAAGGGAAGAGGAAGAAGTCAAGTCATGAGTCAGCACCCACTCACCCTCTTTCCCTCCCCTGCTCCCAGGCAACTGCTACACATCTCTAATCATGCTTTTGGGAGATTCTCTCCTGCCTTTCATTATCTGTTTCAATTTTAGTTCAACTCTACCTCCCCTTCCTCTCTCTTTTTCTCTCAGTTCATCAGGCCAAGTGATTGCTGGCGATGCCTGTGCTGGAACTGCTACCCGCACCATCACCAGTGTGCAAGGCGAGCACCAGATCAACCAGATTGCACTTAATCCCACAGGCACCACTCTTTATGCAGCCAGTGGCAATTCTGTCCGCATCTGGGAGCTGAACAGGTCAGAGGGAAAACTGTGACCCAGGGTTACCTAAAGTGACTTTCCCTAATCTGGTATCCCTGGTATGTTTGACGGCAATGAAAGTGCTGGCTACAAATGATAGAAATTATAGTCCCAGCACATCTGGAGGCTGTCAGGTTGTAAGCACTGATCTAGGGTAGCTTCTCAATACATGTTGAATGGAATATAAAGGGCAGGGGGAGATTATCAAGAGGATCAGCAGAAGAATTTGGGCTGCCAGTAGTTTCAAAATATTTTATTTGTGGCTGGTTCTAGACTTATTTGTGCTTGCCATAAACCTGTTAACTGATAGGCCGCTATAACTAAAGATATCTGTCTAAACCTAGTCCAATACAACAAACGATTGCAGCATTCAATTCCCCAGTCAACTTAACTTGATTAGTTTAGGCTCCTTTTCATTTGAGTCCTTTGCCTGTGTGAGGAAAGAATATGTGGTTTCATACACAAGTATCTATATGTTAGGCTCTCATTGTTATTTTCTCCCTATATTGCCATCCTATTTTTGATTAGGTTTCAGCCCATTGGGAAGCTGTCAGGCCATATTGGCCCTGTGATGTGTCTCACGGTTAACAAGACTCCAAGCAACCATGATCTGGTCATCACAGGATCTAAAGATCACTATGTCAAGGTATTTACCATGTTTTGCTGAAAACACTGTCTTCAACTTTCTTAAGGGCTTGCTCGTGTCTTTGGCAATACATCTCTTATTTTTCCATCTATGCTTATTTATCAGTGAGACAAGCCTGGCATTCCACCCACTACAACTTAGATTGTCATATTTTATATTTCAAATCATCAGTACATTTCTGTCTCTCTCTTGGCATCCTATATATGCATCTGCCAGTCTGCAAAAAATGTCTGTCTGCTCAAATAGAATGAGTCAACACTCCAAGGACATTATGGAACTAATCTGAAGTATTTCAGAGTGCAGACCTAAGCCTAAGTGTACTGATGAAATAAGTAATCTACATTGTCCCTAGAGTTGAAATCCACCTCATGTTCTGTTTTTGTCTACAATAGGAAAGGAATGTTGTTGCCCTAAAAAGAAAGTCAAGGTCTCCTGAATCCCATTATTAGCATTTATTGACTCACTACTCATTAGGGGAAGAGACAATTGGAGAGTGAAGCAGGAAAACACACTAGTCCTTCAAAAGTAAAGCAGGACATGAAGCCAAAGTATTTCAAACTGAGCCTGGGTTTTGTTAGATAGTTTGTCTAAAAAATCTCTCTTTTTTGGCAGATGTTTGAGATTGCAGAAGGAGTTGGTGGAAACTTTGGCCCTGCTCACAATTTTGAGCCTCCACATTATGATGGCATTGAGTGCCTAGCTATTCATGGAGATATTCTCTTTAGTGGCTCCAGAGACAATGGGATCAAGAAATGGGACCTAGAGCAGCAGGAGCTCATCCAGGTATGAAGAGCCATAAGCATGCTTTGAACTTGGGGATGGGGAACTTCTAGCCTGTAGCCCAGTCTGGTCTGTGGAAATTCTCAAACTCCATCCCTTGGAGCCTAGCAGCAAGTTATCTCCAATCGCTGAGTGGTAATAACAGTGGAGATACCTTGAGTGGGCCACAATGTTATGGAGTGCTTGGAGAGGACATCTGAGCCTTAGAATCAAGGGCCCATTAGCTCTTGAAAGCCTTTGTGGGTAGAATGACTTGTATAATCGTGTGTTCTTACTAATTCCAGTCATTGTATTTTCTGCTTTTAGCAAATCCCTAATGCACACAAAGACTGGGTTTGTGCTTTGGCCTTTGTGCCTAGCCGACCCATGCTGCTGAGTGCCTGCCGTGGTGGAATAGTGAAGGTCTGGAATGTTGATAACTTCACACCCGTTGGGGACATCAAGGGACATGACAGTCCCATCAATGCCATCTGCACCAATTCCAAGCACATATTCACTGCTTCCAGGTGAGTCTTTGGGTGAGGGTGCCTCTTTGTCTTTGGCTGACATCGTCAAAGCTGTTTGCCCACTCAGTCCCAGTACTTCTAGCTAGAGAATTCAAGTTACAAGGTTTAATTAAGAGATAATCTGGCTGCAGGCGTGACTGCCTGGTTGAAAGATGAACTGCTGCGAATCATTGTTCTTAACTGAGTCCTTCCTGGTATCCACTCAGCACTGGGGAATCTGCCAGAACCAATAACTGGGTCCCTGAAGCCAAGAAACAGAATCTCTGGGAGGCTTCCTTTGCTCATAGCTTCCTTGTATTCTGTACTATGCAGATCTTTTCCTCTGGCACTGCTTATTCTATAATTGTGCTGTGATATAGCAAGTGACTGGTATTTGGGCAACTTTTTTAAAAAAAACTTTTCTAACTAAGACAGCGTAAGATGGCTTATCTCAATAATAACTAACAGAGAGTAGAGTTAGAGGAAAATTGATAACTGTTGGTGCCATTGTCACAAGAAAGATTCTGGCAGAGCTGAGAGTGGAACATGCACACCAAAAGCAAGTGGGCATTCATTGGGAGGGCAATCCAGACCGCATCACTCAGTTTCTTCCTTATGCAGTCTCTGGTCTTTTCTTTTCCGACTACATTACTTTTTTCCCTTTTCTGTCTTTCTCTTTTTCTCTCTCTCTGTCTCTTTCTCTGTGCCACAGTGACTGCCGGGTAAAGTTATGGACTTACGTGCCTGGGCTCACCCCCTGCCTTCCACGACGTGTCCTTGCCATCAAGGGCCGTGCTACCAGTCTGCCTTGACCTTCCTCCTGTCTTCTCTTCTGCTTACTTTTTCTTACTCTGTTCTCTCTCCCCCCATTTCTTTCTCTACCCTACCCCTCTCTCTGCGAGCTGATCTCAGCTACTTCCTAACGGTATGCAATGATTACTTGCTTTTCTTTCCTTTTAGGGCAGCATGTGAAGGTGTTTTCCATGGGAGACATGACTCCCTACTAGTCCACCTCTTAAAAATACATTAAAGTCCTATCTCACTATGCTTCCTTATTTGCCATCACAGTCACACTGCTAAAGCTGCATGCTTCACTTAGCACTCTGTCCCAGTCTGGGAGGCTTCCAAATAAATGAGCTTTGCTTCCAATAAAATTTGTTAAGGTTCGATATATAAGGGTCACTTGGGATTTTCTGTGTTGGCACTATAAGCCACCCTCATTTGCAGGCTTATTCTGCAATAGCAAAGATTACAAACAGAGGAACCTTAATGCCTTTGGGAACTCTAAAAGGACAAAATGATGAGAGAAACCAAGGCCTTTTCCTTTGTTGTTGTTATTGTTTCTGGACACACTAAAATAAGATGATGTCACAGCCTTGTTAAATGGCATGTCTTGTTAAACTCACTTTTAAGAATGCATGCCTACGCTGGCCCGTTTTAGTTTGAAGCTGAAAGCAGTTGCACAGGAATCTTGACTTGGATTGCCAGGAGCCATGCCAGTTTTCCTGCCACCATCTCCTCAGCTATTCTTTGCCTCCAGTGGTGCTCTTTGCAGTAAATAAATAAATAAATAAATAGACGGGAGGAGGCAAATGGCAACTGTTGAGGGATTTGGAACAGGAAACCATAATGGAGTATGAACCAGATTGGTGGTTCCCAGTAGCAAATTTTCTGCAGCTTTATGCTTCAGAATGAATGTGGCCACGCAAGCATGCCTTTTACAAGTGCTTAGCCTGTCCCTTTGTCATCTCTTTCGACTTTAGAGGCTTCATATGCTCACCCCTTTCCTCTTTGTTTCTCAGTGATTTGACAGTGAAGCTCTGGAGTGCAAGGAAGCTACTGAAGAACCACACCTAGAATCTGGGGGAAAAATAGACGTGATGGACCACAGTAGGGATTGCAAGAAGGCAAACGTGGTGTCCTTGCTGAACTTAGCTTTCTGGGGCTAAGATGTAGTATTTTGCTTTCCATTGGAACCTACCATGCGCAAAGCTTCATGAACAGATGGCAGCCTGGTTTTTAGGTATTATATATACCAGCAAGTGTTTTGGTTGAACAGTGTAAGGGAACTGTAAATTGCCAGCAAGGGAAGAAGGTGAAGCTGAGGCATTTGAATGTGTTTCTCAAGTCAATGAAATTCCTTTGCCATATATATAGCTCTCTGTCAAGATGGGTGTTGAGCTCTGAAAATGGAGGATTTTTTTTCAGTTTGTAGGCCAGAGTTTTGCTAAAAGAAAAAGATGAGAGATTCCTTCTAACCTCCCTAATAATACCTTTGGGAGCTGTATCTGCAATCTCCTGTATGATCATGGAGCTGCCTGTCTCCAGCTTAAGCCTTTATGGTTTATAACAGTAATACTGACAAAAGGAAATCAACCTGTGCCAAAATCTTGCAGAGCAAATTGGCAGATTTTAGAGAATATTTCTTGTTCTAGTTAGATCATTCACCCGTTATTATTTTTAAAGTGGGGAAGGATGGGTGATGTGAAAAAGAATTACATTGATTTGAGCAGATGTGTTCTTTTTCTCCGTTTTACTTCCAGAAGCAGATTGGCTCAAAATGTTTTCATTTTAGATACCTAAGTGGTTATCATGATGCCTTTCTCATGTTAGAATTGTGCAAATCCATTCTTTCAATGAGAACTATAATATTGGCGCATTATTATCGATGGAATTGGAATTTCTTTAAATTGGATGTTTAGTTTGGGGATTTCAGCCTCAAACCAGAAATTATAACATAGGATATGTTTCCCATTACTCTGGATATGCAAAAAAAAGAGGGGGGGGGGCTCAATCTTCTGAAATATGCTTTGGATTCTCACTGTAAAAATTTTTTCAAGTGGCCTAGCAAATCCAAAATCATTTTAGATTGTAGAACTGTTTACTTTGCTCTCTCCGGATCACAAAAATGGGAAAAATATTTTTGTCTGGGAGCAGAAATATGTGTGTCATGATGGTGGTGAGTTTTCCCCTCAGCCTTCACACAGGGTAAGGCACTCAAACTTTTCAACAGTGACAAGTGACAAGAGTGACAACACTTTCCCTTGAAGAAAATGAGCCTAGGTCCTTAATCTCATTAACCTACCACTTTTTTTTGTTTACACCTTTTGAACGATAGAGATATTACTTCTTCATATATATATTGTCGCCATCACAAGGAAAATATGCAGGAGATGTTTGATTCTCTATGCTTCACTCAGCTTGAATTTCACTGGACATTTGTCAACATACTTGAGTTTACCGATCGGCACTTGGTGTAAGAGAGAAGCAGCCACTCTCACCTGTTTCAAATATACCAGAGCGGCCCGGATTTCATTGGGGAGTTTATCGGGTTCTCCTTTCCCTCACTTGGATGGTAATACTTGTTTCATACTTGAAGTCTCATCACAGCTCATGGCCAGCAAACTTGGGAAAAGCAGCACACTGGTAGTCAAATGTGGACAATCAGACTGAAGGAACCTTGCCTCCCAGATGCTTCAGGCTCTTTGACAGCATTGCCCCTGCCCTGGTTTGAAAGAAGCATCTGTTCTAATAAGATGGGCTGGGTATGAACTTTGTCCACCTACGGGCATTGTGAAGACCCCACTTCTATGTGGTGAAGCTGTGGTTTCTTCCATTGGAGTAGGAAGTTGTACTGTAATTTTCTATGAGTATTCAAGAGGTTCTGCATATTGTCTTGTGCTTTATTTGGGGGAGGGGGTAGCAGGAAGGAGGGGGTTGTGTGAGAGTGAATGCTTTCAAGAAGGTGAGGACTTGTTTTGAGTTAACCTACCTCATGGTCTAAGGTATTTGGAGTTTTGTTTGTGTTTAATGTCAATGAAACTTGAATTGGTCTGGGGAACGCACATTATCACTGGCCCTGGTTTCCGAGTTTAAGAGTTCAAACAGCAAAATGAAGGCATGTTGAGAACAGCTGGGCTCTCTTCTTCGCCTTCACAGCTGGCAAGCTATATTCAAGGCTTGTTGTATTTTTGCCAGCTGCGTCATTTGAATAAGCTGTTCATAAATGTTAAGCCTGATATTTATTGAATCATGTTGTCTTTTTTAGTCTTTTGAATTGTCATTCTGGACAGAGATAGGAGAGGACCCGGTTGTTAAAATCTTGGGAGAGATACCATTTTCCATTGGCAATGAAATTGGCACAATCCGCATTCTCCTCACATAGCTACCTAGGCTAACTGGGCTAGTATTTAGGGAAGCTTGTAGTCACCTGTGAATGTTTTTTTTGCCTGCAAAAAATTAGGATTAGATTGTGAATTAGCTGCACACATTTCACCTAAAGCCTTCCTATATTTTTGTAGGAAGTTTGTGTAGAACAAAGAATATGAAATGTCCTATAAAATAATACTTGATATAACTGAATCAGTCTGCCAGAGGGCACTCTTCTCATCTGTTAAATTATTGACCATATTGCCATATAGTCCCATGTGCCTTAATGCTATTCTTAGCCATTAGGGTATGGGATTATATCTCCTCATACTGAAGAAACCCTAGCCACATATTCTTATTCTCCCTCTCCCCCCCCCCCTCTCTTTTTCTCTTTCTTTCTACTCCTGTTTCCATGGATGTGGCAGAAAGTGCAAATCTCTAGAAACTGAAATCAGGTGCAATCTGGTGGAAGCATTTTATTGGAATTAGTTAAGGAGAGTTTGCCCTCCTGGGGATATTACTTGAAGCACATAGTGGAAAGGATTAAAAATAACAAAAGCTGAAAATCTCATCTGTTTCTAGTGGCCTATTGATGTTCATCAATGGGACACTGTAATAAGACTCAAAGGTGGCTTTGCATAATCTTCTTAGTTTGTCCAGCAGCACTAGGAGATTTGAGCCATACTAACATGATGTCCCAATGGCACAACTTTTCAATTAAGAGAGCCCTCCTGGTGATAGAGTAAAGTACAATTTCCCTGCATCCCAAGAAGAGGCACTGCAGGGAAGGTCCTTATGCACATAAATAACCTAAGACACGGCTGTTTGCTCCACCAGTTGGTCCCTGTCTGCAAGACTTTGCTTGAAAAAACATGTGCCTTTTCTTGACCTGAAAAGGGTTGTGTTTTGGGGTTTTAATGTGTTTTTAACAAAAAGCTGGTGCTTGTTTGGGGATTCTGTGAGGAGCTGTATCATCTGGCATAATGGTCTTTTGTATGTGTGTGCACGCGTATGTATGAAAGGATAAGGTGTGTAATATTTTATACCTCTGTGTAAATAGTGTAAGTTATTTAAGGTTCTGGATGTACATGGTTTTTCCAATGAACGTGTTTGGTTCTCCTATTAATAAATAAATTTGAGAAAATTGTTGTGTTTTCTTTAAATAAGAAAGAGACAAAAGGTTCTCCAAATAGTATAAAGACTAAAGTGATAAAATTGTTTTTTTGATGTGGGTTTGAGCAAGTGACTTCAGTCCAGTAGAAAATAGCAAACAAAGCTATCAACAAATAGATTCAGCAGAATTAAGTACGAGGGTTGAATGAAAAGTAATGCTTCTACCTTCATAACTCCTCGACAGATGGCAGGACTGGTATGCGGCAGGTACTGGCTTGTTCAGTAGACTCTCCTCTACAGTTCCATTTTAACAGGAAGCCTTAGCATTGAATGATTGTGTTATTAAAGTGCAAAGTATGCAGCCCTGCGCAGACGGTCAGTCAATGTGACTAAAGCAACTTGCAGTCATTGAATTCTTGACAGCAGAAGGTGTCACTCCAAAGGAGATTCATCAGAGAATGCAAGCTGTTTATGGTGATTGTGTTGATGTGAGTACTGTGCATCGCTGAGTGAGTAAGTTTTTAAAAAATGGTAAGAAAGGGACAATAAGTGAAGACAAGGAGATTGCTGAGCGGCTAAATGACTTCTTTGCCTCCGTTTTCACACAGGAGGACAGACAACATATGCCTGCAGCTGAGTCAGTTTTTTTCAGGGAGGGAATTAAATGAATTAAACCAGATAGAGATAAACAAGGAAGATGTTCTCACATGCCTTACTAAACTAAATGTCAACAAATCACCAGGGCCAGATGGCATCCACCCCAGAGTTCTTAAGGAACTCAAGTGTGAAATTGCTGAAATTCTGGCCAAAATATATAACCTTTCTCTAAGATCAGGCACTGTACCCGAGGACTGGAGGGAGGAAAATGTAACTCCGATCTTCAAGAAAGGATCCAGGGGTGATCCAGGAAATTATAGGCCAGTTAGTCTAACCTCAGTTCCAGGCAAAGTGATGGAAACCATTATTAAAGAAAAAATTACTAAGCACATAGAAGAACAGGCATTGCTGAAGGAAAATCAACATGGTTTCTGCAAAGGAAAATCATGTCTTACTAACTTGATAGAATTCTTTGAGGGTGTAAATAAACACATAGATAAAGGGGACCCAGTCGATATTGTTTACCTTGACTTTCAAAAGGCTTTTGACAAAGTCCCTCACCAAAGGCTCCTAAATAAGCTCTTCAGCCATGGAATCAGGGGACAGGTCTTGTCCTGGATTGGAACCTGGCTAAACTGTAGGAAACAAAGGGTGGTAATAAATGGACACTTCTCTGGATGGAAAGAGGTGAGAAGTGGCGTACCCCAAGGTTCAGTTTTAGGACCGTTACTTTTTAATTTATTCATAAATGATCTGGATGTAGAAGTAAATTGTGAGGTAGCAAAGTTTGCAGATGACACTAAACTGTTCAGGGTAGTTAAAAATGAAGCTGACTGTAAAGAGCTCCAGAAAGATCTCTCGAAAATGAGTGAATGGGCAACAAAGTGGCAAATGCATTTTAACCTAAACAAGTGTAAAGTCATGCACATCAGGGCAAAGAACCCCAAATACACTTATCAACTGATGGGATCAAAGCTTTCTGAGACAAACCAGGAAAGGGATCTTGGGGTTTTGGTGGACAGCTCAATGAAGATGTCAACCCAGTGCGCTGCAGCAGTAAAAAAGCAAATTCTATGCTTGGCATGATCAGGAAGGGAATCGAAAATAGGTCGGCAAATGTTGTATTGCCTCTCTACAAATCTATGGTGAGGCCACATCTGGAGTACTGTGTACAATTCTGGTCACCACACCTCAAGAAGGATATAACGGAACTGGAAAAGGTACAAAGAAGGGCAACAAAAATGATCCAAGGGATGGAGCAGCTCCCTTATGAAATCAGGTTGCAACGCCTTGGTCTTTTCAGCCTTGAAAGATGGCGTTTAAGAGGTGACTTGATCGAAGTGTATAAAATCATGCATGGGATAGAAAAGGTGAATAAAGAAAAAATATTTTCTCTGTCACACAACACTAGGACTAGGGGGCACTCCCTAAAGCTCCAAGGTAGGAAAGTTAGGACTAATAAAGGGAAATATTTCTTCACCCAGAGGGTCATTGGGTTATGGAACTCACTTCCAGAGGAGGTTGTGACAGCTGTCAGCCTGGACAGCTTCAAGGCAGGATTAGACAGATTCATGGATACCAAGGGAATCAGTAGTTACTGAAATGGACATCCAAGTGCCACCTCTGTGTTGATGGAGGCAGGCAGGATTTTCCTGGGTACTGGTTGTGGGGGTCGGGAGCAGGTGAGAGTTTTGCCCTCCTTTCTGCTAGAGATCCCTGTGTACAACTAGTGGGCCACTGTGTGACACAGAATGCTGGACTAGATGGGCTGAGGCCCGATTCAGCATGGCTGTTCTTATGTTCTTAAAAATGTTGAGATGGGAACATCTGACTTGCATGACAAACAAAGAGTTGGACATCCTGTGACAGCAACCACACGTTTCACAAGCAAAAGGTTGACAGATTGATTCAGGACGATCGTCGTATCACTCAGAGAAATTTCAAACATAATCAGCATTTCACAAGAACGTGTGGGTCACATTGCTTTGTTTGACTATCAGAAGATCTGTGCACAATGGGTACCCAGGATGCAGATGCCTAAATGAAAGCACACACACTCCTTCCATGACGGCTTCAGAAAACTTGTTCATTGTTGGCAGAAATGTATCCAATTGCCTGGTGATTATGTGGAAAAGTGAATAGTGGTAGTTAAAGAGCACATTCTAAGGATTATTTCTGCATTTGATTTTGCATGAGATCCAAACTCTTTTTTATAAGCAAATAGTACATCCGTACTTACATTACAGCATGTCTTTGGGGCTCAAATAGAACACTGACTGTCCCCAAAAAAGAAATGAAAGCTGGCGTGTCAGGGAAAACATGAAATTTAAATGATGTATTCTATTCAAAATAAAGTGTCCAGATACATTTAACACTGTTTACTGCCAAGCCAGGGACAGTCATTATAGAGACAGGCACTTCAGAGACAAAACTTTCACAATTTGGTTAATTGACAGTCCTGCAGATACTACAGCCTTTACTCGTCATGTCTGATTATTAGTGGTTTGGCATCCCTCGTTTTACTACAGAAAAAAGAGAAAACTAGAATGAGGTGCTTGGAAATGTTCATGTAATATGCAGTAGGAAGCTAAAGCAGGTGTCTGCAAAATGCAAAGGGATGGAATAACACATATTATTGTTAAGCATATATTCACTGAGACTTTTTGTTTTTAAAGCAATATTTCTAGCCATTAAGATTGGAAAGTTGGACTAATCCATGGGTGTGAACAAGATCTCAAACTTTCTGAATCAAAAGAAATGTTTTAAAACTAAATGGGGCCAACCCTATTAGTACTTGCATGGGAGAGTGCCAACAAATACTATGTGCTGTAGCATGTGTTTCAGAAGAAGGAACTAACAAAACAATTTCTAAGTATTCCTTGCCAAAGAAAACCCTATAAAATGTATTGAGGTTGCCATAAATCAAAGACATACAGACACACATGCTTTGTAATGTTCAGGTGCTTTCTGCGAATGGCATGTCCAGTGCTTTTGCATCAGAATTCAGGACAATACTAGCTGTCTTATTGTACATTCATTGCCCGCCCTACTGACTTGCAATTCTAGTTAGGGGCCACAATGGCCCAGCAGGTTAAACCACTGAGCTGCTGAACTTGCCAACCAAAAGGTTGGCGACTTGAATCCACAGAGTGAGGTGAACTTCCATTGTTAGCCCCAGCTTCTACCAACCTAGCAGTTTGAAAACATTCAAATGTGAGTAGATCAATAGGTACTGCTGAAGCAGGACGGTAACGGTGCTCCATGCAGTCATACTGGCCACATCACTTAGGAGGCGTCTATGGACAACACCAGCTCTTCAGCTTAGAAATGGAGGTAAGCACTATCCCCAAGTCGGGCTCGAATAGACTTAATGTCAAGGGGGAACCTTTAAGTAGAAACTATGACTAGACTTAATCCATAAGTAGAAACTATGACTAAACTTAATCTTGTGGCAAAATGTTTCCACTGTATAAAGTGATAAGGGTTAAATACCTACAAAAACTGAGCGACATACTATAATTCACCCATGAAAATGAGCTGCCTTTTGAATAAAATTCTCTATTCAAACTGAAAATATAGAATTTGTAATTCATACATAAAACCAAAGAGAAGAAAGAATTTCTATAGCAGCCTCCACAGCAAGGCAGAACGGTGGAGTATAAGATAAACTACACTCAGGACGGTTCTTCCCTTAGAAGCCATGAATGGCTCTTTAGACTCAATCTTGTTTTCATAACCTACAGGCAACTCCAGATGTTTCCAGCACAGACAGAAATGAATAAATACGCATGTAGGCAAATACTAAATAGTGCTGAAAGTCCTCTGTGTCCTTTGCAATCTACACAGCACAAAGAAACCCAATTATTGGGTGGTAAATCCATAATTTAGAAGAACAAAGGAAAATCCTGAAGTATACCCTTCTGCAAACTTCTGAGAGTTTAATGTCCACTCATATAGCAAAACGGGTAGAATCAAGATTATGCTTGGTCCAAGTCTGTATTCTAGATGGTCAGCCTGCTGACAATGCCAACTTCTGCAAGGTGGGTAGATTCAGACCTGAGTAATGATTTCACCATTTTCTGGCACATAGACTTGCACAGGGGCTCCTTCCGGAGAGCGTTTCAGGATATGGATACGGGGTACCTGCAAAATACAAAGGAAATTTTGTAATACAAGTGTCCACCAGGAAAAAACTCCATTACCACTAAAGAGATTTTTCCTCACTAAGAAAATATTAAAACATATGCTATGAGTTGCATTCACTCTTGCCTTTGTTGTGTCAGGAAAATTTGATTTGTTTTGCTCTACTTATAAAATCAGTTCTACTCTTATAATTAAGTAAAGGGGGGAAATAGTTTATCTCCTATTCCTCATATTCAATAGTATTGAATTAATTATAATCTGAAGGAATTCACTTTTAAAAGCTGAGTGTCTGGCAGCAACCAAATATTCAGAACTTACACAATGCATAGAAATAACTCACTGAACATAGCACAGAATTGGGCAACTCAGATTAAAAACTCTTGGGTTTTAACAAAAGTAGGGAAGTACTCTGCCAGAAACAAGACAGTTCTTACATCAGTATTGGCATTTAAGGATACATTTACTTGCATCTCCCCTCCCTAAAACTAGATCTGAATTGTTTCACAAATGAGCTCAAAATCTCAAGTATTGATTCTCATGTGCATGACACCCAAAGGCCCAGTAGCTACAAAGCTAGAATTTAAACTACTTGTTCTAGAAGAGTTGTTACAAGATACGGTGGAGTCTTGCTTAGCCAAC
The DNA here is from genome assembly GCA_030556195.1 of Anolis apletophallus. NCBI lineage: Eukaryota > Metazoa > Chordata > Lepidosauria > Squamata > Anolidae > Anolis > Anolis apletophallus. Next base: position 75,748,366 of record JARBWK010000005.1, read on the forward strand.
ATAAATGGGCCGGCAGAATGTTGGATAAGCAAAAATGTTGGATAATAAGGAGGGATTAAGAAAATGTCCATTAAACAACAAATTACATCACGTTTTATAACAAATCGCCAGAAAAAGCAGTTCAATACACAGTAACGTTATGTAGTAATTACTATATTTATTAATTTAGCATCAAAACATTGCAATGTATTAAAACAGCTGTGGATCTGGGTGGGAGGCAGACTGAGTTGGATAATACAGAACGTTGGATGAGCGAAGATTCGATAAGCGAGACTCTACTATACCTTTAAAGCCTCATGGAAGACCAATGTGGCATTAGTAGTCTCAAGTCTACTTCATTTGACAATCATACTACTAGATTATAACAATAAGAATCCTTATAGCAGTGTTTCTCAACCTGGGGGTCGGGACCCCTTGGGGGGGAGGGGTTGGGAGAGGGTGTCAGAGGGGTCGCCAAAGACCAAGTAGCAACAAAAATAATTTTATGGTTGGGGGTCACCACAACATGAGGAAGTGTATTAAGGGGTCGCGGCATTAGGAAGGTTGAGAACCGCTGCCTTATAGTTTCCTATATAAACCCATTTATACAACGTGCTGGGTATTGCTAATCATGCTGGTGTGCACGTGTGGCTTCATTATGTATGTTTTAATATGGTTTTATTTTTAATTGTTTGATTTTAACAGCAGCAACAGCACAGTTCTTGCTGGGTATAAAGGAATTTTACAGAATCAAAACCATATGCTTCCATTCATCATGCAAAAAAGGTTTGAAACCAGACAAGTCTTTTAACTGAAACTCTGAGCTCCAAGGCTCTCAAAGTCAAGACACTAAAAAAAACCACATATGCCTCAATATTGGAATTTCAGCATTAACCATTGTCTTGTCACAGGTTTAGATAATGTTGCTTGATCTGATGGTTGGGTGACTTCTGAGTTCCAATGAAAGTGGATTGAGTGGACAAAGGCACACAAATGCGTAGTCCAGGGAACTGTTTCCTGTTTGTACAGAGAGTTCCAGGAGGGGTCCATCCTTGGTAGATTAAATTTTCATTGCCCTTCTCTGTGAGAGTGGAGGCAAGCAGTGAACAGAATGGGAGTGACCCAAAAGGCAAGCTCTCACTTGCATGGTTGGGCCTCTTCCCAGTGCCTCAGGCTAGGGAGATGCCCAAGGAGGGGAAAGAGCTATATTCCATTGTGCAATAGTTTCATACATCATTCTAGAAGACATAATTCATAAAGACAAAACCAGGATGTATATCATACAGGACACATCTCATTGAGTATATTTCCCAAGAAATGTGAAATGTATAGTGTGCTAAATTTCTGGAAGACTGTGCCTTTGTAACTAGCCTTCAAAACAATGACCATAAAAAACAACATCTAACACAACATCTCCAAGAAGCATATAAACAGAGGCTGAAAAGTTTGTGGATGGCTGGATTTTGCTGAGAAGGAAATTCAGAAGATGTCCAGTAGACAAAATTAGGTGCTATAATATATATTAACTATATGATTAGAGAACATAAATTAATCTCTCATTATCACAAACATTAAGCAACTTGTTAGGCTTTGATCCAGACATTTATAATTCATGAATAATTTTGAATGCTCAAGCAATTGTCAATTACTGATCCACATAAGAAATTGAGGGTTATTTGAAGCACCCAATAGCTCTGTGTGTCACGAGTGACTCAAGAAACTGCAAATCGCTTCTGGTATGAGAAAATTGGCCATCTGCATGGATGTTACCCAGGGGACGCCCAGATGTTTTAATGTTTTACCATCCTGTGAGAGGTTTCTCTTATATCCCCGCATGGGAAGCTAGAGCTGACAGACGTGAGCTCACACCACACCCCAGAAGGATAGTAGATGCCCAGGAGTCCTCCAGGATTTCCATCTTGGAACCTACTACCAGTTCTCTTTCCCCAGCTGCATTACTGCAATGTGCCTTCTGGGGGTGAGAAGTTGTGCAATAATATGCACTCCATACATTCTTTTGCAACAACCAAAAAGGACTTATACTCATTTAACCCTTGGTCACTAAAAGGACTCTGGCCTTGCTTCTGTGGTAATGATTTCATGAAAAGGCCTCAGTCACAAGTTTGGAATGCAAACCGAAGTAATTTGTATTGCTCACTTTCAATATGAGACCTGGGTTACAGCCTTCCGAATTACTCTGGCCACCTTCCTGTCTTCCCTCTTTCTTTTTCCTGGCAGCAATGCCAAAATAAGTTCTGATTGAATGCCTTCCATTTTGGCTGCCTGAAGTCAGGGCAATGGCCATGCCCAGAGGATCCTAGCACTGGTGGTACTGATTTTGCACCAGTCCAGAAGGCACCAGTGAGCGAGAAGCAAGATACCTCCTGTTGCCTTAGGGGGCAATGGGGCTGGGGGATTTCCAGCAAGAATTTTTATTGTTGCCACATCCAGCTTAGTTAAATGAAAATGGAAAGGGGGGAGAGGGGAATTCAGCACTCCCGGGAAGATTATAATCAGATTCTGTCATGCTTCAATTATGTCATCAGGAGAGCAATGTGGTCTGAACTGGACTAAGAATAACTGAGCTATTATCTGCTTTGGAAGAGGAAATAGATTGGTTGGCTGAATTTGGTTTGTAATTGAACTGCAAGGACAGGCACTTGTTGGTAATTTTTAATTTCACTTGGATATTATCTACTTAGAAACAGTAATGTTACCACATAATAATTGAAACGTAGCTATGTGATGGTGTCAGTAAAGACAAATAAAGCTCATTCAAGTGGAAAGCAGTATTTCTTGAATGAAACAGCATATTATGGTTTGCTTTTACAGGTCTGTTAGTAGTCATACAACTCAATCCATAGCCTTCATCCACCATGAAAAATGCACTCAGACACTATACACTTTTTTAAAGGCACGTGTTTCTCAACCTTCCTAATGCTGCGACCCTTTAATACATTCCTCATTCTGGGGTGACCCCCAACCATAAAATCATTTTTGTAGTTTTGCTACTGTTCTGAATCATAATGTAAATACCTGATATGCAGGATGCTTTTTCATTCACTGGATGAAATTTGACACAAATGGTTGGCCATCTGTCGGGGGGTGCTTTGAATGCAATGTCCCTGCTTCTTGGCAGGGGGTTGGACTGGATGGCCCACGAGGTTTCTTCCAACCCAATTATTCTATGATTCTATAATTCTAAATACCCAATACCCCCAAATTTGAATACTGGTAGGTTGGGGGGTATTGATCTTGTCATTTGGGAGTTGTAGCTACTGATATTTCAGTTCCCCTACAATCAAAGAGCATTCTGAACTTCACCAACTACACCAAGTTGTAGTTCACTTGGCATGAATACTCAATATGACCAAATGTGAACACTGGTGGAGTATGGGGAAATTAGATGGACATTTGAGAGTTGTAGTTGCTGGGATTTATAGTTCACCTACAATCAAAGAGCATTCTGAACCTCATCAATGATAGAATTGGGCCAAACGTCCCACACAGAACCCCTATGACCAATAGAAAATGCTGTGTTTTCTGATGGTCTTTGGTGACCCTCTGGCACCCCCTTGTGACGCCCCCAGGGGTACCAACCTTCAGGTTGAGAAACATTTTTAAGGTATTCACACATTCATTTGCTCCTAACATGGTCACCACATTCATGTTCAATTCCCAACTTTCATATTCACCAACACCATTGTTGAAGGATGCTGGGCTTTACTGATGAAATCCTGTCATTAAGTCCTGCCTAGAACAGAACTACTGTATAACTGAAATTTACATTGACTCACAATTCAATACCTGATTGAATCTACTAGCTGGGATGTCTGCTAACTTCTGGAGAGCCATAGTTGCCCATTCTTGGTTTATAAGAAAAGGTTAACATCTTTGCCATTGGCACATTAGCTTGCATTCTTAGATAACAGTATCTGGTCTATTAAGGGAATTATAGGGTTGTGAACAAAGAGTAATGGAGAATCCAAGTTCTCCTTTCCCCAAATTAGATCTTACCTGAACTTGCCGTCCTCTGGAAGACAAAAGGTGCACCTCTCTGCCTGGCCCACTGCGCATGCGGATAGCCCCTTGCCTGTCCAGTGAATGTGGCCGTGCATTGCGCAACCGGGTCCGTTCGTGCCATGATTTTAGCTCTTCTGTCACCACTGATTTGGAGAGGGCCCGAGGGCCTATTGGGGGGCAGTCCTTCAGTGACGGTGTGCGTACCACTCGACTGTGGGAAACAATGGACCTGTGGAATCTGACTGGCACCACCTCTTCCTTGAAGGCCAAGTGGGCAGAGCTGGCAGACAGAAAGGGTGACCGACCTTGACAGACCTCCATCCCAGCAAGAAGGTGGCCATCAGCTACGTACTCCATAGCAGGGAAGTAACCTGAAGATGACAACAGCTTCTGTGGACACTGACAGTGGTATTCTGCTTCTTGTCCCCTGCTGGTCTGGGTCTGGAAGGATTCCTCCATAGGCGCTGAAGCCACTGGCTTCAAGAATGAGATGTCAGGACTGCTGCTCCCTGCAGACGTGGTATAAGAGATGCTGGAAACATCTGAATTGCTGTCTTCTGAGGCAGAGTGAAAGGTTGGTTTGATGGCTGGATTGGGCTTAGGTGTAGAAAAGCAGTACTCCGGGACAGTGACAGTGTAGTAGGTGGGGCGTCGCCTTGGCAATGCATTTCTTCTGTGGGGCTCCAAACTGTCCCGAGATGAAGACACCCTGTGCCCGGAAGGAAATAGTTAGAACTCCAAATGTCAGCAATTCTTATTCTTGTATACATCATCCCATTATAACCCAAATCTCAGGTAGTTTAACAGAATCAGCGAAAAGGAAAACAGTTATTGGGCATGGTTTTCAAAGTGTGCAATGAATTTATTTATGCCATCTAGAAGCCCTCGGTGGCACAATGGGTTAAAGTGCTGAGCTGCTGAACTTGCTGACCAAAAGGTCACAGGTTCAAATCCAGGGAGTAGGGTGAGCTCCCTCTGTTAGCCCCAGCTTCTACCAACCTAGCAGTTCAAAAACATGCAAATGTGAGTAGATCAATGGGTACCGCTCCGGTGGGAAGGTAATGGCGCTCCATGCAGTCATGCCAGCCACGTGACCTTGGAGATGTCTATGGACAATGCCAGCTCTTCATCTTAGAAATGGAGATGAGCACCAACCCCCAGAGTTGGACACAACTGGACTTAATGTCAGGGAAAAACCTTTACCTTTTACTATTCTACTTACTTCAAAAACAACAAGACTTGGTGCTTTATTTGAGGCACAAGATGGTCACCGGTGCACTTAAATTTTCAGGGTTTTTTTAAATGAATTCTTTTTTTGTGGAGTCAATCGGCCAAAATTCTGTTTAAGCAAAATCTAGTAGCATTATGAACAAAACAATATTAAATCATGAAGTAGTTTAACCAGTAGACTATGATTCTGGTGACCAATGTTTGAATGCCCACGGGGTGACTTAGAGCAAGTCACTTTCTCTCAGCCTCAGAAGGAGGCTATAGCAACCCCACACAGAACAAATCTTGCCAAGAAAACTTCATGATAGGGTCAGGTTAGGGTTATAATCAGTCAGAAATAACTTGAAGGCACATAACAACAACAACAACAACAGCTGGAAATTTAAAATATGAGGCAGGAAGAAATGAATAAGCAATACTATCGCATGTGAAGCTAAAACAAGGTGAACATCAGAGCTTAGAAAACTTTTCTCTTAGCCGACAGTTCTCAGACTCCTCCAGCCAGAATGGTCATGGGCTTTGTGTTTGCTGGTCTGTTTAGTGCCCCAAACCATAATTGTTGTATTGGTAGGGCAAATACAAAGTACTACATATTTCATCAGAAAATCTGCCACTGATCCTACTCTAGTCTCTGTTCAGCCACTAAAACATTCTTGTACAAAGTGTAACTGACTGGGACACAGTCCAGTATCTATCTAGTATCATAAGTACTGCCTACCTGAGAGACAATGATTTCGGGAAATGTTGCCAGGAAGTGGCAGATCACAGTTTCATATCTTGTAAGTTACATGTGCCAACACAATATGACAGATTTCCTGTTCACTTCAACCATCTCCCCATTCTTTTAGGCCCCTTTTACAAAGCTGTATACAATCCACATTATCTGCTTTGAACAGTGTAGACTAAGATAATCCAGTTCAAATCAGATAACATGGATTTTCTGTTTTGATAACCTGGATTATCTGACAGTATAGAAGGGGCCTCACTTGACAGGACAGAACCTACCCTTCTCTGCATTGTAACTCTATGTATATTTTGCAGTTAACCCCCCACCCCCACCCCAGAGTACTGTTGGAAATATCAACCACCTTCAAGCCTCCACTAGTTATTTGTTATGTATATAATTGCCTACTGTATTGTATGTATGTATTGGTATGCAGTTTTTCTTAACGCTATGTTGTGGGAGGGACTGCAGACCAAGTGATCAGATCTGGGATTGTTCAGACTCAGACTCCATTTTAGAAACAGTACAGTTTAAAAGTCAGTAGAAACAATATGCTTTGAGAAGTAAGTAGAAACAGTACACTTTTAGAAGTCCATAGCAGCAGAATACTTTAGAAAACAGACTTCATCAGACTCTCAGAACAGAGAGATGCTCTAGACCAGGGGTGCCCACACTTTTTCAGCATGCGAGCTGCTTATAATAAAACCAAGTCAGAAAGATCTACCTACCTCCTCAAGGCTGGAGAGGGGAGGGGTGGGGGCGGGGCATGGTGCAGCCTGGCTCCGCCCCCTCTGGCTTCAGCTCTACCAGCTGCTTCCCAAGGCTTGAGGATGGCAGTGCAAAACCAGCCTTGTGCTAGCTATGCCACCACTGGCTTGACATTGCCATCCTCAAGCCTGGAGAAGCTGCTGGTAGAGCGAAAGCCAGAGGGAGGGCGGAGCCAGGCTGTTCCAAGCCCCACCCCCTCCCTTCTGGCTTTGGAGCTCCCAGCAGCTTCTCCAGACTTGAGGATGGCAATGCCAAGCCAGCCTTGTGCTAGCTATGCCACTACTGGCTTGGCAGTGCCATCCTCAAGCCAAGTGCAGCCGGGGCGGGGTTGGCACGGCCTGGCTCCCCCCTCTGGCTGGAGCTCCCAGCAGCTTCTCCAGGCTTGAGGATGGCAATGCCAAGCCAGCCTTGTGCTAGCTATGTCACCACTGGCTTGGCATTGCCATCCTCAAGCCTGGAGAAGCTTGGCACGGACGGGTTTGGCACGGACTGGCTCCACCCCCCTCTGGGAAGCGCCCCATCCGGCTGGGATTGACCTCCTTCGGTCCCGGGATCGGCTGGTCGATCACGATCGACTTCCTGGGCAGCCCTGCTCTAGACTTTGGACTATTAAGGATCTAAGAAAGATTCTCTGTGTTACCTGCACAGAGAAACTACTTAAAATACTATCTGTAACTGGATTGATATGCAGTGCACCTTCATGTTGAATATATGAAGTTTGTGAGTAAACCAACTATGTTATTTTACATCACATCAATGTTTCTGTTTAGGTTCCAGATTCAAAGTCAGATTGCAAGAGTAAATTGCTCACATGAGCATTACACTTTATAGTACCTTATCAGGGCTTTTTTTTGTGGAAAGAATATCCGTTAGTACCTTATCAGCTGAGCTTGCCCTCTTCTTCCCAGCAATTCTGGTGTCGGTGGAGCACTGGAACCAGCCTGCCTCCTTCCTTCCAGCTTCCTAGGAGGAGGAACAATGTTGCAGGGGGAAGCCGCAGTTCTTCTCTGAGCAGCAGGACTGGGTGCAGGTTGTGCCACCACAATGGGGCTGCTGCTGCAAAAAAACAAAACAAAAACAAAAACAAAAAAAACAATGAAATGACAAATTAGAGAGCAATCTATTTCTCTAGCTTCCAGTTGTTATTACTTTTCCTTGCCAGCAAATCTATGAGGGCCATAAATCTAAGCATATCTGCAAAGTCAGCTGTTTTGGTATAGTTAACTGCCCAGTTGAAACTGCTGTGTCTAGGTCAGTAGTTGCTAATAGGCCACTATATTGCTTTTCTGCATTTGCATCTTTGTTAATGCAAAGATATGTATATACTTTACATTTTATTTTATCTAGCAGACTTATATGCTGCCTTTCAGTGTTGCCACACTAAGGAATTAAAGAAATATAAAACAACCAGAATAAAAGAGGAAAACAACCTGGGGAGACCATCTTTAAAATGGTAGATGGGTAAAATAAATAGTGGCATGACAAGTGAAGCCTATTCCACACACTCTTTTACAACCAAAAGCACAAAATAATTGATCCCACACAGGACTTCATGGAGACAGTATGGATTCCACCCAAAGAGGCATAAAAAGATTCAAGTTTTTCTTGAATTCTTTTAATGCATATGTGTAAACTGGCCCCAAAAGCAATCTACTGCTTCCCGTACAAAAGAGCCAGAGTACCACCTACTGAGTGACCCACCCTTCATTGTTCCACTGATTTTTCCTACAGGTAAGATTTCAAAATGAATCCTGAAAACAAGTTCAGTTTCTATCATAGAATCTTAGAGGTATCCGAAGTAACTCCCTGCCATGCAGAAATACACATATTGCAACATCCATAAAAGAGGCCCATCCAACCTCCACCATACCTCCAAAGATGGAGAATCCACCTCCCCCCCCCCCAAGCAGTCTATTCTACTGTTTATCTTATCTTACAATAAATAAGTTCTTCCTAATGTTCATTCATCTCTAGAATAAATATTAGTATACCCTTTTTCCTAAGTGTTCAAAGCTTCACAAATACCTTATTTTAATCACTCTTATAAAAACCCATTAAAGTACATAATATTGCCAGATATGATTGCTAAGAGTTCATGAATGGATGTTTGATCCACTGGCTTCAAGGTAATGCACTTCGTTGGTAATAGCTGACTATGCTATACTTGCTATCAAATTCTTTACCTGAAGGCTATAGTTTACATATGGCAGTTTCAACTCTGTCTGAAAAGTTCAGCCAAAACTGTCCTATAGCAAAGGCAAGAACAGAAGGACGAGTGAACTCTCTTCACCTTGGCACATTGCTGGGCTCAGAAGTTTTCTTGGGCTTCTCATAGGGTTTATCCAGACTGGTCTCCTTCCATGGGCTGTTTTGGATAGGTGAGCTTTCCACACTGGTGGCTAGACTGTGAGTTGGTCTTTCTAGCAAGCCAGGATGAGGGGACTGAACTGAAGAACTCTGCAAGGGTTGGTGGTGTGAGGAAGCCGGAAGCTTTGATGGAAGACTAGGATTCACCGTCTGGGGTTCTTAAAGGAATACATGAAAAAAATAGATAGTAGCATCAGTGACTGCTATCTTAGTTTTAATATTCCATTCAAAATCCATAGCAAAGATTACCATCGCTAAATTCAACTGAAAACAGGGTGTTAAATATAGCATAAAGGTAAAGGTGTCCTCTTGACATTAAGTCTAGTCATGTCTGACTCTGGGAGGTGGTGCTCATCTCCATTTCTAAGCCAAAGAGGTGGTGTTGTCCGTAGACAGCTCCAAAGTCATGTGGCTAGCTTGACTGCATGGAGTACTGTTACCTTCCTGCAAAAGCAGTACCTATTATATATATATATTTATATTATTGGTTTTTCAATTTACACACAGTATCATAGGGGAGTTGACGGGGTAGAGGATTGGGGGTGGTGATTGGGGTAAGGGTTTGAGAGACATCAGGTGGGGGTACAGAGAAATAAATAAAAAATACTTCCCAAAGAATGTCCCTGTGCATTGTTGATTTCATTGTTATAATTGTGTATCGTATTTTCCTTTCATAGTAGATGTTTATCTGTTGAGCCTAAGCTCTGTTGTAGTTCATTTTGCTCTACCATGATTTTGTGGCCTTTATTCAGCATGTATTTCTTGAAGCTGGTCCAGTCAGTTTTGTTTTTATGATTGTTCATGTTTTGGGCTAGGGCGTCAGTTTGGATCACGTCCAAGATTTTCAGTGTCCATTCTTCTATAGTGGGGATTACTTCTTGTTTCCACCGTCTGGCTAGTGTTGTCCGAGCACAGGTGGTTAGTAAGAAGAGCATCCTGTCCTGGTTTTCGGTAAAGTGGCTGGTCGTCATTCCTAGAAGGTATATCTGTGGGTCCATTCCGAATTTTTTCTCCAGTATTTCTTGTGTTGCTTTGTGTACTTCTCTCCAGTACTTCTTGACTTTTTTGCAACCCCACCATTGGTGGATGTAGGTCCCTAAGTCTTTGTCACACTTCCAGCATCTTCCTGACAGTCTTTTGTCGAATTTTGCTATTTTAGCTGGATATAGGTGCCACCTGTACTGCATTTTTAGCCAGTTCTCCTCTATTTCAGTTGATCTATAATATTTTAGTTTCCTTTCCCATATTTCCTCCCATTGGTGTAAGGAGATTGTGTGCCCCATGTCTCTTGCCCATTTGACGTGGCTTTCTTTAATTAATTCTTCTTCCATCGCCCAGCCTAGAAGGAGTTTGTAGATGACGCTGATGTTCTTTTTCTTTTTTCTTACAGCTGGTTCCCAGATGGTGTCTTCCATGAACCCAATTTTTTTGTCTGTGTTATAACATTTGTGTATTTGGAAGTACTGGAACCATGTGAGGTTGGGGTGGATTTGGCGTAATTCTTCCATCGTCTTGATCTCCCAGGTGTTGGGTGCGGTCTTCTTCAGGATTTGCTTATATGTAAGCCAGATTTCTCCTGCCAGTTCTTTCTTATGGAACGCCTTCATAGGGGAGACCCAGAGTGGTGTTTGTCTGTAAAGTCTTGTTTTATATTTGTCCCAGGTTCGGATTAGAGCAGCTCTTATGTAATGATGTTCAAAGTTTTTTTCGACTTTTTTCCTGTTGTACCATATGTATGCGTGCCATCCGGCGCGTAGGTCATGGCCTTCTATTGTTGTTAGTTTCGTATTTTGCAGCAGTGCCCAGTCTCTTATTGCTACTAAATTACTGGCCTCGTAATATAGTTTTACGTCGGGTAGCCCCATCCCTCCCCGTTTTTTTCATCTGTTAGGTATCTCAAATTTATCCTGGCCTTTTTTTTTCCAAATAAACTTTCTGAGGTCTGCATTCCATTTCTTGAAAAGGGCATCATTCCTAATTACCGGGATCGTTTGGAAAAGAAACATTAACTTTGGGAGTACCGTCATTTTAATGGCGGCGATCCTGCCTAGAAGGGAGATGTTCCGCTTATTGCAAAAGCAGTACCTATTGATCTACTCTCATTTGCATGTTTTCCAACTGCTAGGTTAGCAGAAGCTGGGGGTAACAGTGAGAGCTCACCCTGATGCCTGGATTTGAACCGCTGACCTTTCAGTCAGCGGACTGGGTTGTGGCGCAGCTAGCTGGGAGCCAGCTGCATTAAATCACTAATGAATTACTGACCAAAGAGGTCATGAGTTCAAAGTAAGCCCAGGTGAGAGTGAGCTTTCTGGCCATTAGTCTAACTTGCTGTCAACCTATGCAGCCCAAAAGACAGTTGCATCTGTCAAGTAGGAAATTTAGGTACCACTTTATATAGGGAGGCTAATTTAACTAATTTACAATGCCATAAAACCTTCCAGCAGTGTGCAGAAGAATGAGGAAGTACTCCATCAAAGGACTCGGTGTCACAAATAGATAGTGAAGCGGCAGCTAGCTCCCCCTGTGGTCGGAATCGAGCTGGAATCAAACATGAAGCCAGAAAAAGCTGGAATGTTAAAATTGCCTCTGTGTCTATCTATATATGTTGTATGTCTAATTGGCATTGAATGTTTGCATTGTAATCTGCCCTGAGTCCCCTGCAGAGTGAGAAGGGTGGGATATAAATACTGTAAGTAAATAAGTCCAGCAGTTCAGAGGTTTAACCTGCTGCACCACAAGGGGCTCCTCGTATAGCGCGTATATATATATTGTCTTTCCTGGAGGTCTTTTTAATAGGATGCTGGGAACCATACAATAAATATTTTGGGTCCCCCCACACACTAGAATGAATGCACTTTAATCCTGTGATTTGTAGCTTGTAGCCAGCACTCTGGCACAGAAGGCTAAAGATCTTGTAAATCTACCAGTTACCATGATCCCATAATACTGAGGCATTGTAGTTAAAGTGGTGTCAAACTGCATTGATTCTACAGTGTTGATGTACCCTTGGACTCTACATCCTGCGTTCTGTCATTGTTTCACAATCTTACAGAAAGCTGGTCTGTACAGAATGGAGAGCCATTAAGAGGAGTGTCGTAGCGGGCATGGGACTACTCAAATCTATCACAGCCTGGGAAACAAGATTTGCATTGGGAAATGCTGTAATCCACTCCCATAAATCTGTTCTCACGCTTGTCTGTGCAAAAGAAGAAAAGGCATATACATAAGGTGACAATAAAATTGAGATCATTAACTTCTAGCTTACCTTTCTCTACCTGAGAAGGATCTAACAGGAGGCTCTCATCACAGACCTTGAAAAACAGGACTTGTGGCCAAAACGTTGCAATGCAATACAGAGTGTTGCTACTGAAGTTTTGAAATGTGTGATTTCATTCCACACTTTTCATTTGATATTTCCTCCCACCAGCAGTATGTCAGCAGGTTGCTGTGAGTTTTCCGGTCTGTAATGTTCCAGAAGCATTCTCTCATGACGTTTTGCCCACATCTATGGCAGGCAACCTCAGAGGTTGTAAGGCCTGTTGGAAACTAAAGTGGGGTCTATATATCTGTAGAATGTCCAGGGTGGGAGAAAGACCTCTTGTCTGTTTGAGTGTGAATGCTGCAATTGGCCACCTTGATTAGCATTGAATGGCCTTGCAGTTTCAATGCCTGGCTGCTTCCTGCCTGGGGGAATCCTTTGTTGGGAGGTGTTAGATGGTGCTGATTGTCAGCATTCTGTGATCAATTAGCAGGTTCAATTCTCATTGAGCTATTTCAGAATATTTCATCCTTTAGAATTCTTCCATATATTTGTTGTACTCCCATAAATATAGGATTCCCTATGCCCCTGCCGTCTATGCTCTATGGCATACTGGCTACCTAAGGAATAACATTCACTCCTTATGTAAATACTGGAAACTGAAAATATGATAGAACAAGCAAAGATCTCTCTTGAAATAGATTTTTAAGCAGTTATCAGAATCCTCTCGCATTCCCTAGAAATCTGTACTTGTAAGTTCTACTAAGCATCTCAACAGTGGGAGAAAGGCTCTCCCCTCTTCACTATTATTAATACCGCAAAACGCATCATTCAGGACATTGCATTCATGTGCATACACTTAATTGCCCCAAAGAAATATTCCCTGATGCAGTGAATCTAAGGGATTTGTATTTGAATTTTGAGCATTTTCTTCCTACACAGTCAAAATACTTAATTACAAATTAATATTTGTTTTCACTTTGTACATGAGGCTTAGATGATACATTTTGGCTGTAATTCACTGAGGAGCTAAATACCCTTAAGCTGACTGATTTAAAAGGGTTAAGCACACTTAACTCTGCAGCAGAGCGTGGCTGGCAAATACTGAATCTGTTTCACTATCCACAAAGGTTAGCTCTGGAATTGAATGGGGAACTAAGTTCATCAGACAAGACATCCTACAACTGGATCTTCTGACTGTCCATGTTGGCAGAGGGTCCTCAGCATACTGGTGGTGCCACGTATGTTTTTCATACAAAAGTTTCCTGTATGGTTTGGCTGGGAAAAGTCTTCTGTCTGAGAGTCTGGAGAGCCACTGCTGGTACCAGATTAATATTCTAATCTGATATAAAGCAGGTTTTCTATGGCTCAATCCTACATCAGTTGCATAGCACAAACCTCTACAAGAAGAGTTACGACATATACTCATGTAGAAATCAGCTTTCTGTAGAAGTCAAAGGCAGGTTTTGAGGCTAAAATTATGTATTTTGATATGATCTGTAAATAAATCTTGGGTAATGTTGTGGAGAGGGGAAATGGCCACCACTGCCATTTCCCTGCCCAGTAATTCAAAAAGAATGGGATTGGGGCAGAGAGTAGTGGTTATTTATGTTCTCCTAGAATGGATTAAGCTCTGCTCTGCCACGCTGTTCAGAGATGGTTTCATGTGTGTGTGTGTGTTAAAGTACAGTACTTATACTGATCTATGGATAAGTTGATCCAAGTTACTAGAATTATACATGAGTATATAACATAGGTATTGTTAGTGTCATGCTACTCTTTTGTTGAATGTCAATGCTGCACAACTGCAAGAGTACTGCTGTCAATTCCAGTAGAGCCAGGAGAGTATGAATTGGACAGGAATGCTCATTTACAGAGACAAGTCCATAGCTTTGAAATGAATGTTTCCATTCACAGCGACTCACAGGGAGCATACAACCCCTCTGTTGAATTTATTTATTTACTGCATTTGGTATACTGTATTTGAATCAGCCTTCTGGAGCTGATTCAAAGTGAATCAGCTCAACTGGCTGCCAGTTTGCTACCAAGCACAATTCAAAGTGCTGCCCTTAGCCTATAAATCCCTAAGTTACTCAAAAGGTGGCTTTTAAAGCAAGCATTTGGAGAGTGAGATGAAGCAGCCAAGATAACGTCAGCATTGGTGCCATGTCCAATGTTTTATGTTATGTCGTTTATGTTTAATGTTTTATAGTTCATTGATTTTAATCTATTGTTATATGCCATTTTAGTTATGTGTTGTGTTTATATCTTGTAAGGCATCGAATTTTGCCATTTACTTTGTTGTGAAACACTTTTGAGTCCCCTTAGGGGTAGAGATAAATGGCAAATAAATAAATAAATAAATCCTTTTCTTCAAGAGGTATTGGGTACAATAGCACTTTGAATAAAAATATCCGAACCAGTTCTGTAGAGGAACTTATACCTATGGAAGGCATAAACAGGATTCTGGCCCATGTTTCTTCCATGAAGGAAGTGGCAACTTTTTATATGAAACTATGTAATGTTGTTCATTCTTCAAGGAGCATCACTGAACTGAGAACATAAGAAACCACCCAGTCATAACAGGGAACTGTTCTCAGTACAGCCATTTTCTTGCTAAAATTCCTGGTTTAGGAAGCAGATACTCAGAGCATCTCAGTTATGTGGGTGTTGGGCAGTGGATTCAGGTGATGGGTAGATCACCGATTATTTTACTTGCAACTGAGTCTCACTGTGATCAACTAATTTTTAGTATCTTTGCATATGGTTGCATAAAAGGAGGTGATTTGGATTGCAAACTCAAAATTGTCTTCTTCCTAATATTTATTAAGGGTTAATCTAATGCCACACATCTTTGCGTCAATCACTACAGGTTTCTACACGCTTCCTCCTCCAGCTGGCTCTCCCTGTTCTTTCATGAGCTCTCTTTGGCAACCGCTTACAGAAAATTGCAGATCGTAGATTATTAAACCAGGAAAAACCATAAAAGGCCAGCTTCCTGCCCTGTTCTGGGATGAAGTCCAAGTAAACCATGCCTGCCAAAAGTTCATTTGACCTACTTCTTGTGATTTCCAGGGACAGGTATTTAATCCAAATTTCTTTCTCGTTTCCAGACAACTCATATTTACCAAACCCACTTCCTCATGACAGTGAAATGTCTTATGACATCTGGGTTTAAGAAAACATTGAGATATAAGCTTTGTCAAACCATAACAAATGTGGCAATCTTTAATATATCAGGAGATTGGTTTTTGTTTTTGGTTCTATTACTTCTTTGGAAACACTTCCCGGTATTAGCTACCACAGTTTACAAATATAGTTAATGTTGTCCTACTTCACGGTGACAATAAACAATCTCCCTATTCAAACTTTTAGATACTTTAATTTTTTCCAATCCGGAAAACTCACAAAAATCCACTTTAATTTTACATTTTTATACCACCCTCTTACTTAAGATCGTCTCTCTTCCCTCAGGACACTTAATATTCTTGTGTTTGAAGCCTTTTGAGAATGATCTCAGAACTATTTACTTAGAACTGTATCTCCAAATAGATTCTGCTCACCTTCCAATGCTGGAGCACTGGCTCTTAGCTGTGGCGAATGCCTAGCTGTCAATTGATACTCAATGAGAGCATGCTCCAGCTCCTTCAGCTTCTTTTCCTCCTTCAACACAGCACTTTTCCGACGCTTCCGAACCTGCTTGGTGAGATTCTCTTCCCGGGAAAGACAACGTGAAGCCTCAGCGATTTGAAGCTGGAGAGCCAGGTCTCTTTCCAGTGTGCTCAGAGGATCCTGTGGGACAACAAGTATTTTTCCAAACTATGACATTTTAACATGACTCTTCAGAAAGGATTAGATGATCTAGCATCTTAAAAAAAGCAAAGTGATGTAATTAAAAGTCAAAGCTACACAGGAACCAAAGAACTCTGAGAAAGTGGGTGTATCTAAGCTATTGTCACTATCATGATTCTATCCTCAGCTTCAATCCTCTAAATTAAAAGATCTTTTCAAGATAAATCAAATTAGATTATGGGTGTTGATTGATTTCTCTTCCTAGCTATATTTTTGCACATTCTAGAGCTGCGTACAGTTGTCATTTTATTATTTACATTAATAATAAATAAAATAATAATTTTATTAATTACATTAATTACTCAGCCAGTCTGAGTCCCTCTACCGAGGTGAGAAGATTGGGATACAAAAGTTTTAAATAAATTAATAAATAATATTTATTTAATTTATATCCCACCTTTCTCTTAGGACAGGATGCAAGACACCACAAATTTGCAACTATGTCTTATTGTAGTGGAAATCTGGCTGGGGTAACCTTTGATTGCATTATATCAGAAACCCTTGCTTTTATGGAGAAAACAACTGCATTTACTTTTTCCTACTCCAAACACTGATCTGATGCTTCAATACTGGGTGAGGAAGTACATGGCAGCTAGAGACAAAATGAAGAAATAGAGCTGCAAAGGAAATGAAACAAGGGGAAAATACAACCTAGAGATGGTACTCATATCTTGTGTGAGGTGGGATGAGAAACATGTTCAGCCATTTCTGTAAGTTCAAAGATGAATTCATAGAATCAGAGATTGGAAAAGATCTCGTGAGCCATCCAGTCCAACCCCCTGCCAAGAAGCATGAATATCACATTCAAAGCACCCCCAACAGATGGCCTCTGTGTAAAAGCCTCCAAACAAGGACCTCCACCACACTGCTGAACAGCTGTCACAGTTAGGAAGCTCTTCCTCATGTTCAGGTGCAATCTCCTTTCCTATAGTTTGCAGCCATTGTTCCGCATCCTGGTCTCCTGGGCAGCAGAAAACAAGCTTTCTCCCTCCTCCCTATGACTTCCTCTCACATATTTATACATGGATATCATGTCTCCTCTCAGCCTTCTCTTCTGCAATTCCTCCCCTAAATCCATTTCAGGTTGCACCTGAAATTTCATAGCAAACTACTGCAAGCCATTAAAAGCAAACAAAATACTAGTATTGGGTTTTCCAAGTTTGAGTCCAAATTTTGATGGTACAATTTGCAAGGGAGTCTGGGAGAAATGCAAAAAACGGCCCTGGGGGCTACAGTTGGCCCATGCATTGCCCCCTTCTTTTCACACTCAAGTTCTGATGCTAGCATAAGATGCTGACATAAACATAATGTATGATATTATGCTGGCATAAGAGGTGGAAAACTTGTCTTTTTCAATACCAATAATGTTACTGGCATCCAAAAACGTGCACGTGATGTGCATATAACAACATCCCAAGAGGCTTACAAGTTAAAAATGCAATCAAAGTGATGGGGGGTGGGAATCATTTCCCCACTCACAATTGCAGCCATGTTTGAATTCCTTTCTAATAATGTGTTAATTTGGAACACAATACCTGAATTCTGTACATTTGGGTTGGAATCCTATCAGTGGTAAAAACACACATAAGGCAAACCTACAGTTGTATACATTAGTATTCTCCTCCGTTCTCTGCATCAGAATTTCCTCCCCTGGACCTTCCAAAGAGTATTGGAAGACATTAATCTACAACTATTTGTGCCTGGAGGGAAGGATTGCAAAAGTGTCAGGCTTTTTTTTTCCATGTCAGGAGTGACTTGAGAAACTGCAAGTCACTTCTGGTGTGAGAGATTTGGCCGTCTGCAAGGACGTGCCCAGGGGATGCCCAGATGTTTTGATGTTTTACTATCCTTGTGGGAGGCTTCTCTCTTGTCCCTGCATGGAGAGCTAGAGCTGACAGAGGGTGCTATTCCACACTCTCCCTGGATTCGAACCTCCGACCTGTCGGTCTTCAGTCCTGCTGGCACAAGGGTTTAAGCCATTGTGCCACGGGGGGCAATGTCAAGCTATTTCCTCTGTAGTCAGACATAAAATTATTACATCAGCTACTGAGACCAGGAGGAACTCAACAGATACATAACTGCATTGTTTCTCATTAGGGGACATAACCAGATGCCATGGGAGCTTCAGTAGCAATATGACAGATTATGGGATGGAAATGGCAGTTTTACACTAAGCTGTGCCATGCAGATCTATGGCAAAAGTGTGCGCGCATAAGACAACACTAATGTGCAAAAATCTTTTGGGAATAGTCCAAGAGATGCAAACACTTTAGGATAATACCCAATCTCCATAATATCATTATTTCTTGGGTTAATGAGGAAAGCATGGGTAGTGAAAATACTTCAATAGAGATAAGACTGAAAGTACTACAAATTAAGAATGCTTCCTTTAACCAATGCAAACTTCCTGACACTCCTGCAATTGAGTTGATTAAAGAATATAAAGGTGACATTCCACTGCTTTGATGCCTGCTTAATCCAGTGAGAGTGTTTTGAGACGCATGAGCCAGAGATGGTAATTATTCTGGATTTAGATAATATCCAGTTTAAAGGGTGTGTTCCTTTGAATATATCATACGATTTAAGCCCCAGGTTTGGTTTCCACCTGTCCAATAAGCCCATAAATGTGGATGAAATAAACTCTTCACAGACTAAGGGTGGCTGTAGATGCCGAGTCCTACTGATCAAAAGGCATTCCATTTTTCTCTCCTTGATATGGAGGATAAAAAAGAAGCAGCTATGGAAAAACCCAGGAGATTTACAAAAGGAAGACTACAAAGAGGAATTGTGCCTAAGAATGAAGGAAGGGGCAAAGAAAGCTCAGGCTGGGCGTTTCCAGACAGAGAGCTCCTGGGGCTACCCATTAAAAGGCGCTGTGCAGTTATTCCACCTTTTTCTCTCTGACAGATTTTCTTTGGTAGAGGAAAAGGCAGAAGTAGAGATGGCAAAACAGGGAATAGCTACACACGGAGACAGACACTGGCTGCAGTCCAACATCCCTTCAGCATAATGGAGTTATCTCTGCGTGAGATATGCTATCTCAGCACTACACAACTCCCATGCAGAATATCAACAATGTGAAACACATATTAATGACTGAGTGCTGTTGTGCAATGTGAAAATGCAATGCTGAAAAGCAATGCACAACATTCCTGTATATGCAATTCTATTTCAACTGTTGTCAGCAGAATATATATGTTCCACCAGGGTGAATATTTCACTTTGTGTGCACAATGTGACCTTGCCATGTGTGTCATTAAAAATTCAGTCAATGAGGCAAAATTATGGTGAGATAAAAATCTTTTCTGAAATTGCTCTCTGAGTTGTAAGCAACATGTCAGTTAGAATATATATATATATATGTGTGTGTGTGTGTGTGTATATATATATATATATATATATATATATATATATTCCTGTGTGCATGCATTAGAAAGAATCTGTGGTCAGCAAAAGAACTCTTCAACACAGTGGCCATGCCCTATGCCACCCACTAAGAGCACAAAGAGAAAGAATAAACAGTGCCACACCCAGATTGCCTCCTACTACGATTTTTATTAAAACAGGCCACAGGAAAGAGAGCAATTGCACAACCTAAGACGCACCTTTGATGATAATGAGGCTTTACTATAATTTTTTTTGCTTGAAGTCTGAAACTTCTACGTCCCTTTGCCTTTCAAAACAAAGTGTTGAACTACGTAGAATTAACACTATATCTGATGCCTTGTGTTGCTGTTGTTCATTTGTTCTGACTCTTTTTGCGACCTCATGGACCATCCCACGCCAGAGCTCCTTGTCGGCCGTGGCCACCCCCAGCTCCTTCAGAGTCAAGCCAGTCACTGCTAGGATACCATACATCCATTCTGCCCTTGGTCGACCCCTCTTCCCTTTTCCTTCCATTTTCCCCAACATAACTGTCTTCTTTAAGCTTTCCTTTCTTCTCATGATGTGGCCAAAGTACTTCATCTTTTCCTTTGCCTCTACTATCCTTCCAAAGTACTTCATCTTTGCCTCTACTATCCTTGTACTTCATAGGAATTCATAGTTAGCAAGATTCTATTCGATATATTTCTTTCCTCTACATAGAAAGGCTGCGGTTTTTTGGAGTAGCTTTAATTTGTTTTCAAAAGGGCAAGAGTTAAAATACCCCTCACATCTCTATGCATGTTAACTACTTGTCAAAATTGCAAGTTAATGTGGCAAACCTCTGACAATAATTACCTACAGGAAATTACTAAGGTGTGTAAAATCTCTCATAAGAGGACAATATGATTCTCATTTGAGAAGTAATCCACACAACAAATGAAACTACCGTGGCCTTATTGCTCACACTACAAAGAATCTTCTTTTAGTTGCAGAGAATATAAGGATTTTCTTTTCAGTTTAAGTGAATGGCAATTTGATCCCTGGTGAGATGATGATGATGATAGTTTTTCAGGAACCAGCACACTGCCCCTTTATATATGGCTAATTCTATTGCCATTAGCTCCATGCAGTCTGGGAACAGTATCCATTAACAAGGCTACTCAGCCATTTTTTTAAATGTCAAGAGCAACTTGAGAAACTGCAAGTTGCTTCTGGTGTGAGAGAACTAGCTGTCTGAAAAGACATTGCCCATGGGACACCTGGATGTTTTACCATCCTGTGGGAGGCTTCTCTCATGCCTCTGCATGGGAAGCTGGAGCTGACAGATGGGAGCTCACCCAACTCCCCAGATTCAAACTGTTGACCTTTCGGTGAGCAGTCCTGCCAGCACAAGGGTTTAACCCATTGTGCCACTGGGGGCTCAGCCATGATGAATGCAGATTCCACCAGGAAAAGATCAGAAAGACAGTGGTGTACAGACCAGAACCATAATGAGCCACAATTGCCAACAATGCTCTAATACGAGTCGCAAAGCATATTTCTTCCCATCCCAATCTAGACAATTTCCTTACCGCTCCTCTTGAAAGAATGGCCTTTTCATCCAATCTGAAAGCTGCACCAACTCGACGGCGCACCTTTGGAGGCTTCTCTCCTGGTTTCAGCGGATACTCTGAAGGCAGCAATCCTGTCAGTTCCTGCCAAGAAAAGAGAAGAGTAGGTCACAGTGAACAACAGAGACCACCATTCAGATAAAAATGCCAAAATAATTTGAGTGGTCCTAGACCTTGATTGACAGGGGAAAAGAACATTTGCTCTTCCACCTTGTGCAGGAAAGTATCTGAAGCTAGCTGGAAAAGAGAGAATGAAAAATATTTAATTCCTCCATTTAGTAGAGCACTTCAGATTATTTTGTATTTACTTTGTTTTACCTTTTCCAATGGTTCGAAGGTAAGTCTTGAGAGTCGCTCACAAAATATGTCCTGTCTCTTTTAATGGGGCAGTTCATTGTTAATGTTGCCACTGTTCATATTTCCTGAATATCCCATGACCACGAGTTAATGTCTGGCGCAAGGGACTGTTTCATAGGATTGTTGTAAGTTTTTCAGGTTGTATGGCCTTGTTGCAGAAGCATTTTCATGGCCATACAACATGAAAAACTTACAACAACCCAGTGATTCCGGCCATGAAAGCCTTCAACAAGACAGTCAAAGTTCATTTCAAACATTCCCACAGCAACTCATTTAATATAATAACTTGATATATGTTTTATTTTTTTATTACCAAAAATAACCTCTAAAGCCTCATGATAATGAAATCCAAAAAAAGCACCAAAAAACCCCAACAACTCCTAGCTTCCCAAGATTATTGAATAGACTGCAGAAGTAAGGAATATCTTTTAATGCAGATTTGATATTAGCTTCTTTTAATATGCCTTCCATCTTATGACAAATAATTAGGAAGGATAACAATAGCTTAAGAGGAATAACAAACTATATCTGTATTTCAGCTAGGGGAGCAGGGGAATCACATCTTCAGATTCATTGGGAAATTTGAAATAAGGATCTTTAATTATGTGATCAACATATGGTACTCCAGATGTTGTTTAGACTACAATCACAGCTAGTTGTAGTTGTGCAGCTTTAATAATTTTCAAGTCACAACACCCCATCATGGGATTTCTTGGCAAGATTTGTTCAGAAAAGGTTTACCTTTGCCTTTTCCTAAGACTGATCATATGCAATATTGAAGGATGATGGGGATCCTAGTCTATTGGCTGGAGGGACACATATTGCCCATCCATGTAGTGTAGGGAAAGGTAAACCCCTAACATTTAGTCTAGTTGTGTCCAACTCTGGGGGGTGATGCTCATCTCCATTTCTAAGCCGCAGATCCAGTGTTGTCTGTAGACGCCTCCAAGGTCATGGTCAGCATGACTACATGGAGCACCACCTATTGATCTACTCATATTTTCGAACTGCTAGGTTGGCAGAAGCTAGGCCTAACAGCAGGAGCTCACCTGGATTCGAACCGCCAAACTTTCGGTCAGCAAGTTCAGCAGCACAGTGGTTTAACCTGCTGCACCACTGGGGGCTCCCCCAGAAAGGGGGTGTTGAGGAGTACAGGAACCCCTCGCTGTGAAGGATGAAAGCCTGTAGTGTAGCTAGGCTCAATTAAAGCATTTTCACTGTTTTATTATGATACCTTTGGAATAATGCAGAAACATCTTACACAGAACAATGGTACTGATACCCACTTTGTCCTTTATTTGCCTCCAGATATTTCCCCCCTGTGTTACCATTGGATTACAGCTTTCTTAGAATTACTAGATCAACAACATCCCATTCCCCAATATTTCAGGGCCAAAAACCGAGACCAAAGGGAATGGCCTTGTAATGTCACAGGAGCAAGCCAGAGAAGCTTTCTTTCCCAGCATTGCTTGCCCTGATATTTATCTCCTCAGCTTGAAGGATGGAAAAACATTGCAACTCCTGGATACTCTGGTTGGCACCCCAAGACCTGTCAATCCTGCTTTCTTCCTATCTGAGTGCCTCCCAGGTCTAGAAACTCTATGGAAAGCCTCTCCCTTTGGCTTCGGCACCCAAGATGCGTTTTCTTCTCTTTAGTAGAAATTTTCATGTACACTCCCCCTCCCAATACACACCAGGTGGTGTAAACCCACGCAGCTTTGCTGGCCACTTACCGCCTCACGCAAACATAGCCTTTTCAGTTCCTGTACGCAGGCCTCAAGCTTTTCTTCCAAAGCCTTCTGCTGCTTCCTCATGGCTTGGGTGAGGTCCTTCATGGGAGCCATGGGGCTGTCTAATCCTGAATGAGACACCGAAGACACAGAAAAACACATCAACCAGTTGCAGTGAGGGAAGGGAAAAGAGAATCGACAATGTTTAACGAGCCAGATGGGGGTGCCCTTTGGCAGCTGGCTGGAGCTAACTGCAGGTCTTGCAAATGCATCTTAAAGCCCGATGTCATTAGGAGTTATCATAAAACTGGTGCGGAACTTCAAAGGGGCGACTCTTCTGACAGCTCATCAGGTGGGGCAAGGAATGTGTACAGCACCAGGGACTGATTGGCTCCTGCTTCACAGGCTGCAGGCAGCTCAAGGTCACTGCAGATCAGATAAAAAGAAGACCTAGCCACATTCCTGATTGTTCGGTTTATTGGAAAACTAAGCAAACAGATTTGCTGTTCTGCCCATAGAGCGGAAAAAGAGACAGAAAGAGGGGGAAAGACTTTGATCTTTGAAAAGCCTTGAGACAGAGTTCCAGAAAATGTTACTCCTCACTTAAGGGGCATCAGCCACAGGATTTCCTTCAAAGATCAGAGGTACTCCATTAACACACTGACTTCTTGCCAGCCACATATAGGTCCGACCTTAGTCTGCACTGGTTAATCATCCAACAGGAGACAATTACACAGCTATGACTCAAGATGAATGGGTACAAAAGGTTTTCTGATGTCACATTGTATCCAGGAAATTTCCCTAATTTAATACTTATTTATTTATTTGCGATATTTGTATACCGCCCTTCTCAACCCCAAAGAGGATTCAGGGCGGGTCACAGTGTTGGCTACAATTCAATGCCATCAATAAAACAGTATAAAACATTAAAAATTGACCTTCCCCTAATAAAACATTAAACACTATTAAACACATCACATAAAATAACATCACCTATAACACACAGAGACATAGCTGTTGTCGTAAACGGTCCTGGGTCATTGCACATTCAACTTTCACTTTCACTTTAAATGTTCCTACATATGATGGGCCAAACGCTTGGTTCCACAGCCAGGTCTTTAGCTGTCTCCTAAAGGTCAGGAGGGAGGGGGCCGACCTGATCTCAGGAGGGAGGGAGTTCCACATCCATGGGGTCACCACTGAGAAGGCCCTGTCCCTCGTCCCCACCAGCCACACCTGTGAGGCCAGTGGGGCAGAGAGAAGGACTTCCCCAGAAGATCTTAATCTATGAACTGGTTTATATAGGGAGATACATTTGGACAGGTAAGTTGGACCAGAGCTGTTTAGGGCTTTATAGGCTAAAGCCAGCACTCTGAATCATGCTCGGTAGCTAATAGGCAGCCAATGGAGTTGCCGCAACAGGGGGGTTGTATGCTCCCTTTGTGATGCCCCAGTTAACAACATGGTTGCAGTGTGTTGGACTATATGCAGCTTCCGAACAGTCTTCAAAGGCAACCCCATGTAGAACTCATTGCAGTAATCTAGACTGGATGTAACAAGAGCATGGCCAAGTCAGACATCCCAAGATAGTCTGGTTCCAATGGACTGGTTCCTATTTAGATGTGTTCTGAGATAAACAAACAAGAACTGGGAATTGCATAAGAAACCAGAGTTTCAAAAGGAGAGGCTGAAATGTCAACGTTTTGTATTCCTCCATTTCTGGAAGAAGTGGCATGAAATATCCATGTTCAGAATGTAGTCATTTTTCTTTCCAAATTACTTATTCTTTTCTTTCCTTGCCATTTAATTTCTGTGGTTCTAGACAGCCCTGGAAAAGCTATTTAGTACACTGCAATTTTCCAAATCTTCCAGTTACTATGGCATTTTGAGATGTGGACGTTTCAGTCAAACGGTTTTTTTTTTTGAATTCTGAAAAGTTTATATATCTAACAATCATATTTAGGCTACGTTTATCATTTCTGTTCTTAACTTTAATACAAAAGAAAGACCAGGAAATATTTCACCCTTTGCCAAGCATGGAAGAATCCAGCACATATCTTGTATCTTACTGGTAAATACACTCGTCTGCCATCTAAACCTCCACACTCTCTACTTCAGCTTTTGTGTAGAAATGCCATGGATTATGGATCTCATGGAACATTTCTGCATTAGGTCAAATTGAATGAACAAAGCACCTTGTGAAAAAGAATGATTTTAAACCATGAAAGCACATTTCATATGCAACATTTCTCTACATGCATGATAATCTGACTGTGTATATGCATTTCCAATTTGGCCTCCTGATTTACCTTTCCTAACCAGCATTTTGTTTAGACTTCTTTAGCATTTTTTAACAGGCAAGCAGAAATATAAACATTGGGAAGCGCTTATGGAGGGGAAAAAATGCCAGATACAACACTGTCCTGGGTTTTTAGTGAAACACTTGCAAAAGTTACCTACTCAAACCAAAAGGGTTCACTCCTCATTTCAACAAAATTGTGCCTCAATTTTAAGACAATCTCTTTTCTAGGTCCATTGCACAGGCTCGAAGGACACATCCAACCTCCAAATCATCAATGTGCTTGTAGAAAGCATGGGATGAGTCCTTCCTGAATCTTTGTTCGTGAAGAAAAGCCGAGAGAGATATCACACTAGAGGAAAAATCCATTTAAATTCGGTTTCTACCTCCTGCAGAATTCTGGGGTTTTTATTTTAGAGAGGAGCCTTTAACTGCCTCACTAAACTACAAACCCCAGAATTCTGCAGGAGGCAGAAACCAGATATTAAGTTGATTTTTCTCTCTAGTGTGATGCAGTGTTACTAATTACACTGTAAGATAAGGAACGTTAAAAAGTACAAGGCAAAAAAACCCCCAGGCTCCACCCTTCCACTATACTGATATTACCTGCTCCTGCAAAGCAAGGAGCAGGCAATATCTCCTGTGCTAATGCAAGACCACAGCCATACTTTAGAACCTTGCACACCTCCATCTGAATATTTTGGCTTATGTCACAGCCCAGCTGGGAGAAAAAATATGAGAGCTGCCGTGAGTAACAGAGAGAGGGGGCAAGGTTGTCTCTCTGCAGTTATGCTCTTATCTCACCAACCACAGTGTTCAGGCAGCTACTAGCTTAGTCTACTGACCACAGTCTACAGCAGTTCCAGGTCCTGAGATGAAAGGAAGACCTCACAGAAGAATAATTGTTGATACAGGAAGAAATCCAGGAATTCCCCCCATTACTCACTTACCTGACTGCACTATGATCCCACTGTCTGTGTCGCTAGTCTCATCCTTACTCCTACTCTTCATGGCCAAGCTCTGGGGGGTGTGGGGAGGCAGTGTGGTCACACCTGGAAAGTGCCGTAATGTCTTCTGCTAACACAAAAACAACAAGACAAATACTAAGGCATGTTGAAAAAAAACACAAAGGCACATTTCACTTTAAGGTAAAGGTAAAGGTTTCCCCTGGCATTAAGGCTAGTCATGTCCGACTCTGGGGAGTGGTGCTCATCTCCATTTCTAAGTCCAAGAGCCAGCGTTGTCCGTAGACACCTCCAAGGTCATGTGGCCAGCATGACTTCATGGAGTGCCGTTACCTTCCCAAAGAAGTTGTACCTTTTGATCTACTCACATTTGCATGTTTTTGAACTGCTAGGTTGGCAGAAGCTGGGCCTAACAGCGGGAGCTCCGCAGCTCCCCAGTTTGGAACCATCAACCTTTCGGTCAGCAAGTTCAGCAGCTCAGTGGTTTAATTCACTGCGCCACCGGGGGGAGGGCTAGTTTCAATTTACATTATCCTTATTCACAACTCTTCAAATTTACCAGGTATCTCCAGAAATATATAATCAAGTGCAAATCACATCCATAATGCTCAACTCTCCCAGTGTCCCTGTGAAGTTAAGGGAGATGGAGTGACAGGAGACTGCAGTTATTGGCATATTGGCATGGGAACAGCAGATTGGACTGGATTTTTCACTAGATGTATTGGGTGAATAGAGACAAGGAGAAAGCAACCACAGTCTTGGCATGGTCAGAAGGAAGGGGTTTCCTCTGTCCATTTAGAAATGGCTTGTGTGAGAGGAAGGAAGAGGCTGGAATCTTGGGGTTTTGCTGTGGCTGGAGGGAAGGCTTTTCTCTGTAAGATTAGACAGACAAATCATGATGGTGAGAGGGCAAGTGAGTTAGCATTCAAAGTGCCAAAAGGGGTAATTCTGCTTCTGACACTACAGTTTAAAAAATGAAGAATTTACACCACAGCTCCACGAATGCAACTGTTATGCAAATTGAGACTTGCCTGTATGTTACATATCCACAGTACATCTTCAAAGGCACTATTTGCCCCAGTAAACACAGGGGGCCCTTCCAGACAGACTCTATATCCCAAGATCTTATCCCGAGATTTCTGCTTTAAACTGGATTATATGAGTCCGCACTGCCAGATAATCTGGGATAAACAGAAAAACTGGGATCATATTCAGGGATATATGGCCTGTCCCAACGGGCCTAGGGAGTCCCCCCAAAAAGCTCCCATATGATCAGTGGAGGAACCATTCACTCTGAAGGTGCTGCAGCGAGCACCTTTTCTCCCCTCTACCACAAAAGGAAGCCCTGTGTTCCCAGTTGATAGGCAAGTAGCAAGATAAGGGCTGAGTAAACACTGAAAGGGAACTGTCCATAGATTGATGAATCTGTTGTGGGGAGACTGCTCGGGTCGAGGTGAGCTCTCGACCAACTGTGTAGCTCGTTGTCGACCTTTGCAACCCAAAAGGCAGTTGCATCTGTCAAGTAGGAAATTTAGGGACTACTTTGTGTGGGGAGACTAAATTTAACTGATTTATGAGGCCATAAAATCTCAAGGAAATACACAAAAGGGAATGAAGGAATGTGACAGCTCCTCCTGGTGTTAAATTGCCTGTGTGTGTGTGTGTCAAATTGCACTGAATGTTTGCCTGTATATGTGCATTGTGATCTGCCCTGAGTCCCCTGCGGGGTGAGGAGGGCAGAATATAAATGATGTAAATAAATAAATAAATAAATAAAATATATGACTCCTCCGCACAGCCACAATTTGTAATGTTTATCTGATGCACACAACATGGGGTATTCACTTATCTGAAACACAACTTAATCTGATAAGTGTAGAACCTGAGCTATCATTCTGTACATCTAATAATGCTTTAGGGCAGTGTTTCTCAAACTTCCTAATGCCGCAACCCCTTAATACAGTTCCTCATGTTGTGATGACTCCCAATCATAAAATTATTTTTGTTGCTACTTTATAACTGTAATTTTGCTACTGTTATGAATCGTCATGTAAATATCTGATATGCAGGATGTATTTTCATTTGCTGGACCAAATTTGGCAGAAAGACCCGATACACCCGAATTTGAATACTGCTGGGGTTGGGGGGCAGACTGATTTTGTCATTTGGGAGTCGTAGTTGTTGATATTGTAGTTCACCTACAATCAAAGTGCATTCTGAACTCCATCAATGATGAAATTGAGCCAAACTTGGCACACAGAACTGTCATGACCAACAGAAAACCTGAAAAGGGTTTGGTGGTCATTAAGCTTGAGTTTTGGAGTTGTAGTTTGAGCACTGTGGACTCAAATATGATAGATCTGGACCAAACTTAATAATAATAATAATAATACTTTAATATTTGTGAGTCGCCCTCCACCACCGGTGCTCTGGGCGACTTACATCATTTAAAAACCCTAAAATACATGTACAGCAATTTAAAAACATAGATACAGACGGCGAGGAAAGGCTCAGTCATTCAAAGGTACCGATCAGGCCCCAAATGCTAGGCGGAAGAGCCAGGTTTTTAGGTCTGACCGGAATCTAGTTTGGGTCAGAGTGGCTCTGAGGGCAGGTGGCAGTGAGTTCCAGATCATGGGGGCCGCCACGGAGAAGGCTCTCCGCCGGGTCTCCACCAGCCGAGCCTCTCGTACCCCAGGGATGGTCATACGATCGCCATTTATGGCACGTGCTGGCCTCTCGCTGCGTTGGACCGTCAGCCGGGCACTCAGGTAGGCTGGCCCAATATTATGCCGAGCTTTAAAAGTGAGCACCAAAAGTTTGTAGAGCACTCTGAACTCTAGGGGCAGCCAGTGGAGATCTTTTAAAATAGGAGAAATGTGGTCCCTCACTGATGACCCAGAGATGAGTCTGGCCGCTGCGTTGTGGATGAGTTTCAGCCTCTTAGTTGTGGACAGGGGCAGGCCCACATATAGGGCGTTGCAATAATCAAGACGCGAGACAACGGTGGCATGTACCACGGTTCTCAGCGCCTCAGGTGGTAAGTAGGGGGCCAGCCGTCGGGCCCTACGGAGATGGAAAAAGGCGCCTTTGGCTGCAGCCTGGATCTGGGCCTCCATCGTTAGTTTTTCGTCCAGAATCACGAATACTCAATATGCCCAAATGT
Organism: Anolis apletophallus; assembly: GCA_030556195.1. NCBI lineage: Eukaryota > Metazoa > Chordata > Lepidosauria > Squamata > Anolidae > Anolis > Anolis apletophallus. Next base: position 75,778,061 of record JARBWK010000005.1, read on the forward strand.
GAACACTGGTAGAGTTTGGGGAAAATAGACCTTGACATTTGGGAGTTGTAACTGCTGGGATTTATAGCTCATCTCCAATCAAAGAGCCCCTTGAACCCCACCAAAAATAGAATTAGGCCAAATTTCCCACACAGAAGCCCCATTACCAACAGAAAATACTGTGCTTCAGTTCACAAGCATCACTTCTGTGATTTCTTATTGGAGATGGAGGGAGAGCCAGGGATAAAGTGCCATGCCTTTCACTCTGAGTGATGAACTCAGCTAAATAAGTTCCTAGCCCAGTTACTTCATTGCCAACTAGGCTTTGCCAGTTTTATATCTACACCAGTCCACAAAGCAAATAGACTGGGGAACTGGGAAGAAAACACAATCTTTACCTATGGTCAAACAACAGTATCTTATTATTGCAATATAGACCTTAAAGAAAATTACATCGGTAGGGCTTCCAGAGGCAATCTGATATGCAGTTTTAGCTCCTGCAGCTGGTTTTGCACTATGTCTCTCTAACCTTGTTAAAATACCATATGCCTGATCAGTTCACTTCCTGCTGCATTTCTCTCACACACTAATCTCACATATCATGAGAAATGTCACCATAAAACAGGCAGGGTGGATAAAGCACGCCACTCACCAGTATCGATAATGCTATAAAGATGATTACCCAGACCATGAATGCTCCTCTCACCTAGGTCCCAGTGTCAGAAGAACAGGTGAGAGTTGTTCAAGGTCCCATTGCCAGGGTGTGTTACTCAGATCCTGTGGCATCATTTGGTAGGGATAGCTCCTCTTGCTTTCCTTGTAGCTAGGCATGGCTCCCGACCTTCCTCCTACTTGCAGCCATGCTTGTGTTTACACAGCACTTCCCCACCCCTATCTGCGTGAGTCAATCTGAAAGTCACACTGAGTTTCTGTCTAGAGGTTATCCTGGGATTGCCAATCTCCCAGGAAACAACTGGCAAAAAGAGCCGGATGGACAAGGTTCACGGCACTGGTGTCAATCCAAAGATGGCCTGGGATAACGTCACTGGAACTGGTCTAGTTTATTGCTCAAATCACATTAGCACAAGAAGCTATGTAGGTAGGTACTTTTCCATCTTGATTGAAATGGTGAGTCCATTCATGAGGCAAAGTTGTGGAGCAGGAGCATACTTTCCCCAGAATTATACTCTCGCTCAGTTGTGGCATTAACCCATGCAGGTCTTGAGCCACAAACCTTCTACACCAGGCACTAGCTTCCATTTACCAGGGCTGCTTGACCGAGGCAGAGTATTACAGGCAATTCCAGCTAAAATATTCAGCCATGGTATTGACCACAGTATTAACTGGGCATGTTTTAGGGAGCCATACTACTCCTATTAAAAGAGCTCAATTGGCTTTCAGTGCATAACCAGGCATCATTCACAGTTCCAATTATTTGACAGACTATGTCCTTCTACATCAGGCATGGGCAAACTTCGGCCCTCCATGTGTTTTGGACTTCAACTCCCACAATTCCTAACAGCCTACTGGCTGTTAGGAATTGTCGGAGTTGAAGTCCAAAACACCTGGAGGGTTGAAGTTTGCCCATGCCTGCTCTATATAATGCTACCCAAGGCCTGAGATAATCAAGTGAGGCCCTGCTCTCAGTCCCACCATTGTTACCACCACAGCTGCCATGAGAGAGGGCCTTCTCAGTGACTGCCCCTAGGCTGAAGCTCCCTTCCAATGCAGAATGGCCCCCTCCCTGATGCCCTTTTGTAACCAGGCAAAGACCTTTATTTTCTGTCAGGGTTTTCAAAGATTAGGCAGTGATGTTTTAGATTCAGTCATTGTAAAAGGGTTTTTTTAAAAATCAGTATCTTATCATGTTAAGTGTTTTTAAAAATCATTTTGGTGGTTTAATTTTATTTTAAACCTTTCTGTACACTTTTATTTATTTATTTAACCGCCGGTAGTGCAGTGGGTTAAAGCCTTGTGTTGGCAGGACTGCAGATCTAAAGGTCACAGGTTCGAATCCAGAGAGAGTGCAGATGAGCTTCCACTGTCAGCTCCAGCTCCCCATGTGGGGACATGAGAGAAGCCTCCCACAAGGATGATAAAACATCAAAACACCTGGGCATCCTCTGAGCAGCATCCTTGCAGATAGCCAATTTTCTCACACCAGATGCCACTTGCAGTTTCTCAAGTTGCTCCTAACATGGAAAAAAAGCCACCATGAGTCCCAATTTTGGGAGAAATCGGGAAGGAGGAAGAGGACGAAGTGTTGAAGAAGGAAGAATGGGGAGAAGAAGGAGGAGGAGGAGCCAGAGCGCACAAGGCTGGCCATTCGGACAGTGGTATTCTGAGAATTTTAGTCCTAAAGAGCACTTTTTACAAGTTCCGCTCAGTGTAACTTCAGGAATGTGTAATATGCATATGCCTCAGAAAAGGGATTATTTCCTAATCTGTCTACATGACGCAATACATGTACACTGACATAAACTGATAAAGCATCATGAATTTTAAAAAAAACATTTAGGTGGGAGGGATACAAAAATATGATAATTAAATATATGAAGAAATTAAGTGTTTTTGTACAGGCACTCTTGAGTATTCATTTACATACAACAGGCATCTTGGTCATGCCATTTTCAGCTCAGAAAGCATTCCCATTAGCCACTATCCTATGCCAGCTACTATGACCTTTCTGCTTTTTCTGATGGCCAGTTCACACAACCACACTGGCTTGACAGCTGCACAGCCCATGCAATTGCATCGTATCTTGGCAAGAGACTAAGCAATTTTGTAATTTCTTGCGCACTATACACACACAACCAAATTTTTCATGCTACTCTATCAGATATAGGCTGAGTAACAGACTGAAAAGAATGAGTTGCATAATAAACTGAAGGTATAACAAAGAAGTCATATGACTGACTACTGCATCCCAAAATGAGCTTTGTCCAAATCTAGTCAGTTCTATGGTTGTGTAAAGAGTTACAATAAAAAGACATCCATACCTTCTTGTGAACAAGAAAGCTAAAACTTTCGTTTCTTTTTATTAAAAGGAATGGATGATAAACTGGTACAAAAATTGTCACGAACATGGAATCAACATGGAAAGAAGGCCCTTGCAGCTGAAATGTCCAAAATGTCTTTGCTCTAATGACATCAGAATGCGTCTGGATTTTGAACCAAGTCTTTTTAAAGGGTGTGAGTTTCTCTGTGTTAGATGTTGGTATAAGTAAAGCTTTGCTGGAGCTAGAGAAGCCTGTTGTTCCAATAACAAAGACATGTTAGAGCAAGAGGGTTGCGTAAAGTAACTCTGCTGGCTGCATTCCCACACTGTAAACCTTATGCTGTCAATTTTAAGGCTGATTGTTGATGAGTACTTTCATGTCAATTCTGACTTACAGTGACCCTAAGGCAAATCTATCACCAGATTTTCTTAGCAAGATTTATTCAGAGTGGGCTTTGACTTGGTTGTCCTCTCAAGCTGAAAAAGTGAGACAGTGAGTTTCGATGACCGAGCCTCTGGTCTTCAGAGTCATAGTCCAATGCTCAAGATACTACATAATGCTGGCTCAAATGAATCAAACATGCGCTCATTAGAGCAGATATCTGAAGAACCAGAGAGAAACACTGATAACACTGGAAATATGGTATATTTTTTCCTGTTTTCCCCCAAAAACATCAAAAAGAGATTATGAAGTTCCGGTTGAATATTCCATATCTTGGATTTTGAAATACTTGCATATATATAATGAGATATCTTGGGAGATGGGACCCAGGTCTAAGCATGAAATTATTTATGTTTCATATACACATTATACATATAGCCTGGAGGTAATTTTATACGCAACATTTTAAATAGTTTGGTGCATAAGACAAACTTTAAATAAACTGAATAATCAGAAAGAAAAGCAGACACTATCTTAGCCACCCATGTGGACAGTTTTGAAGTAGTTGGGTGAGATACTCAACTAGTATTTTGTTTTTGGAAGTAATACAGCTGGGTCTTCCTTTCAAGCATGGTAAGCATTAGTCATGAATCTCATTCTGAGGGACAAGGTAAGTGGTGTGTAGTGAACTCTGAATAAAACCTAGAGAGAGAGAGAGAGAGAGAGAGAGCACCAGATGGCAAGGAACTATCTTGGTATGCTTTCAGGTATGGAAAATGATAGGCCATGACATCCCATCACTTCAAGGCATGGATATCTCACTAGTTGTGTAACAAAATCCAGTGGCATTTTAAAGTAGCCAAAGCAGTTCAGCTTTGCAGGCTAATGGCAGTGAGCTATGTCAAGGTGACCTTATTAACTTTACTCTGAGTTTGGAATAACTATTATCTTTTGGATTCCAACTCTCAGAATCCCCCAGCCAGCATAACCATTGAGGACCCTGTCCAAGGATAAACATAGTGAGGATTTTTTAGTCCATAAACATTTCCAAACTTTGATTTTGAGTCTGATAAAAGCTGAGAAATGTTCAGAGTTTAGCAAAATGGAAAACAAGTCAGGAAAGAAGTAAGAAACATAACTACTGTATTGAAAGCCAGTGGCTACACAATTTTGTGATGTAGGCTATGGAGATTTTAAAAATACAAGCAGTTCACACATTTAATTCTTTCAACTAGCTGGGAAAACTTTAGGTTCCTCCTTGAGGTGCTTCCAAGTTTCTGAAGAAACCCAGCTGTCACTATGCTCACTGAAACCTGATACAAAAACAAAACAGTGTAAATTCAATGACTCCAGCATGAGAATCACAGCATCTGACAAAGTTAGGAAATCATGCCACCCAGACAGGAAATGTACCCAAACTCCTCCAAATGATTTCAAGTAATATTTCCAAAACAATTATCAATTCAAATCTTCATGCACTCTCTTCCTATTAGCAAACTGAAAGATAGGGACCTTATCACACACACTACAGAAAATGCTTTTTAAGTAGGCAACTCATGGTTTAAGAAGGCTTGATGAGGACTGGATATATACCCAGCCCATCACATCTGGATCTCTCCTTTCCTTATCTTAAAAAAATGTTTCTTTGACTTATCACATGGCAGAGGGATGGCTCCTCCCAATCAGTCAGATAGTCCCCTATGTCACAGTCATGTAAGAATCTCTTTTTGGTTCTGTGAAGCTGCGCAGTTCCAAAAAAATGTTTTAAAAGGAGATAATCATAGGGAACTCCAAAATTTATTTACAGAGGGCAAGCTGCAGATGACTGGCAGAGAAGTGTACCACATCATGTCAAAAGCTACATCTCTGATGCATTTGGAGAAATAAAGGATGAGTGAAGTCTACTGTTGGCAGATTCTTTCCCAATAGATGCTTACAGGTTTCCTACAAAGCAGACCATGCCTCGTGTCATAGGACTCGGAGGAACCTGTATGCAGAGGGTGTCAGAAGCAGGGTATATGACTGTGTGAGAGAAGGTCACTGGCCAAACATTGCCATTTTTATATGAAAAATTTCCACACTTCTACTTGCCTTTAGTCACTATCTAGTAAATATGTCTGACCATGTTTAGAAATAACACCAACATTCCTTCCTATAAATAAAGATTTATTATGCACTTACTCACTAAACTCATACAAGAAAAAACCAGGGGAGACGGAAGAGAAGATACGTACAATAGCTGCAGAATGTCTTTTGATTGTTTGTGCTAGGTCTGAAAGCCCTGTAAAACTGGAGAGGCCCAAGATGGTTCCAGAAAGAAATGCCTTTTGCTGTGTAATAATTACCTATCTATCTATCTATCTATCTATCTATCTATCTATCTATCTATCTATCTATTGAGAGGGGCATTGCTTTTTGGTTGGTAGATTTAGAAACCCTCTCTCTGGAAGCAAGCAGAGAGATGTCTGTGACTCAAGACATTAGGCTAATATTAGTTCATATGATCCTAAGGGAGGTTATTCAAAATTTGCTTGCAGAAATATGTTATTAACACGCAAATACTATTTTTTTAAAACCACCCATCTCTCACTAAAAATTGCATTAAGTTCCCCTGAACTTCATATTCTCTACCTTTATCCTTCCTTTTGGTCTGTGTAGTTTGTCCAGTCTTTTACTCATTGACTGGCCTCCCAAAAGCTATGTGTATGTGAAAATTAAGAAGACAGGGTAAGCAACATGGAAAATTCAAATCCTGAAATTTTCCTGTCTTCTTCTTGTGTTACACCCCCCCCCCCCCCCAAGTTTCTAACTCTTATAGTTTTAGAGAAAAGTCTGGATAAACAATGGTGAAAAGTTCCAAACAAACCTGTAGGCTTTACTAAGAATAACACTGTGTGTTTGTTAGCAAAGAGAAGTTTGCCATAAGCAGCCAATCAAAAGATGCATTATACCTGTTGTATAAGAGAACGTTGGTTCCAGTTTCCCTGGGCACAGAGCCCAGTTTTTATTTAAGTTCTTATTATGTATGCACTATCTTAGATACTAGATCGGGAAGCATATGCCAATACTAGTCTATTTAAAGAACAAGACTAGGAGGAGGAGACATCATGCTGGTGAAAGTTCCCTGTTCTTTACAGTTCCCCTGAAACTTTCAGGAGCAACTGCTAAAAAGCCATAAACAAACCACACACCAGTAGCATGGCACTATGGAGTCATCTTGAGGCAGGTGGAAACTCAATGTAGACTTCAGCATATCTAGCAGAATATTTACACATTATCTACAATCTCACTTCCGTAGTGGCTTGATCCCATATAGATGAAGTATGGGTGTGCATACCAGAACCACAAACCTTTCCAACTTATTAGATGGCCTGTGGACAACTGCCTCAAACACAGACAACGTTCACTTGAGCAGGGAATAAGTGGATGTGCAAATGTTTCCTAATTCCTCATAGTTCTCTGCATCTACTCTTCCCACTACAACACAAGTTAAGTGGGTCATGCCTACTCACAGAATCATAAAGTTGGAAGCGACCTTGTGGGCCATCCAGCCCAACCCCCTGCCATGAAGCAGGAAAAACAAAATCAGGGAAAACACAGGGAAAACAAAATCATCATGAGTTATTGGAGCCAAACATCTAAAATACACCTCACTCCTGAAAAAGTAATACAGTAGAGTCTTGCTTATCCAACCTTCGTTCATCCAACATTCTGTATTATCCAACACAGTCTGCCTCCCACCTGGATCCACAGATGTTTAAATACATTGCGAATGTTTTGGTGCTAAATTCGTAAATACAGTAATTACTACATAACGTTACTATGTATCGAACTGCTTTTTCTGTTGATTTGTTGTAAAACATGATGTCTTGGTGCTTAATTTGTAAATTCATAGCTTAATTTGACGTTTTACAGGCTTTTCCTTAATCCCTTCTTTTTATCCAATATTTTTGCTTATCCAACATTCTGCAGGCCCATTTATGTTGGCTAAGCGAGACTCTACTGTAACTTATCTGCATTTCTAGCTCAGCAAGAAAGGTTAACCTGCAACTTAAGGATATATTTACAACAGTTTGCTTGTTTGTTTTACTTACTTTATTTATACCCCATCCTTCTCAACTCCAAAGGGGACTCAAGGTGGCTTTACATATAGGCAACAATTCAATCATCATCATCATCTTCTTCTTCTATTTATATCCCGCCACCATCTCCCAGAGGGACTTGGAGCAGTTCACAAAACACTCAAGGAGTGACATGCAAACTACAACAAGTGCAAAACAAAACATATGGGTAGACCATAAACTATCAACACAACATCATACATTCACAGTACCTCCTGGTAAAAACAACAAAATACAGCAGTTGCCGTAGATAAAAGAGCAGTATTCGATCTCAGAAGTAAAACGTGCTAATAAAGAATCTAAAGGTTCTCATATATATTATTTGAGAGTCTAGGCATGGTTGAAGGCTTGTCAGAAAAGCCTTAAAGCAACATACAGTACAATTAAAATAAACATTTAAATTAAAATTAGAATTAATACACAATAAATACACGATACTGTGTTGTGCAGCATTTTAGAAAGAAAAAAGAGGTATACATTGGATTTAGTTCTAGCTGCTGCTCCTGGAATTCTCAACTGGCCATGCTGGGTGAGGAGTGCTGGGGATAACTTTTTCAAGCTCTAGTTCCCAGTAAAAATCTGCCCTTTGTGTTCCAATGATTAAAATGGGGCTCTGGGTCCTTTATCCAATAGCTTATATGAAAGGCTCATTACTTAGCATTTCTGAAAGCTATAGGAAGCATATTAATGGTATATAAGTAAAACTAGAGGATGAATGCAGTGGGGGTTACAAGATTAATGAATATCCAGGTATCTTTCCACCCAAAATTTGGCCACTAATGTTCACAGAAAATGTCCAAATAAAGGGGAGGAGCTTGGAGGGGAGTACAATGTGTATGTGGGGGGAGGAGAGAACTAGATTTCAGAAAAAACAGTCTATTGATTGAAAATACAGACACAACATAACACAATAGGCACAATGGGAAATTTATAATCTAGCACAGAGCTTTCCAAAGTGTGTGTCATGACACATTCGTTCTGTGGCTCTGAATCTGTGGGTCCCCAGATGTTTTGGCCTCCTACTCCCAGAAATCCTAACAGTTGGTAAACTGGCTGGGATTTCTGAGAGTTGTAGGTCAAAACACTTGGGGACCCACAGGATGAGAACCACTGCATTAGTGTGTGGACTACAGTGTGTAGGTATGTCACGCAAATGTAATGAGACACCTCTAATTGTATTTATAATAAGCAATAATTCATATATTAAAAATATAAATGGAAGGTTTTCATATAGCATGTTGGTTTAACCTCTAGTTTGTTAGTAAAACAGAATTACTGTGTTGTGAAATAATGCATATCTAAAAGTGGAAAAACAAATGTTGTTTGCTGCTGTAAACTCTGATTCTAAATTGTTCTAAAGTATATAAACATCAGTTTAATGCGACTAACCCAACAAAACTACATAAATAGCCTAATAGTAGCTAGCAAAGTTACAGCAGTAAACAACATTTGTTTTATGTATTGTCGAAGGCTTTCACAGCAGGAATCACTGGGTTATTGTAGGTTTTTCAGGCTGTATGGCCCATGTTCTAGAAGCATTCTCTCCTGATGTTTCGCCTGCATCTGTGGCAAGCAACCTCAGAGGATGCTTGCCACAGATGAAAGTGAAACGTCAGGAGAGAATGCTTCTAGAACATGGCCATACAGTCCAAAAAAATCTACAACAACCCAACATTTGTTTTTTCACTATATATAGATATGCGTGCTATTCGATATCTAAAAGGTGGGTCACCAATATAAATTGTTGGGAAAGCTCTGATCTAGAACTAAAGAAAAGAAGGATTCATAGCAGAAGGATTAATAAAAAATATGGGACACTGTTGTGAGGAAGACATAAATAAGGTCTTCTGTGCTGGAATAACTCCGATGTGTAATAATATACATTAGAGATGCAACCCCTCTGCAATATAAAATAATAGCTGTACTTAATTTACATAATATAAACGGTTATTATTTTATAATTGCTGTTTTGCCTCCCCAGCATGCAGTGTGGGTGGGAGAATAAATTGTATTGATGACAGAAACATTAGCCAGTAGATAATCAAGACTCATTTGCAAATGCAGTGCACACAGAACTCCAAGGGTCAATGTAATGGGAAGTGAATGAATACAATATTACAGTTACAAGTTACTGTGAATGATTTGCTTAAGAAGTGGTAAGGTATTCTCCAAGCAGAAGCTCTGCTTCAGGAAATACTGTCCTCCAACCCCTGCTGCCCATGGGTCTTGATTAAGACCTTTGGATTTATCGGCAACCATAAAATGTTCTTCTGGAAAGGTCCTCCGGGCACCCAATCCCAGACTGTGAGTCAAAAACTTCATTTCTTCCCCTATCAAAGTCAGAGGATGTTTCAACAAGCCCCTGAGCAGTTTTAAAAGTAACTCGTGCTGAGTGAGCTCCTTTTTATTTGCCTTCGACTCGCTGAGCCAGAAATAGGGCTGCCAACTGGCTGGACTGTATTTTTAATTAACTGTGCAACTTTAATTGACTAATTGAAACATTACAAGATTAAAATCTCGATACTAAATTACAATTATCACCTCCTTTCACAAGAATCCTCCCAGATACCCCACTCCCTGAGAGGTCTGGACGTCTATGTTTCCTCCAGGGTAGAGGAAGAATTCTGTGTTTCCCAAATGGGCCCCCTGTAATAGTATACTGACCAGTGGTACCTACTTTGCTAAACTCCCTTTCTATTTTTCACAGTTACTAATATGTAGCCAATAATAATAAGTATTTATATATACATTTAATACACTCCTATTCCCATCTCAAGCTCCATTGGTGGGAACGAGAGAGCAGGTTTTCCTTTTCCGTGGCTGGCTGCCCCTCAACTTTGGAACTCCCTGCCCAGGAAAGCCAGAATGATTTCCTCCCTGCTGTCCTTCCAGCAGCAGGCTAAAACCTTTTTATTCAGAGAGGCATTTAAAGATGGTTATTAAGTCAGGGGGTGATTTTATATGCTTTTATGGTTTTAATTAAGGAGACGCAGTGGTGCAATGGGTTAAACCCTTGTGCCAGCTGAACTGCTGACCTGAAGTTCAGCGATTTGAATCCAAAAGATGGGGTGAGCTCTAGTCTGTTAGCTTCAACTTCCCATGCAGGGACATGAGAGAAGCCTCCCACAGGATAAAACATCCAGGCGTCCTCTGGGCAAGATCCTTGCAGACAGCCAATTCTCTCACACCAGAAGCAACTTGCTGTTTCTCAAGTTGCTTCTGATATGAAAAAAAGTTTTTACTTGCATTGTTTTTAATATTACTGATGTTTAATACTGTCTTAATATTTTATATTGTATATTTTAAGTTGTATTGTAATACCTATAATTGTGAACTGCTTTGAGTCTCTGTATGGAGAGAGAAGGTGGAATATAAATAAACACAATCATCATTATCTATATATATAAAAAGAGAGAGTCCGTTTTTGACGCTTATGGGCGGGAAAACTGAAGGCCCCCCCAACCACAAAACCCACCCAACACATTCCCCCAGGCCACAGGGTACAATCGTGGCACAAAAAAAACCCACCTCCCTACCTTCCAACCCCCCCAAAATGAGCCCCCAAAAACCGCCCATTGGCTCCCGTTCTGCGCTGGCCACGAGCACAGAACAGAGGGAGAGCCATCGCGCAGGCGCACTCCCACCCCCCACAACGCAGGACAGAGGGAGAGCAATCACACACGCACACTCGCACTCTGACTCCCCCCACCCCCAACCCATCCCGTCCCCTCTCTCCCCACACACCGGCACCTTCACCGCCACACCGGCGGCGCCCACCCACCTCCTCCTCCGCCTCACAGAGGCGGGTCACGCAGGGGGCGGCGCCATTCCCGCCTACTCCGCTGGCTTCTCGCCCTCCTTCCCCACTTCCCTGCTGCTCCTGGCGAGGAGGAGGAGGCGCAGGAAAGTTCAGCGAGGGACGGACGGTCGCTCCCTCTCCCTCCTCATCGTGGTTGCCAGGGCCTTCCCTCGCTCCGGCGGTTCTTTCTTCATCCCGGCAGAGGAGGGGAAGGTTGCCCTCTTCGCGGGTACCTCTCTCTCCTCCTCTCCCTGCCCTCCTGCCTTAAATCAAGGGAGGACGGTGGGGCGAAGAGGAGAGAGAGGTGCCCGGGAAAAGGGCAACCTCCCCCCCCTCCTCTGCCGGGATGTAGAAAGAACCGGCGGAAGACGAAGGCCCTGGCAACCACGAAGCCAGCAAGGAGCAGGAGAAGAGGGAGCGATCATCCGTCCCTCGCTGCACTTTCCTGCGCCTCCTCCTCCTCGCCAGCTCCATGATCGCCAAGCCTTCCTTCCTCCGGCCGGTTCTTTCTGCATCCCGGCAAAGGAGGGAGGGATGTTGCCCTTTTCCCGGGCATCTCTTTCTCCTCCTCTCCCTGCCCTCCTGCCTTAAATCAAGGCAGGACGGCAGGGCGAAGAGGAGAGTGAGGAGCCCGGGAAAAGGGCAACCCCCCCTTCTGCCGGGATACAGAAAGAACCGGCCGGAGGAGAAGGCCTGGCGATCATGGAGCTGGCGAGGAGGAGGAGGCGCAGGAACTGATCGCTCCCTCTCCTCCTCCTCCTTGCCGGCTTCATACACACACATACATACACAGACACACACATACATACACACATATATAACTACACATACATACATATACATACACAGACACACACATACATACACAAACACATATACAGACACACACACATACATACACACACACACATACACACACACACATACACTGACACACACACATACATACACACACATATACCTACACATACATACACACATATACATACACAGACACACACATACATACACACACATATACAGACACACACACATACATACACAAGCACACATACATTCACACACATACATACAAAGACACACACATACATACAGACACACACACATACATACATACACATATACCTACACACATATACCTACACAGACACACACATACATACACACACATATACAGACACACACATACATACATAAACACACCTACATACACACACATACATACAAAGACACACACACATAAACACACACATATACCTACACATACATACACACACATACATACACACACATACATACACAAACACATATACATACACAAACATACACATACACAAACACATATACATATACATACACACACATACATACACAAACACATATACATACTCAGACACACACATACATACACACACACAAACATACACACACATATACATACTCAGACACACACACATACATACACACACATATACATACTCAGACACACACATACATACACACACACAAACATACACACACATATACATACTCAGACACATACACAAACATACACACACACACATACATACTCACATCTCCTAAATAGGGCACAGCAACGCATGCCGGGATCAGCTAGTCATTAATATAATTCTAAGATTTTCTGAAATAGTTTAAACATGACAAGTTTGGAAGGAACAAAATACTTTTTGGGGTGGTGATACTTAGAATTCCCAACTAGGATAGTTTTGCTGGCTGGAGGGAATTCTGAAAATTGTGGTCCATAAAAGAAACTTTCCCCAGCTTAGAAGTCTGAGCAATTGCTTCTGCTGGAGAGAACCGCAATTGTGAAACCACATTGACCTTAATTCTTAGGAAATGCAGATCATGCTTGCTCTTGTTCTCTGATGTCAAGGCAGCTCATAACTCTATCATCATGTCTTCTTAACAAGACTTATTCAGAGGAGGTTTGCCACACTCGGAGCGTGGTTTGATCAAGGGTCACCCGGGGGTTTCCATAGCTGAGTGGGGATTTGAATTGTGGTTTACTGGAATCCTAGTCCAATATTCAAAGCACTACAGCACGCTATATCGTCTTGCTTACATCCAACAGAAATAAATGTTGCATCCCATTCAGTGTGCAGAAAGAAGGCTGGAGCTACACACAAAGCCAAGAATACCAACTATCTTTCTGAGAGTCACAGGAGCACCAACAAGTCTCTCCTAATGTCACTTTGAACTCGTACCATGTATCTCATCAAGAAAGTTTTACTGATTTTGCACCCATCCCTTATTCTATCCTCACTGGAGACTATGTGTTCACTGTTTGTACTACTCAAATGGAACAACTCTTGAAGCTTTAACTGTTAATTTAAAGTAAGATATTACTTCCAATTAAACTTGAAGTTTTAAATGCTAATCCAAAGTAAGACATTGTTTTGTTTAGGATGGCCGGCAGATGTCTCCAAGATATCCCAAGACCAGAAGCAGCAACAATCAATGGAGGAGTTCCCTAAGGCCCTTTCTACACTGCCATACAAACCAGATTATCAAAGCAGATAATCCACATTATCTTCTTTGAACTGAATTATTTGAGTTGACACTGCCATATAATCCAATTCAAAGCAGATGAGCTGCATTTCATCTGGCAGTGTAGATAGGGACTAAAAGGCCACGAATACTGAAAAGCAATCAACAAAGAGAGGACTGTGAGGCCCTTAGGAGCATGACTTACACATCAGGGGAGAAGGCATTGGCGATTGCTAAATCAGAACTATGCAGGTGTGCAACTGCTGACTGAGGACCACGACGTATTGAGAATCATGTATAATCACATTATGTAGTCATGTTTGGGGAAAGAAGCCCTATTGGCACAATGGGTTAAACCCTTTTGCTGGCTGAACTGCTGACCTTCCAGGGGAGTGGAGTGAGCTCCTGCCTGTCAGCTCCAGCTTCCCATTCAGGGACATGTGAGAAGCCTCCCACAGGATGGTAAAACATCTGGGTGTCCCCTGGGCAGCATCCTTGCAGACAGCCAATTCTCTCACATTAGAAGTGACTTGAGTTTCTCAAGTCACTCCTGACACACACAAAAAAGTTTGGGGACACTAGCTAAGCAGCAGCCCTATTCCCACACTGCTGACCCGAAGACGCTTTAACTGTTGCCACTGGAACAGGCACTAAGTTCCCTTACCCTTCTCTTTAGTGACAGGTCAGCAGTGGGAGCCTCTTCCTACTAAGGCAGTGGTTCTCATCCTTCCTAATGCCGTGACCCATTAATACAGTTCTTCATGTTGTGGTGACCCTCAACCATACTATTATTTTCATTGCTACTTTTCGTTGCTACTTCATAACTGTGATTTTGCTATTAATATGAATCGTCATGTAAACATCTGATATGCAGGATGTATTTCCATTCACTTAACTAAATTTGGCCCAAATGCCCGATATGTCCAAATTTGAATATTGGTGGGTTGTGGTGGGATTCATTTTGTCATTTGGGAGTTATAGTTGTTGGGATTTATAGTTAACCTACAATCAAAGAGCATTCTGAACTCCACCAATGATGGAATTGAACCAATCTTGGCACACAAAACTCCCATAACCCACAGAAAATACTGGAAGGGTTTGGTGGACACTGACCTTGCTTTCTGAAGTTGTAGTTCACCTACCTCCAGAGAGCACTGTGAACCCAAACAACGATGGATCTGGACCAAACTTGGCATGGATACTCAATATGCCCAAATGTGAACACTGATGGAGTTTGGGGAAAATATACCTTGACATTTGGGAGTTGTAGTTGCTGGGATTTATAGCTCACCGACAATCAAAGATCATTCTGAACCCCACCAACAATAGAATTGGGTCAAACTTCCCACACGAAACCCCCATGACCAACAGAAAATACTGTGTTTTCTGATCATCTTTGGAGACCCGTCTGACACCCCCTCATGATCTCCCCAGGGGTCCCAATCCCCAGGTTGAGAAATACTGTACTAAGTAAAGGGCTTCTTGGGCACAGTCACAAAGTTCCAGGGTTTGCTGCAACTATATAGTTCCAGAGCATGAATAATATATTTGTTTTTTTCACTCAGAATCTCTCAGAATCCCTCCCCTGAGCCTGAATAGTGAATGTCCATCCATGCTGGTTGGAAGGATTCTAGGAATTGTAGTCCAAAAAAATCTTTCTAAGCGCTGTAATACTTGAAATGCCCCTTCCTCTCCATCTTGTCATTCAAGCAGTTCAAAATAAGAATGGAAACAAAATTTGTCTTTTGTCTGTTCTTTCTCAATCCTGTCTCTATTCACTTGGATGTCTTCCCATACCCAATCTTCATCCCAGGAATGTTCCCTGTTTTCTAGATACAGAAACCATTTAAGAGAACAACAGAGAAACATCTTTGCTGAAAAAGCTTCGGTGCTCTTTCTTGCCTTCCTATGCCAAAGTAATAGCCATACAGAAAGTTATAGATAGCATGCATGTCTGACTATCACACACATATGAAAACTACAACTGGCCTGAGTAAAAAAAACACTGCACAAGTAACACATGACAAGCTATATGTCATAGTGGTCACCTCTTCATACAGAATTTGTAATGAGTGAAATGAGCCATATAGGAAATGGACAGGTTGTTTAATCAAACCTCCAATTTAAATCCTCATCCCAATATTAATAAATTCATGAAATAACCAGCAAAATTGATTCCACCTCCTTTGAACATCAGGAAGCTAGAAACACCCATCATTAAAAAGTTCAGACAATATTTTCTCACAGATTTGATTGTACTGGTCTTCAATAAACAGCAATTCTCTCTCCCATTCAGTATAAAAGAAAGCCTCCAGACTCTCTTACCTGCTGGACTGAGTCCCTGATTCAGCAACTGGTTTTGAGAGAAATCAGTGAAAGTAAACTCTGACAGGTTTATTCCAGTGCTTGATATCCAAGCCTGGTACTGAATTTTCTGTGAAGTTCACACTTCCGATGCCTTGGCTGCTTCCCTCTTCCAGGCACTGTCTTGCTCTGGTTATGCCACAGAAATTGTGCGACTTGCCTTGACTTGAGTCAGAGGGGAGGGGCAGGTGAGCAATACCTTCTCCGTCCCGGTAGAATCAGCACAGCCAAGTCCTTCCTGGCGCAGAAGGACAAGCCGACACATGGCACTCAAGGGGAGGGACTTTGCAAAAAAAGACTGTTGCAAAGGGCAACTAGGAATCCCCTCCTCCCCTTAACCAATTGATTAATAGATAAAAGTAGAACTATTTTGATTATAGCCAATCAAAGACTAAGAATGCATTTTGCACATTGGCAGCAAAACTGTCATTTTATTAAAACTTCCTGTGAAATAAACATGCTGTGAGCCTTTGTCTGGCATTTCATTAGCACTTAAACATGAGTTTCTGGTGTTGTTGTTGTTATTTGGGGGGGGGGTTCCATGTCAGGAGTGCCTTGAGAAACTACAAGTTGCTTCTGGTGTGAGAGAATTGGTCATCTGCAAGGACACTGCCCAGGGGACACCCAGATGTTTTGATGTTTCACCATCCTTGTGGGAAGCTTCTCTCATGTCCCCACATGTGGAGCTGGAGATGTCAGAGGGAGCTCATCTGTGTGTAACGACTCCTCAATACTCGGTAGGGATCACACTCAGACGTCGTTCTGGTCCAACACGATTTTATTGAAGGTACACCACCTGTGCAGCTAAAGCGCCGGCCCGCCACCCAAACACACCTTATATACCCCGGTAGCCCCTCCCCTACCCAATGCAATGTCCAAGCAGGGTGTCATCATGCTCCGATGAATCAGCAATCCCAGTAGTCCATAGGGGCATGACCCCAGGGTCACATGAGTGACGTCACGAGTCCAATTGTCCAATGTCCATGCCAGGAGGAGTTACCTCACTTCCCTCTCTGGCACCTGGAAGTTACTCCACTCCCAGGCTGATTCAGCAATTCCAAGCACACATGGCCAAGGTCACTCCAGGAACTGGGCCAAAGGTCGCTGCAGCCTCATGACAGGTTGGGAACATGATCTCCCTCAAAGCTCAGGTTCCCCATACCTGACATAATGGTCTCCTCCACCTCGTCCTCCTCCCCCTGAGGGAACAAAACATCATTCAATCCCGTGGAGGAAATGGGCTCACATATATATTTTTTTAAAAAACTGCAATGAAAAGTTGGGTGCACTTTCCCTAAACTCTTGGGCAACAGGAGGGTATATGACACCTTATTCACAACTCTGTCAACCTTAAAAGGCCCTATGAATTTTGGACTTAATTTCTTTGACTTGTACCCTAGCTTTAAATTCTCTGTGGACAGCCACACCAAATCCCCCTCTGCATACTCCCCCTCCTTCTTGCCGCTTGTGATCTCCAAACAGCTTATAGGAGCGCTGTGCCTTTCTCAACGCCTCTGTAACTTCTTTCCACATTCCTTCAGCTCGCACTCTCCACTCCCCCTTGCTCTCTCCCCCTTCTATCTCCACCAGCTGCGGCAAAGGGGCCACCTCTTGCCCATAAACAATCTCAAAGGGCGATTTCCCGGTAGAAGAATGGATGGAACTGTTGTAAGCTACCTCAGCATAAGGAAGGAGATCGGACCAATTATTTTGTTCCTGATTACTGAAAATCCTTAAATAGGTCCCCAAAGATTTCTGCACTCTCTCCGCAGCCCCATTACAGCAGGGATGATAACCAGACGTCAGTTTCCTTTGAGCCCCTAGCTCCTCCAAAAACCTGCCCCAAAACCGAGCCGTAAACTGGACACCTCTATCACTCAACACCTGTTCTGGGCAACCATGCAACCTATAAACATGCTGTACATACAACCCAGCCAATCGCTCCGCCGATGGCAACCCCCCTCAACGGAATAAAATGAGCCTGTTTAGAAAACATGTCTATAACAGTCCAAATATACCGATATCCCTTGCTTGACGGCAACTCCCCAACAAAATCGGTACTAACATGTGTCCACGGCCTTATTGGATCAGCAACCACTTGTATCAACCCCTGCGGCCGGGCAGCGGGAACCTTATTCCTAGCACACACTTCACAACTTGCTACATGGTGCCGGATTTCCACCTTCATACCTGGCCACCAGTACCTCTTCTTAATAGCCAACATGGTCTTGGTGACCCCCCAATGTCCAGCAGTCTTATAATCATGATGCATCTCCAACACCTTTCTCCTCAACTTCTGAGGCACATACACCTTACCTCCTACCATCCACAACCCTCTCAATTTCACACACTCTTTCTCATGTTCCATCAACCACAAGTCCCCTGCATATCCTTCTTGTAGTTCTAAACTCCACTCATCCACTACTTCCTCTTCTTTTTTAACTTCCAACCCCTTCTGAGACCGGGTCTGCACTGCACAACCCCACTGCTCTTGGAAAAAACCTCTCCTTCTTTGTGCAGCCCACCTGTTCCTACACTTGGATATCTAGATAAAGCATCTGCCACTATATTTTCCTTCCCCTTGATATGCTGCAACTTGAAATTGAATCTATTGAAAAATTGCGACCACCTTACTAGTTTTGGGGACAACTTCTGAGGGTTACGTAAATAACCCAAATTCTGATGATCCGTCATAACCACAAATGGGAACGCTCCTTCCAAAACTGACGCCAGGTCACCAACGCGGTCTTCACTGCAAATGCCTCCTTCTCCCACACAGGCCATTTACGTTCATGCTCCCCAAACTTTTTTGAAAAATAAGCACAAGGTCGCAATTTCCCCTGACCATCCTCCTGCAACAGTGCACCCCCATAAGCCCAAGCGGAGGCGTCACATTGAACTACAAAAGGTTGATTCACATCCGGATGTAGCAATAAAGGGCCCTCAGTGAAAGCCCTCTTCAATCTAACAAACGCTTTCTGACAATCTTGAGTCCAGTCTAATACCGCACCTGGTGACTTGACCTTTCTGGACTCCCCTTTACCCTTCGTTCTCAACAGCTCAGTAAGCGGGAGGGTTATCACAGCAAACCCCGGAATAAAAGTCCGGTAAAAATTGGCTAGCCCTAGAAAAGCCTGCAACTGCCGGCGTGTGCGCGGAGCCTCCCAGCTCAACACGTCCTCCACCTTAGCCGGATCCATAGCCACCCCACTCTCGCCAATCCTGTACCCTAAAAAAATCAATCTGATTTTTACTAAACTCACATTTACTCAACTTTGCAAATAAACTCGCTTGCCTCAACCGTTCCAACACCTCGCGCACTAACTTTACATGCTCTTCTCGCGTACTGGTCGCTACCACAATGTCGTCTAAATAAACGAACACCCCCTTATACAAAAGGGGGTGTAACACCTCGTTGATTAACTGCATAAACAGGCCTGGAGACCCCGCTAAACCGAATGGCATTACGAGCCATTCGTATAATCCGAGAGGGCACGAGAACGCTGTCTTCCATTGGTCACTTTCTTTCACGCGAATCATATGGAAGGCGTCAATCAAATCCAGTTTTGTAAAAAACTTACAACCTCCCAACAGGCCCAATAGATCCTTAATCAACGGTAAGGGGTAGCAGTTTGTCGTACTAATAGCATTTAAACCCCTATAATCAATGCACAATCTCAGTCTCCCATCTTTCTTTTCCCTAAACAACACTGGTGCGGCCAAAGGGATTCCGATCGTCTGATAAACCCTTTCTTCAAATAATCATCTATTTGTTCTCTTAATGCGACCTTTTCTTTGACTGTCATCGCATAGATTTTTGGCTTGGGTAAAACCGCCCCCTCTTTCACTTCTATGCTGCATTGCACGTTCCTAACAGGTGGAAGCTTTTGGGCTAATTTAGGGTTAAACACGTCAGCGTAGTCCCAATATTCTTGGGGTATTCCTCTCACTTCTTTGCTGACACCCTTCTCAACATTAGGGGCACACTGAACCGTCCCCGCCTTCCAGTCAATCTCGGGGTCACCTTTTCTAACCAGGGCATACCCAACACCACCTCATGCCCTTTTATGGGAGCCATAACAAAATTAATTTCTCCTTCCCATGGCCCCACTCGTCCAGTTAACCCTTTCGTCCCCACAGAAAAAGGACCCCCTTCAATCATTGTCCCATCTAACTTTTTGAAGGTGACCGGAGTTTCCAAGGGTTTTGTGTCCCCACCCAACTCTTCTACTAGCTGTGGAGACATGATATTTTCTGAACATCCACAATCTACTAAAGCTTCCTTTTTTACAACAAGATCCCCCTTAACCAATCCCAACACACATTGAATATTATTTCTCACCCCAACTTTAGAGCTTTCAACATTGTCCATCACTGCAGCCTTAGCAGCAGCCACTCACTGCCGGCTTCTGGGGGCATTGATAAGCATAATGTCCGGACTGGTTACAAGCATAGCAGCGGACTCGACTCAATGGGGTTTTCTTGCTGCCACTGGGACGACTGTCGCCGACCCGCTTAGCTTCGGCACCTTTAGGTCTGCTTTCACCCAGGCACGACCCATGCCTCGCGACCTCATCGGTGGGTACGCCGCGCCTCTGCACCTGGGCCAAGATCCCTTCTACATTGCCAGCTAGTTGAATCCACCTGTCGATGTCCCCCGGGTCATCGCGGTGAAGACACCACTCCAGGATCTCCTTGCGCAACCCATCTTTAAACAGCTCCAGCAGGGTAGCTTGCGACCACTCCGCTACTTTCCCGGCGAGACCCATAAATTCTTCGGCATATTCAGTTACCGATCTGGCACCTTGGGTCAAGCACCTTAACGCCTCCTTCGCTTTGATCCTTTCCAAAGGATCTCGAAATCTGTTCTTGATAGCCAGCAAGAACCTCCTCACTGACCCCAGGCAGGGATCTCTTCGATCGTGGCACTGTACATACCACTCGGCAGCTCGACCTTTAAACACAGCCCCAATAGCTCTAACTTGGCTTCCTTCACTGGGGTACAAATGTCCATAATCTTCCATATGGTCTTGTACTGCTGCGATAAAGAACGCCACTTTGGATGCCTCTCCTTCAAATTCCACACGCAATGGCTCTTTTTCATCCGGCTTCCAAAGTCTTGAGAAGTCATTCTCGGGCCAGGCAAACTTCTCGGCCTAGTAATACCTCTTCCCAACCCTGCTGGTTGGGCTCTGGGACTCCTCTGGCAATCCTCTCCCATCATCCTCACTCGACGGAGATCTAGGACACTCCGGGATTGGATTCTCTCGACACGGCTTTGATTCCTCACTCCCGAAGGAGATCTAGGACGCTCATTGAAAGCCCCGTCCATCCAGGAGTAATAGGTGAAGTCTCCACCTCCCCGGGGCCTGCCACATCGACTCTCTCTGGTCCCTCTCATCCCATCTCTGGGTCATCCGGCTTACCATCTGCACCATTGCCTCCACTTTGCAGCTCAGCACTCCAATCTCAGATGGTGGCTCCCCGGTGGTCTCACTACCACCTCCTGTTGCCAGGTTCAACAGCTCTCTCTGAGACCGCTTCTCACGATCTTCTCTGATCCCTTCCAGACGAGCGCCTTTGCACTCCACCGCCTGGTCTTCCACGCGAGCCTCTCGGTACTCCGCCGCTCGGATAGCGCCCCTGCGCACTTCCGATTGCTGAGCCTCACTCCTCTCCTTAGCTCGACTCGCCATCATCTCATCCACTCGAGTTTGCCACAGCTGCTCTCCTTCACGGAGTCTCCTCTCCTGGGCTGCCAACTCTCGGGATGCATCTGGACTTCCACCTGGTCAAGAGTGGTCCACTCCCACTCTTGAGTTCTCCGGATTTCTTCATTATCCTCCAAAATCCAGCTGTCCAGATACTTCTCCTCGTTCCACGCCAACCTCGCCATCGCTGGGATAGTCGGCCCGTGGCTTTAGCTTCTGTAACGACTCCTCAATACTCGGTAGGGATCACACTCAGACGTCGTTCTGGTCCAACACGATTTTATTGAAGGTACACCACCTGTGCAGCTAAAGCGCCGGCCCGCCACCCAAACACACCTTATATACCCCGGTAGCCCTCCCTACCCAATGCAATGTCCAAGCAGGGTGTCATCATGCTCCGATGAATCAGCAATCCCAGTAGTCCATAGGGGCATGACCCCAGGGTCACATGAGTGACGTCACGAGTCCAATTGTCCAATGTCCATGCCAGGAGGAGTTACCTCACTTCCCTCTCTGGCACCTGGAAGTTACTCCACTCCCAGGCTGATTCAGCAATTCCAAGCACACATGGCCAAGGTCACTCCAGGAACTGGGCCAAAGGTCGCTGCAGCCTCATGACAGGTTGGGAACATGATCTCCCTCAAAGCTCAGGTTCCCCATACCTGACACTGTGCTCTCCCCAGGTTCAAAGCTGTGACATGTTGGTCTTCGGTCCTGCCAGCACAAGGTTTAACCCACTTTGTGTGCTTTCAAATTGCCTGTCAATGTATCCCATGGGTTTTGTGGGGTTTCTTGGGAAAGGAATACTTAGAAGCAGTTTTGCCTGTTCCTCTCTTTGACATGCAACCTACAGCATCTTGCAATCTCCCATCCAAATACTAATTATGGCTGGCCTTGATTAGCTTCCAAAATCAGATATGACCCAGTGCCTTTGATATTTAAGCTTTTCCTAATACCTTTAGCAGGCACCTTTTGCAACATGATTTTGTGAGCTAGCATGGTTTGGCCATTGAGCTACAATTCTGGAAACAAGGTTTGAATCAGTGCTTGATCACGGAAACTGACTGCGGGGTCTTGGTGAAGTCACACTCTCCCAGCCTCAGAGAAAGGCAAAGGCAAGCCCCTCTCAACAAATATTGCCAAGTTAACCTCATGATAGATTCGTCTTAGATCACCATAAATAGGAAGTAGCCTGAAGGCATAGTACAATAACATTTTGGTAAAGACTGAGAGTATAAAAACAAAATAAATCTGTCATTCAGACACATAACAAAGCCATGACAAGTGGCTAGTGTTAAAGAAACACAGCTTTCAGAGGAGATAATTTACATCAGAGAAGCATTGATATGAGTGTACACAATACATCCCTCTATCTGCGACAGTATTTTCACTGCAATTGCTGCTTTGTCCATGGGATCCTAGATATATTATCGAAGGCTTTCATGGCAGGAATAACTGGGTTGTTGTAGGTTTTTCGGGCTATATGGCCATGTTCTAGAAGCATTCTCTCCTGAAGTTTTGCCTGCATCTATGGCAAGCATCCTCAGAGGATGTGTGGTCCTCACAACCTCTGAGGATGCTTGCCATAGATGCAGGCAAAACTTCAGGAGAGAATGCTTCTAGAACATGGCCATATAGCCCGAAAAACCTACAACAACCCATGGACCCTAGATATTTTCCTCCTAAAGCTGCTTCACTCTACTACAGTGGTTCTCAACCTGTGGTCCATGGACCATCAGTGGTCCGCAAAAACAAATATATGGTTCGCAACCTCACCATTACTAAGTTGCCTCGAAATCTTTCTTTTATGAAGCCTATGTACTGCAATTAAAAAGTTACAGGTCAGGGATGGCTGAGAGAGTTCAAAAGTACACATAAATCAGGGAAAGAATGACAAGAAAAATAATTCAAAAGCAGGAATGCTGTTTCCTCAATTTAAAATACTGCAGACATAAGGGCGTGGAAGCCAAGCCAAGCATTATCACAGCCAGCTTTAATCCAGATCTTTGCAATAAACACTGTGCAGTAGGGCAGGGTTCATATGGGTGCATACTGTTGTCTGAACCATGCCCATTACAATGAAGCAGGACAATACTGTCTGTTCTATAGAATATGGAAGACCAAATCCTGGATGAAACAGTGTAAAAGCCCTGATCTGGGTGCCAGGTTCTGGACAAATTAAGACGTGATCAACGTTATCAGGGAACTATTAAAATATATTAAAATCTGTTGCCTATTATTGTGCGTGTGTCTTCAATTTGCCTGTTGACATGGGAACCTCTTGAATTTAAGAGTTTTCTTAGAAATAATACTCAAAGGAAATGATTTTGTCATTTCCTTCCCTGAAATATACTTTACAGAAACTGGGATTCAATGGTGCTCTCCCATCCAAGTACTCACCAGGGGTGACTCCACTTAGCTACCAAGATCTGATGAAACTGGCACCAAAATTGAAAGCCCCCTTCAATATGGTACCATCCAAATGTACCACATTTCACCATCACCAGGTGCGTCCATGCCATAAACCAGTGTTTCTCAAACTGTGCTCCTCCAGGTTTTTTGGACTTCATCTCCTAGAAATCCCAGCCATCTTACCAGCTGCTAGGAATTGTGGGAGCTGGGGTCCAAAACATCTGGAGGAGCAGTTTGAGAAACACTGCCATAAACTATAGCGGTGATCTGGAAGGAGAACTGACCTGTTCCCCCATCAGCTACCCACAAGCCTGCTCACCACTATTATTTATTTATTTATTTGCCCATTTTCTCACCCTTAGTGAGACTCAATGCTGTTCCCAACATAAACAATGGCAAAATTTGATTCCTTACACATATATAAACTTCACATACCAAATCAACCATATATAGCAATAGATTAAAACCACTAAAACTATAAAACTATAAACGACAATCACAAATACAACATAAAACATTTAGGCCTTGCATCGATCCCGATGTTATCTTTAACTATTTCTATGTTTCCATATTCCTGTCACTCACTGAATGCCTTCTTGAATAACCAGGTCTTAAGTTGTTTCCTAAATGCTAGAAGGGAGGTGGCCAATCTAATCTCGGTGAGGAGGGAGTTCCACAATCGAGGGGCCACCAACAAGTCGAGAAGGAAGATTTTAGTGTTCTAGCAGGCTCATAAAGAGAGATGCGTCTGGACAGGTATGTGGTATGAATGTGGTTTGTTTTTTTTTACCACATTCGTTGCTGCCACGCTTCTCCAATCACCTTCCTCCTTGTGAGTTCCTTCCTCTTTCTTTTTCCATTATGCAGAACAAATGATAAAAAATACTGGCATAGATTCCTCACCTTTGCAGCTTCCTTGATATTCTGGGCTCCTTGTTTGAACATCCTACTGCTCAAACACTGGGGAAAACTTGTCAGGAGATGCTGTATCTGTGGTTGGCCACAAGAGAACTTGACATCTTCTCAGCAAGACATGTTCAAGTCCAGGCTGGCTATCAGAACGTCTTGGACAGGAAGGAGTCTAAAAGGACTCCCTGTTCCTACTAAGCCTTCTTTAACTAACAAGGCCTTACTGCCCCTGGCATGTTCATGGATCCATGATTGTTCTTTGGACTTGTCTTTTAGCTTGATTTCCAGTTCTGTTTCTTGGTTTGTCTTTCAATCCTGAATTGTTCTTCAATCCTTCTGAGCTGCTTCTTGCCACTGCTTCTTGGATATCCTATGGTTCTGAGTTAGAATTGTGGTTCTTGGCTGCTGTATAACTCCAATTCCATGGCTCAACTCTGTTTGCTTCCCACAGCCCAGTTTTGATAAGACCATCAATGAATGTGGGATGCAGAAGACCAAAGTCCAACTTCTTGCTCATCAGTAGACTCACTCTGAGCAAATCAAGACTCAGTCCTATTTCTCCAAGAGGGAAACCGGAATAACCTGTTTTGTAGTGTCGTCCCAGATATGAATACGAAGGGAAATGCAAAATATTTTCAACTTAAAATGCCATATAAATTATTTTAATTGTGCTGATCAATCAGAACAACCATTCTTACTTCAACAAATAATTTGCACTTCAATAAGGCGCCAACACCAGATGTGCAGAACAAACAAAATCTCCATCCTGGGAATTGTATTTACTCTGCCATCGCTCTGGTCTCTATGTATAACTGAATAAAATTTGAAATATGATGTGTATTCAGATGAACAAATCCTCAGGGCTTGCTTATTACAGTTCAAGGTAAAATGCCAATGCAGATTTGTGGTAATTTTCCCTTCTGTTCCGATGTGTACAAAATAGAAGCTGCAGCCAACATTCAGGCTTATCAATGTCAATGGGCTTTTAAGAGTAGCCATATAGTTAAGGCAGCTAGGTTTTCCCCATGGGACGTTATCATAAAAGCTAGGAATTATGTTCATAAGGATGGAGAATTTATGTCACAAGGGATACAAACATGGGCAAACAAATTGAGCTTTAATCCAAATAATACTGTTTTGGCTTGGGCTGGAGGAACTAGTCTGAATAGCCAGCAGGTCCTGAATAAGGCTTTATTACCCTCATAAAAAACAGTTTTGAAAAGTGTACATAAATTGAAAACTGTTTATAGAACAACTGGTGTCAAGTGTAGTGCTGTCAAGTGTAGTGCTTTAGTGCTGTTTCCTAAAGATAAAGCTTACCACATACACCTATAGTTACAGTAAGAGTAGATTATTATTGAAATACACATTACACTATGAATCACCTCAGAGGTTTAGATAGTCTGGGGAGGCTATGCTCTTGGTCCCAACGCCCTTATAAGCACTTCTGGTGGGAATGAGACACAGTGCCTTCTCAGTGCTGGCCCCTCAGCTGTGAAACTCCATCCCCAGCAACTTTAGATCAGCCCCCTCCCTCCTAGCCTTTAGAAGGAAATGAAAAACCTGGCTCTGGGATCAGGCATTCAAAGACTAGCGCAGTACAATAATAGCCTGGAATATGTGCAATGATTATGGAATGGCCTTGAATTATGATTTTTGGATGGTGGGATTTAACACTGAATCTAATACTTGAATCTTTGTATGTCTCTACACTATAGAAATAAACAGGTTTTTCTCACTCCCTTTCTTTGAATGATTGGGATATGTGGAGCAGAGGAACAGAGAAGAAATCAGTAGCACAAAATAGTAAGTGCCTCAACAAACAACATATCGCAGTGCTGCATTACTTTTTAATCGGTTGGTGTGCTTTATCTTCTCCCCTCTCTCCATTCCTATAGTCACTCCCTCTTTTATCTAATCAAGGGTGTACCTACACTGTAGAACTAATGCAGTTTGACATCACTTTAACTATTGAGACTCAATGCTATTGAATCTTGAGAGTTGTCATTGGCTGAAGCACCAGCATTCTTTGACTGAGATGGCTAAAAAGCCTTGCAAAACTACAGCTGCCATGATTCCTAAGCATTGAGCCATGGCAGTTAAAGTCAAACCGCATTAATTCTACAATGTAGATGTACCCCAAGTTAGTTTATTACTGCTTACCCAGAAATCACCTGAAGCGTCATGTGTCAAACACAGGCTTACCTTTGCACATTGTATGGAATGGATCTTTATATGCTATTGAAGCAAAGAACAGAGAATTCATACAGACACATGTTTTTCTCCTAGCACATGGTACTGTTTTGTCAATTGCCTTGTTATGAGAATCATATGGCGTTGTATTGTGGAACAGATGCAACCCATATTCAGCTCTCAAAAATAATTCCCGGCAATCTGAAATCTTGGCTGCTTTGTAAATGTTGTTAGCAACAATATTTTTTTAAAGAGGAACCACTTTGGATCATGTGTGTTTAGTTTTTGAGAATTACATAGGAAACTGCTCTTGCCGTATTACCCTAATAAACATCTTGCAAAAGCAGCCTTCTCCATCCTTGAACTACTGCTATGCATTTGATCCTGAATGCCAATAAAAATATTAAAGGCGGGAGACTTCAGTTAGCAAGTTCTTTCACATGCTGCCAAGTTGCTCCACCACAGCTTTGTGGTGATGTTCAGAAAAAGACAAGAAAAAGGACAGCCTGTATTTTCCAGTATGAAGCAATGAGAAATGCTTCACTCTGTTAAAATGTTTGCTGGCAATGCAGGTTTAAAGGAGCCTTGTCAGGAAGTACAAGCATGCTAGAGCCTCAGAAGTAAATGTTTGCCTAATAATCAATGATAAGATTATCCCACCCTGACAATTTCCCACTTCCCAAGTACTTTACAAGGCATTTAGGAACAATACCAGGGATCTAACTTACCTCCTGATGAAAGAAAGTCAAGGTCTTTTGAAAATGGTTTAGATAACCTTCTGCTCTGAAGTGTGGGCCCCTTTCTTTGTGTCTTGCCGGGGAAAGAAAAGCAATAGGTCGTATAGCAAACAAGCCAGAGAAGTATATTTAATCAGGACCAATACCCATTCAAAATGCAGTGTGTATTGTTGCTGCTTATTTCTTTTTAACTTGATGCATAAACAGAACAACTTTCATCTCCCAGGTTTCTCTCAAACATGTGTTTCTTGATATTGAGAATTGAAGCAAAGTCCAGAAGTTTCCTTTTTGGACTACAAATCCCCTCCCACCAGACAGAATGGTCAGCTCTCAAGTTCTGGTGATTGATATTTTAACCATCTGGAAAACATATTGTGCACAGCACAAACAATCTCCTCCTCCTCATGATCCCCCTGCTTTACTCTCTTAACTGAAACTCAAAGCAGGTACAGTGTGCAAACATCCCCTACAAGTCAACTAACTATACATGTGAAACCCTTCTTATGGATCATGGTTCTTCCAACAGCATCCTCATCATACTGCTTCCTAAAGAAGGTTCATGAGATTTTACTGGGTGCCTCATAGCCATTGTAGGGAACCTTTGGTTCTCCAGAAGTTTTGCACTACAGTTCCTAAACTGCCTCAACACTGGCTATGTTGACTAACTCTTCTGGGCATTGTGAGTCAAAACCATCCTGTGTGTGTGTGTGTGTGTGTGTGTGTGTGTCAGGAGTGACTTGAGAAACTGCAAGTCGCTTCTGGTTGAGAGAATTGGCCATCTGTAAGGATTTGCCCAGGAGATGCCTACATGTTTGATATTTTACCATTCTTGTGGGAGGCTTCTCTCATGTCCCTGAATGGGGAGCTGGAGTGGACAGAGGGAGCTCATCCATGCTCTCCTGTCAGTCTTCAGTCCTGCCGGCACAAGGGTTTAACGAACCCATTGCTCCTATCCAGAGAGATAAAAGTCTGCAAAACAATTAACAAAATATTGTTCCTTGATGTCACTAGAGGGCGCTGATAGAAGTTTTTTACAGAGCTGGGTTCCACTTGGAAGCATCGAAGCTCACATGCTTTTTACAAACATTATTCCTGTAAATACGGTCACTTTCTCAAATTGGAAAAATATTTTTGGACTACAAACCTCTAGAATCTGTCCAATGTCTAGGCTGGTTGGAGGATTCAGGAGGAGGACTTCTGAACTTTGATTGCTAGACAGGTGGTCAGCTTCTTTTGCCTCAATAATAGGCCAGATGTTTCTCAGTGTACCACAATAAGCCCCATGACATATATTAAGAAAGCAGCTCCTTAACTTTCAGAAATGTTGACAAGGCTGCTACTCCTGCTAACCTAATGGAAATAAAGGGATGTACCGTAATTGCTCGATGGCACAATTTGGAAGAGGAGGAGAGAGAAGTGATTCCACTGATGCTTTCTCATAAATCCAATGACCCATAGGTATAACTGTGTTTTAGACATTTAGATTTATTTTATCAATCAATGTTCTTCATGGTAGTATTCAGTCGAATTGGGTATTGTTTTGATGATATGTAATTCTATTTTATGAGTGGCTCCTTGAGTGCTTTGTCAGTTGCCCCAAGTCCCTTCAGGGAGATGTTGGTAAGGTAGAAATAAAGTTTTATTGATTATCTTTATATTGTTTCCACAATATTTATTTATTTATTTGCCATACTTGTACCCCACCTTTCTCTATCCCAACAGGGGGATTCGAGGTGGCTTACAATGGCACAATGTCATGCCTCAACACGATCATCTAAACCAGTGTTTCCCAACCTTTTTTGAGCCGCGGCACACTTTTAACATTTAAAAAATCCGGGGGCACACCACCAACCAAAATGACACTCCAACACAGTAAAGAATGGCTGGGGGATAGTGACCTGCTGGGAGTGCCGAAGCCATGCCCCACCCCCTCCATGCGGCTTCAGTTCTCCCACAGCTTTGCCAGCC
The DNA here is from genome assembly GCA_030556195.1 of Anolis apletophallus. Classification (NCBI taxonomy): domain Eukaryota; kingdom Metazoa; phylum Chordata; class Lepidosauria; order Squamata; family Anolidae; genus Anolis; species Anolis apletophallus. Next base: position 75,808,142 of record JARBWK010000005.1, read on the forward strand.
TTGAGGGGGCAGTGCCAAGCCAGCAGTGGCAGAGCCAGCACAATGCTGGCTTGGCACTGCCCCCTCAAGGCTGGCAAAGCTGTGGGAGCGCTGAATCCGGGGGTTGGGGGCGGAGCCCCGCCCCTCCCCCCAGCTTCAGTTCTCCCACAGAGGAGAAGCATGAGCAGTGGACGGGCTTCAGTAGACGGGGCTCCTCCTCCGCGCGGCTTCAGCGAGCGAGGGGAGAGAGTCGTGGCGGGAGTCATGGCGGATTGGAGGCTGGCTGGGGACACGGCCGAAGGAGGCGGCGCCCCAGTCCCTTCTTCTTTTCCTTCATCGCCGCTCGGCCCTTCCTCCTCCTCTCCCAAGCAGCAGGAGTTCGGCAGGAGGAGGGGGGAAGGAAGGGGGGCAGAGAGCTTTTCTCGCGGCACACCTGATGATCGCTCACGGCACACTAGTGTGCCACGGCACACTGGTTGAGAAACACTGATCTAAACATTCCAAAAATGCAACATATTAAACAGAGTTAAAACAGATTTAAACAGTTTAAAACTTAGAAAACATACCATCCAAGTTCATGGTCTGAGTCCGTTCCAAGATCAATTGCACAAGGTTTCAATTCAAAAATACTGCATTGCCTTAGTTTCCAAAGGCCTGCTCACAGAGCCAGGTTTTGACTCTTTTCCTAAAGGCTAATATGGAGGGAGCTGCTCTGATGTTGCTAGGGAGGGAGTTCCACAACTGAGGTGCTACCACTGAGAAGGTCCTGTCTCTCGGGACCGAGAGAAGGGCCTCCCCTGAAGATCTTAATGTGGATCATAGGGGATGATACATTCAGACAGGTAGCCTGGGCCAGAAACATTTAGGGCTTTAAAGGCTAAAGCCAGCACTTTGAATTGTGCTCGGTAGCAAACTGTCAGCCAGTGGAATTGACGCAACAGGGGAGTTGTGTGCTCCCTGAGCGCTGCTCCAGCGAGCAACTTGGCTACTGCTCGCTGGACCAGTTGGAGCTTCTGAACAGTCTTCAAAGGCAACCCCACATAGAACGCGCTGCAGTAATCTACGTATACAGGATGTAACCAGAGCATGGACCACTGTGGCCAAGTCAGACTTCCCAAAGTATGGGCGCAGCTGACGCACAAGTTTTAACTATGCAAAAGCTCCCCTGGTTACTGCCAAAACCTGTAGTTACAGGCTCAGTGATGATTCCAAGCTACAAACCTGCACCTTCAACGAGAGGCCAAATTTTTTCAAAATCCAAGGGACAGATGTCCCTGTTTTGACTTACATACAAATTCAACTTAAGAACAAACCTACAGAAAATATCTTGCTTGTAATGTGGTGACTGCCTGTAATTACCAACTCTACTTTCTACAGCTGTAGGAAAAAACTAGCTGGAAATTTAGGGAGTTACCGCTCTAAAATTCCTTTTTCCAACTGTTACTGTTTTAAAGTTGACCGCAGCTAGTGACAATTAACCAGTCGCTAGCTGCTGTCAACTTTGACTTATGGCAATCTCATGCATGAGCGACCTTTAAGTCACCCTGTCCTCAAAAGGTCTGCTCAGGTCTTGCAGGCTCAGAGCGGCAGTTTCCTTGATTGAGTCTATCTATCTGGAATGTGGCTTTCATCTTTTTCAAATTCCTTATGCCTTACTGTCTTTTTAGTAGTCCACAATATCTGTAGAACTCTTCTGCAGCAGCATGTTTCAAATTAATTGATTTTCTTCCCATCCGATTTTTTCACTATTTAGCTTTCACAATCATACATAGAAAGGGGAAATATGATGACATGGACAGTGCTCATTTTAACATTCAGTGATATATCTTTACACTTCAGGATCTTATCTAGTTATTTCATAGCTTTGTTGCAGTATCCATTCTGATTAATGACTGAGCCAAGGTATGGAAAATCTTGAACTATTTCAATCTTCTTTTGGGGGAGGGGGGTATTTTAAAGTTATACAAATCATCTGTAGTCATTTTTTTCCACTTTCTTCCTTTACTTTCTTCAACAATTGTTCTAATGAACAAAATCTGGCTACCAGTATTTTAAAAAATTCTTAAATTATAACAGTAAATAAAGCACAAAACTCAAACACAGGGGAACTCCAGAGAAGGAACAATTAAGAACACAATTAGGAACAACAAAGGATTCCCCCAGGCAGGAACAAGCCACACCTAAAAACTGTCAGGCCATCAAATGCTAATCAAGGTAGCCAATTGAAACATTCACATCTATCTCAAACAGACAAGAGTTCTTTCTCCCACCCTGGACTTTCCACAGATAAATAAATCCAATTTTCCTTGTTTCCAACAGACCTCACAACCTCTGAGAATGCCTGCCATAGATGCAGATGAAATGTCAGGAGAGAATGCTTCTGGAACATGGCCATACAGGCAAAAACCCAACAACAACCCAGTGATTCCGGCCATGAAAGCCTTCAACAATACATTGTTCTAAGAATGCCCTATTTTCTGCTAGTAGTATGATGTCATCTACATATCCTACACTGATGTTCCCTCTCCAATTTCCACATCATCTTCTAAGTCTAATCCTGCTTTATATACATGTTCAACATACAAGTTAAACAGGTGATGTGATAAGATGCAGTTTCAATTGCCAGTCTTGCTAACTGAAAACTGCTCAATTTCTCCATATTCTGCACTAACAGTACCTTCTTGTCCCAAATACAGGTTATACCTCAGGACAATCCAATGTTATAGCATAATAGCTTTTAAGAGGATCCACATTTTTCATGATTTATACAAACAAAGGTTAGTACCTCAGCTGACAAAATGACCTTATTGAGGAAAAGAGTGACCACACCTATTCAAAAAGACTTCTGTTGATTATGCATTTCTGCTGCATGAAGAAAACAGTGGCCCAAACTACATTCTATGTTAAATGTATGTGTTTTTGTTTTAATAACAGCAACAATCAAAACCAATACTACAAAACATAGAGAGGGGATTTTTATCATCCCCATCCCCAACTATTGTTTCTGTAGTAGCTTCCCTCTTGAAGAAATAGCAGTTGTCATTGGAGGAAGCAGCTGGATGGTTCAGTCATTGTTCAGTTCCTGGTCAAGCCTCCACACTGTGGTTACATCTGGATCAGATATATTGACATATTTAACATAATGTATAGTTTGACCATTAGAAGAGCGATTTGACAGGACAATTGACAGGCATGAAAACTGAAGTTAAACATTTTAGTTGCTTCTGCAAGTCCTACTTTGGTCCCTTACTATGATATAGCACAGACATATTAGACTTCAGCTCTGGATGAAGACTGCAATTTGAGTATCAGGCTAATTAACAAATGCTTATTTAAGTTCACTGTTGCTTTTATATAGTTCCAGGTTGACTCCAACATATTGCAGGCCTATCATAAGGTTCTCTTGACAAGATTTATTCTACAACTAGGAGAGTGTGACTGACCCACTCTCCCAGCTGTAGGATAAATCTTGTAATTTATCCAAGAATACTCAGTGGGTTTCTAGTACCGAGAAGGGATTTGTACTCTGGTCTGTAAAGTCATAATCCAACACTCAAACTGGCTCTTTCACCTAAGTTACTACATAATTAAGTTACTTGACATTTATCACCAGAAGGATAGCTACAAGTGAAGAATTGTCTGAATTGTCCAAAGCAAATAAAAACACAAAAATGGTGTGGAATAACTGAGTTGTGCACTGAAGGAGGGACTAAGCACAACAATATTTATTTAATTTATTTGTATTGTGCTTTTTTCCAAAACTGAGACCCAAGATGGTTTCCAAATCATGGATCTAAATCAGTGGTTCCCAACCTTTTTTTTTTTTTTTTTTGACAGGGACCACTTTCCAACATTAGTACCAAAAGGGTTGCAAATCAGTTTTTGGTCAACGTTAGATTCAGTTTGGTTATTTGGGGTGCTGATTCGGAAAATTGCATTGGATAGACCACATCAGTTCTAGTTTCTGATACAGAACATATGCCATCCAGTAGTCGCCATCTGCTCGCCCACAAAAAACATATTTCATAACTTAGAGCCATGGACCTTATTTTAGGTCTTGTGGCCCACCAGTGGGCCACAACCCACAGGTTGGGAACCACTGATCTAAATCAAGCATTGCACATGACTTGTGTCTGCTCACTACTGCAATAGGAGTTTTGTCCCACTCCACCCTCATTGCAACTCTCAAGACCAAATGGGGTATGCAGGGTACCAGGAACTGCAGCAACAAACACCGCAACCTTTTACACATTTGTTCCATCTGGAGGAGCCGTTTCAAATGTTACATATTGTAGCTCTTTCAATAAAATAATGGGGATCACCTTGATACAGAGGTACAATTAAAATAGTACACTTAAGATACATATGGGAAAGGCTATTTTAGTATCCAACCTAACCTTCTTTGTTAATTTTTAACTGTGATTTAACAAAACAAAGACAACTAAGCATTGGATGATGTATGTGAGATAGTCAAATGTGAGGACTGCACAGAGAGGCTGCCAGATAAAGAATCCGTTGATCTGCAAACAGCAGCCTTTTCTTTTGAGTACATTACCCTTGCCTCTGGGAATTGAGTTGGCTTCTCAGCCAACTCTTCCTCGCTTCTCTTTCAGCTGTCCCCTTGCCAATGGAAGCACTGTACAAAATAACTTGTGTCACACTGTGTCTTCCGGAAAGCTTTCCCAGATCTACTACGAGGAGGAAGCTTATCATAAACACCCCAATCATCCCAGTTGGCTTTTCTCCCAAAGAGCCATGTCCTATCTCTCTTCTCCCAGGCTCTGTCATCACAGGCAGCCTCACAGGAGGGAAATTCATAACACTGAAGGGATTCATCTCACTTCTTCCAATGGATGCCAGACGTGCCCTCTGCAAATAAAGAGCACTGAAGGACAAACACCCTTTTAGTGCCCCCTGCATGCAGGCCATCCATCATCCCATCAAGGCCAGGAGGAGAGGCCAACTCTTTTGCTCCAGAAAGATAAAGCCTATCACAGCTGCATATCCGTCCCACTTCCCTGCCTGTTAACCTTGTTAGTCTTAAATTATAAGGATATGTAACTATTATTTTAAAGAGCTGTGTACCTGATCATATTTCAGGCATTCCAACTTCTGTCCAAGCCAATTCGACAGTTACCAGGGGCTTCAGTGTGTGTTTAAGCAGTTGATAGTAGAAACTCCTAGCAAATAAAGAAATTGGTGCTTTGATGACTCATTGCAAAAGGGTCTACCATATATTTTCACAACAGTTTCCTCAAGTAATGATGCTCCAGTGTTTTGTATTCAAGGAGTTTTGAGTGCAAGCTATTTATCAGGAAAGCTGCAATAGACTGTGAAAATGGTAAAAAGTAGAAGGAGGTAGTGACCCAGAAAAAGGGGTGCTGGCTGTTGATCTTGACAGTTCTTGAAAATGTTACTTTTTTATTATAACTCCCAGAATCCCCCAGCCAACATGGCCATTGTTGGATTGATTCAATCAAAGATGCTATAGCCCTGAGTTTGCAAGAGCAGAACAGAACAACTGAAGACTGGAGCTCTTAGAGGTCTCTTATTTGTATGGTCAACAACAAACTGCATTTCTCCAGTTCTAAGACACACTTCCCCATATAAACATCTCTAAAATGAGGTGCATCTTAAAACTATGGGTGATATATATATATAGAGGGGGGGAAGGGTTCTCAATCTTTCTTCTTTTTTTTAACCAGGGACCACTCTCCAACATTAGTACCAAAAGGTTACAAATCTGTTTTTGGTCAACATTAGATTCAGTTTGGTTATTTGGGGTGCTGATTCAGAAAATTGCATTGGATAGACCACATCAGCTCTAGTTTCTGATACAAAACATATACCATCCAGTAATCACAATCTGCTCTCCCACAGAAAACCATATTTAATAATCTAGATCTGTTGGTAGTAATATTTCATGGGTAGTCAGCCTCTTCCCTCCCGACATCCCTGTTGCCTTGGCACTGTAAGACAGTTTTGCCAGACCAGTTGCTCTTGTTGCAGCATGGTTTTGAGGCAATGGTGTACTAATGGTGAGGCCACGGATCATATTTCCATTCTCGCAGACCACTGGTGGTCCATGGACCACAGGTTGGGAACCCCTGAGATACACACACACAGAGAGAGAGAGAGAGAGAGAGAGAGAGAGAGAGAGAGAGAGCTTTTCTTTGTGTTGGTGTACTGAAATTAGTATGCATTTTACAATCAATGGTAGCTTATAATTGAAAAATTACAATAAATTAAAGTTGGTTTTCTGGCAATAGGTTTCTTAAATCTTTTATGAGCAGCTATACTAAGGAATACAAAGAGCTCTTGCAGTACCTTAGGCCCTTCTACACTGCCACATAAAGCACATTATCAAAGCAGATAATCCAGATTATCTACTTTGAACTGGATTATATGAGTTTACACTGCCATATAATCCAGTTCAAATCAGATAATGTGGATTTTATATGGCAGTGTAGAAGGGGCCTTTGAGACTGAGAGAATGAAGTTGGTAGCATATGATTTCATAGGCTAAGTCTACTTTCTCAAATGCATTTCAGGCAATTTTAAATTCTTGTTACACATGTATAGAACCAGCTCATTCATTCAGTTATGGAGCAAACTAAACCTCACTCATACTTCTTTGTCACATACTTGCTGTGGTTAGTCCAAAGTTTTCATGGTGACTGTCTAGAGAGCAATCCCTAAGAAATGTAGTTCTTTGGGGAAAGTGACATTTGAAAACTTTAATCAATGCCAAATGGGTCCTAGCATCGAGAAGAATTAAAGTACTGCAGATGTTTCTCATGCCCAAAAATAATTGTTTGTTCGCATTCTTCTTTTTAAAGTCCAAATAAATCCTAACCAATGCTTTTCTTCTGGTTCTGTGTCTAAGGAGACGATCCTTTTCCAACAAGTAGTTCCCTATTTTTATCTTTCATAATCAGAGATGAGAGAAGTAGCTTTTTAACATCTTGATTCTGGAACTCACTGCTGGGCAACTCTGGAGGCCCTTCCACACAGGCCTATATCCCAGAATATCTGTTTTGAACTGTGTGGCAGTGTAGACTCAGTTCAAAGCAGATATTGTGGGATTTCCTGCCTTGATATTCTGAGATATAGGGCTGTGTGGAAGGGCCCTGGGAGTTGTGCTTCAAAAGAGTAACTGAGTATTGTCGAAGGCTTTCATGGCCGGAATCACTGGGTTGTTGTAGGTTTTTTGGGCTGTATGGCCATGTTCTAGAAGTATTCTCTCCTGACGTTTCACCTGCATCTATGGATCCTCTGAGGTTGTGAGGACGTCACTATTAGGCCTGGGCAATCATGGTTCTAAATGGTTCTAAAGTACTTACAAAACTAAAGTTCTGGTGGTGAAAACTAGGTGGCGCTGGTGCTTTGCTTCCACAGTGTTGCTAAAGTTCTGGTGGTGAACATTTCAGAACTCTAACAGAACTTTCAAAACTTAATTATTATTTCATTATTGGCGATTTTAAAGACAGGATCAATTAGGAACTGCCATTTTTAACAAAATTTTGAAAGTTTTGTTAGAGTTCTGAAATGTTCACAAAATGTTTAGCAACACTATAGAAGCAAAGCACCAGCGCCACCTAGTGTTCGCCACCAGAACTTTAGTTTTGTAAGTACTTTAGAACCATTTAGAACCATGATTGCCCAGGCCTACTCACTATGAATCTCCTATGAACCTGTGCAATCCCTTCGATCTTCAAGGGAGGCCCTCCTCTCACTCCCGCCACCATCTCAAGTGCGGCTTGTGGGCATGAGGGAGAGAGCCTTCTCCGTGATGGCCCTGTGGCTCTGGAATTTGATTAGGCAAGCACCCACCTTGGCAGCCTTTAGGAAAAATTTAAAAACTTGGCTTTTCCAGCGTGCTTTTGAAGAATGAATAACTAATTCCTATGTCAGGTCCCATCCCAGTGTCCATTTGTTTTTCTGATGCACTTTCTCTCATCCCTCAGGGCACATTAGCCTCATTATTTATCCCACTCGAGTCTCCCACTAGACACAGCACTTTATCCACCTATCTCACCCACAGATTTTACAATTTTTACCTTTTGCATTTGGCCCAGCTCACCCTTGTTAATCCATGTACCATTTTAGACTCTGTTTTATTATGTTATTGTCGCTATTTCATTGTATTACCATGTTAATGTTCAGCGTTTTTTACTTGATTTTATTGTCTGTTTTTGTATGTATTTTATTTTATTTTGCCTTATTGTAATTCCTCATGCTTGACCCCCATGTTAGCCGCCCTGAGTCCCTTTGGGGAGATGGTGGCGAAGTACAAATAAAGTTGTTGTTGTTATTATTATTTGAAACACAATAAGATGAGTCCACAGCAAACAAGATCACTCTGCTGGATGTTGAATTGGATCACACATCGGACACTTCCCAAGTGTCTAGAACTGTATGATGTATTGGTGAGTAATGCTAATGCATGCAGATTCCATTATTATTATTATCATTATTATAGATGCAGGTGAAACATCAAGAGAGAATGCTTCTAGATCTAGAACATACCATACAGCCTGAAAAACCTACAATACTCCAGCTTCTCCAGACTCAGTTTCCTTCTTCAAAAATCATCAACCTACACACAATTTTCCCCTCAGCCATTTGCTGAGATTGTAGTACCTCTGGTCAGTGCCGTAGCCCTGATATTGATTGGGGGGGGGCTGAGTTTGGTTTGGGGGGGGCTGAGACTGCGTGGAAGAGGGTCTACCCTAGCAAACCTTTTGTATTGTTATCCCAATAACCCCATTAATGTGGGATATAATGAGCATGGTGATCAGATCATGATTTAAATGCATATAACAGTTTAAATAATGTACCAGTAAGGCCTTTTCGCAGACCACCCTGAGAATTTCGGGGGACTGAGCCCCCTTAGCCCCCCGGCTACATGCCTGCCTCTGGTAGTAGCAGGGACTCCAACAACAGGAGCTACTGGAAGAAGATCCAGCTTTTGTCTGCACTTTCCTTTAACTCTGGGTGCCCATCAAAGTATTTCAGGGGGAAATAGTAATAATAATAAAAACTTTATTTATATTCCGCTCTATCTCTCCAAAGGGACTCAGGGCAGATTCCAAACATAAAAGGCAAACATTCAATGCCCGAATACAACAACAATACATCCATACTAACAAATTTATACACCCCAACATATAAATACAAATTATTTGTTTGTTTGTTTGTTTGTTTACGATATTTCTATGCCACCCTTCTCACCCCAAAGGGGAATCAGAGCGGCTTACAATTAAAATGTAAATACAATATATATTATTGCCATAGTACAATATTACTATTATATATTACATTGGACTACAACATTATACTGTAATATTATTAGTAATATTACATGTAATAAAATATATAATTATAATATCATTAGTAGTAGTATTGTATTGTATTACATTATAATTTTATCAATATTATATGTATATACAATATATTATATTATATTATAAGCACAGTACAGGAGGCAAGATGGAACTGCCTTCCTGGCCCCTCTTTTCACTCTGATCTCAGAGCAGTGGTTGGTGCGGGGGGGGGGGGGGGGTTCCCAACTTTTATAACTTTAACAAACTAAAATTAAATAAAAAGCACAGCCTGTTATAACAGACATAAGACAAAATATCAAACATCAAATGGGGTTTGGGGGTTTTATGCTGTTGTGATGTTGGCATCGAATTGTGCCGTACTGTAAGCCGCTCTGAGTCCCCCCTCGGGGGTTGAGAAGAGCGGGGTAAAATCCTGAAATAAATAAATAACAATAATTTCCCATTTCTTTGGGGCAAATCGATTAATCATTGCTCAAGATATCTTTTGAGCTGGTGGGATGAACAGGGCATGGATACGGATTGCAACTATTAATCAGAGGTATAATGGTAGTATTACCAACTACTATTCCTCCTCCTCCTCCTCGTAAGCCTGTGAGCCAAGGGATGTCTTCAGCTGTTTTGTGAAAGAGGGGAGGGAGAGGGCCATCTTTAACTCCTTAGGAAGGGAGTTCCAGAGGTGGGGGGCAAAGATAACTTCTGTGAACAAGCTAATGCTCAAGTTACATGAAAACGGGACCTGTGCTTTGGAAGAGTGCCTTGATTTCATCACATCTGTGCTTGTTTACACATATTTCCTCCGAATGGATAGGAAGTTTCATTTCACTCATCCCCAAAACGTTCTTCCCAGTGTTTCACTTACCTATTTAAAAGCCAGGCGTTCCGTTTACTTGGCTTGCTGCTCTCTCCCTAAAGAATGGAGGAATGGAGGAGATGGCTTCTGCTTCCTCTGTTCTTCGGGTTTCTCCTGAACTTCTTGGTACTCTCTTCAATCTTCTTGAGGCGTTCCGTGCAACTTGGGCATTAGCGACATCCCCAAATGCGAAAAGACCCAAAGACATCTGTCCCTGGGGCAGACCACTCCCTGGGAGAAAATGGGGGGACCTCTCTCCTCAATGTGCTCCATTACAAAGGAATGGGGGGATTTCCAAGAATTCCCTGGGACATGTAGTGCCAAGACACCCCACGCTACCAAATCCCCCCTTTTATTTGTGGATATTGCAATTTTATGCTCATTTCGAGTTGGTAAAGGGATAAGGCACCCCCTTCTCTGATCCTGTTTTCCATCCCAGCTTGCTCCAGCCCTCGTGGTAGGAAAGAGTCATTTGCTGAATCAAAGCACTTCTTCCCGGCAATACAATGCCTCCCCTGTGGCGGATTTTTGTGCCGTGAGAACGTGTGAAAGAATGGCACCAGAGAGATCTCCCCAGAAGGAAAGTGTGCAGGGCAGCTGGCTATTAATGTCGTATTAGTGATGGATTAGCAGAAATCTTTGCCAGAGAGACCAAGCCTAGCATGGCCAAACTAATAAGCTAGCACACAGCAAGGGGCCAGGAATGCCTCCAAGTCACTTGGACAAAGGTGGAGATGATATAATAGGATTCAGGGAAACGGAAAAATCCACAGGTGAATGCACTGCCTTGCTTGGGGTAGCCAAGTGGTAGACTGGGAGTGCATCTTAACAGATTAGAGAGATGACGGGCCAAAACTAACAACATGAAGTTCAACAGGGACAAATGCAAGATACTCCATTTAGGCAGGAAAAAAATGAAATGCAAAGATACAGAAAGGGGGACCCGTCGCTCGAGAGCAGTACATGTGAAAAAGAGTCCTTGTGGACAAGTTAAACACGAGCCAACAATGTGATGCGGTGGCAATAAAAGCCAATGGGATTTTGGACTGCATCAATAGGAGTATAGTGTCCAGATCCAGGGAAGTCATGCTCCCCCTCTATTCTGCCTTGGTTAGACCTCACCTGGAATATTGTATCCAATTCTGGGCACCGCAATTGAAGAGAGATATTGACAAACTGGAATGAGTCCAGAGGAGGGCAACTAAAATGATCAGAGGTCTGGAGATCAAGCCCTATGAGGAGCAGCTTAAAGAGCTGGGCATGTTTAGCCTTCAGAAGAGAAGGCTGAGAGGAGACATGATAGCCATGTATAAATATGTGAGGGGAAGTCATAGGGAGGAGGGAGCAGCTTGCTTTCTGCTGCCCTGAAGACTAGGATGTGGAACAATGGCTTCAAACTGCAAGAAAGGAGATTCCATCTGAACATGAGGAAGAACTTCATGACTGTGAGAGCTGTTCAGCCATGGAACTCTCAGCCCCAGAGTGTGGTGGAGGAGCCTTCTTTGGAGGCTTTCAAGCAGAGGCTGGATGGCCATCTGTTGGGGTTCTTTGAATGCAATTTTCCTGCTTCTTGGCAGAGGGTTGGACTGGATGGCCCACAAGGTCTCTTCCAACTCTATGATTCTATGATTCTATCTACACAACACAATTAATTCACTGGATTGCTTTGAGTTTTCTGGGCTGTATGGCCATATTCCTTGAAACATTCTCTCCTGACATTTCGCCTGCATCTAGGCATCCCAACCTGCCATAGGTGCAGGTGAAATGTCAGGAGAGAATGCTTCTGGAACATGGCCATTCAGCCTGAAAAATCCGCAACAACCCGGTCATTCCAACCATGAAAGCCTTCAATAATACAAATCCTTTGGAGTCTTGTGCTTAGCATCTTGTTCACATTTGCTTTACAATCATTTGGAACAGGACATTCAGCTTGATAGTATCTAGCTGCACAGTATATGTATCATTAAAATTGTATAATGTATGTGTATCATTGTTGAACACCATTGTGAAACATTCTGATACAAGTGATTTGTAAATATCAAAAAGGAAGAGTTCTTTCTCCCTGGACATTCCACAGATATATAAACCTCACTTGCCTAGTTTCCAACAGACCTCTCAACCTCTGAGGATGCCTGCCATAGATGTAGGCAAAATGTCAGGAGATAATGCTTCTGGAACATGACCGTACAGCTCGGAAAACTCACAACAACCCAGTGATTCCATCCATAAAAGTCTTCGACAAAACGTAATTCAGTTTTGACACCATATTCTTTAGTTGGTTAGTTGGTTGCATGCTGCAAGTGTGAGAGAATCAACCGTCTATGAAGACGCTGCCCAGGGGACGCTCGGATGTGTTGCAAACCTGCGGGGAGGCTTCTCTCATATCTCTCATTTTAAAACTTTGTGTTTTTAAATACATTACAATTGTACACTCAGTTTGCCTCTGATATGATAAACACCATATTCATTACCATGGTTCGGTGCTATAGAATCCTGGGAGATATACATTGTCGAATGCTTTCATGGCCGGAATCACTGGGTTGTTGTAGGTTTTTGGGCTATATGAACATGTTCTAGAAGCATTCTCTCCTGACATTTTTTCTGCATCTATGGCAGGCATCCTCAGAGGTTGTGAGGTCTGTTTAAAACCTCTGAGGATGCCTCCCATAGATGCAGGAAAAACATCATGAGAGAATGCTTCTAGAACATGGTCATGCAGCCTGAAAAACCTACAACAACCCAGGAGATATAGTTTGGTGAGGGGCCAGCACATCAAATAGAAGTCTAAGGATCTTGTAAAACTACAACTTGATTTTGTCATTTGGGAGTTGTAGTTGCTGGGAGTTATAATTAATCTACCATCAAAGAGCATTCTGAACTCCACCAATGATGGAATTGAACCAGACTTAGCACACAGAACTCCCATGACCAACAGAAAATACTGAAAGGGTTTGGTGAGCATTGACCTTGAGTTTGGGAGTTGTAGTTCACTTACATCCAGAGAGCACTGTGGACTCAAACAGTGAAAGACCTGTATTCAACTTGGCACGAATACTCAATATGTGAGCACTGGTGGATTTTGGCGAAAATAACCTTGACATTTGGAAGTTGTTGTTGCTGGGATTTATAGTTCATCTACAATCAAAAAGCATTCTGAACCCCACAGATAGAATTAGGTCAAACTTCCCAAACAGAACCCCCATGACCAACAGAAAAAATGTGTTTTCTGATAGTCTTTGGTGACCCCTTTTACACCTCCTTACAACCAAGGGGTCCCGGCCCCAAGGTTGAGAAACGCTGTTCTACAAGAAAGTAAAGGAGGTATTTTGGAAAACATATCATACAGTTAAGGCACCTGAATAGAGATTTCCAAAGGTTAAGGTCAGGACTGTGATGTTTTTGCACAATAACAGCCAATCGTTTACAATATAAAAAATTACAAGGAAAAGGAGTTTCAAGAGCATAAAACATAGATAACCAGGAAACATAGGTATTTGGGAAGTCTTGTTCTCCCTGCTCATGACCTGAGGCTTTCCTGCCGGAGAATTCAAAGGGAGGGATGTCCCAAACCACAGCCACAGAATGCCCACTCTGCCATAATTTCTACAATGAAGTAGAATGAGACATTCACACTTGAACTGGTTGCTGAACTGTAGTGGGAAAGGGAAGCATTAATGGATTATTTCCAGCACAAAAAAAAATTGAATTCTCAATTACTTTACAGCGGAACAACAGCAGGAGAGCCATGATGTCATGTGATAAGCATGAGGCAAAAGCAGGATTACTTGCTATAGTGGTATAATAGCGTCCTGTGACAAGCATCCTAAACAATGTATGTTAAGATCTCTGACTTACCTTCCAGTCCTTATAATCAGCAAATTGAACAAACATGGTATTTCATGTTAACTCTGCTCATAATTTATTCTTCAGCTGTGGATTCAATTTCATTCAGGTGGTGAATCCACTCTGGGGCTCAGTCCAAAGTTTAAACGAGCTCTCCAAGATATGTGAATACTATTTTGGGATTAGGTTTCAGCATCTTGAATCGTGCCTTTAAAGTTCGCACTAAAGCACAGAACAGATTCACTGCTGCACTAATGTGGAAGCCACCTGTTCTGGACCCTCCGTCCATTTTCTCAGTCATCTTTCTCTACAAGTTGGGGGCAATGTTGAATATGAAATTAGTATTATGTCAAAGACTGGCAAAATATATACTTTAAAATTATAAAATCTTATTTCTGACAATGAACCTGCTTGGCAAAGTTCCTTTTTTGGACTACATCCTCCAGAACTCTTCAATGAGATGACTAGGGAAATCTGGGAAATTGTCAAGAAGGAGGCTTTCTAAACTATCATATATTTGGGTGAAAATCAAATGTTTGCTCATCCACAGAGGTCTCGGGTGGTTGTAAATTCCAAACCTTTAATTTGGACAGCCAACCTTTTACAAAACTTATCTTTTAAAAGCCTGAGTTAAATCTTCTGTATATTTAACCAAACGTCACACTAGCAAAATAACTGTTCAGGCTTATCACAGCATCAGACTTACTTTGTGCTGCATGCACATTTTGTATATTTCTTTAATTCATTCATTTTAAACAGAGCCAAATGGGTACAAAGGCCAACCCCATATCTCCTGGTTTACTGAAATACCGCACACCTCCTTATCTTGTTGATATCTGGCCTACCTCAAGCAAAATGCTATAGAAGCTACCCCAATTTCTGCCCTTCTGCGTTATTCATCTATCAGCACTGGGTTTTGTTTATTTCATACCAAGCCCCATGAAATAAAGCGCTGATTAAGAGCAAAGGTTGAGTGTGCAGCATGATCTATGCAAAGAGATATTGGACTGATGACTAGCATGATCGATTCCTTAACCCCATTTCTCCCTATAGCCTCCTGTGCCCCATCCAAAAGCTGGGGGGTCCCTCAAGAAAGGGCTGTAACATGGAACAGCAAGGAGAAGCAGGCTGTAAATAGGCAAATTCAAGACTTGAGCAAAGCAATGTGCAAGTGCAGATCCACAATGTGATTAAGACAGAAGACTAGTCAGTTTCAAGCCATAGTTTGAAGTCAGAATTCATCCATGAATGAAAATGCAGGCTGACAGAGGGGCAAACAAGGAACCTGATGAACTTTAGAAAGAAGCAGTGAGACAACAGAAATATCTATAGTTTGGAACAGAACTTCTTAAACTTTTTCACTCACAACTACTTCCCGCCGAAGGCATTTTTATGTGACCCTGGGTGTAGGTATATAAACTAAATATAAAAATCAAAGTGATAACAAATCAGCAAACTGATAACGTGTTTGGTAACAAATCAGCATTGGCAAGGCTGTTTTCCCTTTTTACAAAGTACAACTGAAGCATCTTCTGTAGAGTCCAATGTAAACAGTGCACAACAGATTCATGTAAACATCTAAAACAGCCATAGGTGACATTCAGAAAACCTTTACTGTTGCCAATTTTTGGGACCCCAACATTGAGCTAAGGGGACCCATTTGGGATAAGGACCCACAGTTTAAGAAGCAGTGGTTTGGAGAATATCATAAGTATGGATAGAGCCTGGCTGCTGAGCAAGCTTGCTCTGGAAATGTACTTAGGACAAGGTTAATTAAAGTCATCCTAGCACTCAGGCAAGCACATCTGTCCTTCTCCTCCATCCTGCAAATTCAAGAAGTACAGACATGAGATTCCTGGTTCAAAACATAGATAATACCAGTACCTAGGGGCCAGGCATGTAGCCAGGGGAGCTCTTCAGCCCCCCTGCTAGCAAAAAGGCCTTACTGGTACATTATTTAAACTGTTATGTTTATTCATATCATGATCTGATCACCATGCTCATTATATCCCACATTAATGGGGTTATTGGGATAACAATACAAAAGGTTTGCTAGGGTAGACCCTCTTCCACCCAGTCTCAGCCCCCGAACCAAACTCAGCCCCCCGAATCAAAATCCTGGCTACGGCCCTGCTAGGGCACAATCTCTGCTAGGTACTACCTGCAGATTGCCATGTTCAGAATGGGAAATGATGGATCAACCGAGTCCACCCTACAAAAGCTGTTGCAGAACCGATCTGTGTGTGTGTGGGGGGGGGGGGTCCTACTGTTGGGATAGCTGGGGCACTGGGTCTTCTGATATCTTGTAAGGAGGTCAGACTTTATCTAAATGTAGTTGGTACCACCTCTGATGATCCCATCCTATGCCCTACCAGCCCCAGTAGGCATCAGCTACCATTCAAAAGTTGGGTGAAGTTTCATGCTGACACATATATCTTACACATTCTAGTTGATTTCATTCTGTCAACATAATTAATTGTGGCAATCTTCTTCAAAATTCCCCAGGAAGGCCTAAATCAGCCTGGTTTCATTACATGCCAGTTCTGGTCTAGTTTGCGAATTCTAGTTGGCTACATCAAGCACTTGCTGTTCTTACTCCCAGCAGTAGTCAGAGCAGGTGGCAGAGGTAACAGACACATCTAGGTTGCCCTGTCTGTATACCCCATGAGAAAATGCTCTTCTAGGTGCCCACAAGGTGCCTGAGATGAGTCAGAGATAAAATATGACCTTTTATTAAGCTGACCACATCCTCTTTGAATGGCTGGCAAAGTAGGCAGTAGGAAATTTCTCTCGGTCATCTGGGTAAGAACAGTTATGTTTCTGAAACCACAAATTTAACCCCCACCTCACTCCCATGCCTTGCAAATCAGAAGAGTGGTGAACATCTTGCAACTCTTTCAAGACTCATTCTCTAGTGATGGAAACCAGGACAAAAGAGGATGCGCACTTAACTGCAAGATGGTAAGTTTCAGGGACTTTTTTTCTTATAACTTATTGTACAAGGAACTGTAGCATCTTATAACAAATATGTTAAAATCATAGCATTCAAAAGTCTTAGGTTTATGCTCACAACTATATGTGTGCATGGTGGATCTGAGAAATGCCCAACCTATGGTTGAGCACTGCCAACATTGCATTGAGCCGCCAAGAGGATACAGTACATCTGCAATATAGCGCTGAATGTTTGGAAAACCTAGGAAACTTAGAAAGAAAAATATCAGGTTTGGGAACTTCTTAAGTTCCATCTTGGGAAAAAGAATATACATTTGGTAGATTAGGTAGATAGAAATCAACTGATTTACAATATAATTGTTTTACTTTTTTGTTACACTATTCAATAGAGCTCACTGGGTACTCAGGACCCTTCCATAAAGTCATATATCCTAGAATATCAAGGCAGAAAATCCCATAATATCTGCTTTGAACTGGGTTATTTGAGTCCACACTGTCATATATTCCAGTTCAAATCAGAAAATGTGGGATTTTATTCAGCTGTGTGGAAGGGATCTAAGTGTATAAGCACTATGGTGTTATAAGATTTTTCTCTAGCTTCTGCAGTGTTCCAACATTTATTCTGAACCACTTTTCATCTTCTTATTACAGTATAACTAAATTGGCATCCAGAGTAGTTCTGAAGTGTTTCATTATGGTGCGCTCCACGAAACCCTTATATTGGGTGCTTTTACACTGTAGAATTAATGCAGTTTGATACCAGGTTGACTGCCATGGCTTCTAGCTATGAAATCTTGGGATTTGGAGTTTGGTTAGGCACTAGCCCTCCTTGTCAGAGAAGGCTCAAGACCTTGTGAAACTACAATTCCCATTATTCCAAAGCACTGGGCCATTGCAGTTAAAATGTTGTCAAACTGCAATAATTCTGTAGTGCAAATGCTCCCAATGTAAGTGCCATACTGCACTTTGCCTCATAATCACAAAATCCACTGTACACGATACAGCAGTGTTTCATCAATAATAGTGACACACCAGAAGTGCTAAAAAAGCATGGCCTTCAAAGTCACATTTGAGTATAATGTGACTCTGTTCAGCACTAATATTTCCTGAATTTCCTGTCTTGTGTATACAATATGCCACATTTCCTTCTATTCACAATGGGATCATAGTCCCATACAAAGTAGATCAGATCATGTTGACATCAACACAGAGCACTGTGTAGGGGACACATTCCTGCACTCTCCACACATTTCTATTATGTAGGGTTGCCCCCCCCCAAATGTGTTCCATGAGGAAACACACGACTTCTGTTGCAACAGCTCAATTGACTGACACCTTTTTCTGGGCACAATTCAAACTGCTGGTTTTGAGCTTATAAAAGCCCCCTAAGGCTTGAGTCTAGGTTATTTGCAGGACCTTATGTCTGTCTTCATGAAATCTTCAGAATATCATTCTTGTCTGGAGAGGGTCTATTTCCTGTCCAATAATCCTTTCAAGCTTTGTTGTTATTATTGGGAACCAGGTAGAGGGCCTTTTAGTGGTTGCTCCCAGACTCTCCTAAGAGACCAGGATGGCCCTATCCCTGCTTGCCTTTAATGTGCAGATAAAAATATTCCTCTGCCATCAAGGATTTGTAAACTGATGAATCACAGTCTGTTAAATATGGTGTGAGTGATTTAAATATGAGTGAACATTTTAATGCATTTTAATATTGTAATTTTAATGGTTTTAATAAGAAGCAATGCAATTGTTTTTAATCTATATATATAAAGGAACAGTCGTCATGTGAAGACTACCTCAAACAGAGAAACCTTACAACGCAGAAACACAAAACTTGCCAACAGAAATAGGCCTCAAGCAAGGTACGTTTGTAGCAAAGAAACTCCCCCAAAAAACCTAAAAGGCCCCCAAAACAATGAGTAAAGAAACCCTACATTTCCCAGCATCCTCCGTGGCTGCCAGCAAATGCCATTTGCCGACATCAGCCCACACAAAATGCAGAGAGGAAGAGTAACCATAGGAACGCTGGCAGGAGCCATCCAAGGCTAGGATAGAATGCTGAGAGATTTCAGTTGTCAGTTGGTGTTTGAGGGTTAAACTGTCAAAACCAAACTTTATGAGGGAGCAATTCTCCAGCAATTCCTACCCACACAACACAACACAACTTCCAATCACAACCCATCCCACCAACCTTACGGGACCCTGTACACACAACACCTACCACCACCACAAACAAAAACCATTCCTTCCTTCCACACAGACAGAAACTGACCCAAAAGACAAGCCATGCCTTCTAAAAATAACAGCATTGGACGACACACTCACAACGCTACATACATCAAACAAAAAAGGGCAGAACAAATGCCAGAACAGAAACACACTGCGCAGCAGAGACACAGACAACAGGTCACTGCACGACACACAGCTGAGAACCAAATGCAAAGAACTGCACGACAAGAAGCGCAGCCAGGAACAACAAAGACGCAGAAATGCAACACAACAGCAGCGCAAGGAGCGCAGAAACACGACGTCGCAACACAGAAAACAAACTTCAAAAACACCACAACCAATTCCACCGCCTAGCCTTCAGATACAACGCTGCAGAAGACTACAGCATGGTGCCAGAGGCCGACATTGGCACCCTAACGCACATCTGCACACACTGCCAAGCCCTGAAATACCCAGCAGAAACAACACAAATGTGCTGCCTAGCTGGTAAAGTCTCTCTACCACCACTTGCCACTCCTCCACAACCACTACAGACTTTGCTGAGTGGAGACACTCCAGAATCAAAACACTTCCTCCGCTATATAAGACAATACAACTCATGCTTCCAGATGACATCATTTGGAGCACACATAGAAAGTGCGCAATTCATGCCTACATGACCCCACCGAGATTGTAAGTAACATCATTTCCAACCCTTACATACTCAGACTTTCTCGCATCTCCTAAATAGGGCACAGCAACGCGTGCCGGGTACAGCTAGTTTTTTATATCTCTATATTCACATTGTTTTATATTTATGGTCGATGGCATTGAATCCTACTATTGTAGCAGCAAATCTGGAGTCCCAAAACTCCCTAGGTGTTACCTTTTTGCTCACAGGTTGCATGGACGCGCGAGCACAGGAACGAGAGAAAACGTAACAACCGTACTGTAATGCAATGAAGCCAAAGTTTATTTGCACACGTCAGCTGACGGGACCTGCCCACAGAACTAGCTGCCTCAGGGCAAGAGCCCTCAACATTCTCTTACTTTCCCTTATATACATGCTATGGCGGCAGGTCCCGTCTCCTCCTTTCTTCATCATTTTCATTGGTTCACATCATCAACACATTTTCATTATCCAATTAAACATCATATTATTTGGCAGTACACTCTACTTGCATTCTTATTTGCTAAACAGCACTACGCAGTAGTTATTCTTCATTCCCACAGTATGTTATCTGCCATATGAGCAGCCTGTACTTGAATTAGCAACGTTTCTAAGCCGTCCCTCTATGCCAGCAAGGAGAAATGGTTTCATTTACCCATGCGCAGTTCCTACCAATCAGCTACAATGTAAACAAATGCACGTTGGGGCTAGCTAGGCCAATCACGGCCAGTGTTATCAAGGAAAGGCACATGATGTACTTTAACAAATCACAGCTTGTGCCTGACCCACCAATCAAAGTGCATTATTCTCGTAATGGCATTTAGCATGATTTTTGGCAAGCTATCTAGCTATACTAAGTTCTGTGCTTGTGCATCACTCTCTCCTGACTGTACTTCTGCTAAAAGTGCCAATTCTGCTTTACTATCATGTGAAAAGAGGGATAGAAATAAAGATAATGATGATGATAAATGGAACTGTATACAGTATAGAGGAGCCCCCGGTGATGCAGTGGGTTAAACCGCTGAGTTGCTGAACTTGCTGACTAAAAGGTCAGCGCTTCAAATCCGGGGAATAGGGTGAACTCCTGTTGTTAGCCCCAGCTTCTGCCAACCTAGCAGTTCGAAAACATGCAAATGTGAGTAGATCAATTGGTACTGCCTGAGCAGGAAGGGAACGGTGCTCCATGCAGTCATGCTGGCCATATGGCCTTGGAGGTGTCTATGGACAATGCCAGCTTTTCAGCTTAGAAATTGAGATGATAACCACCCCCCAGAGTTGGACCCGACTAGACAATGTCTTTACCTTTACCTTTATACAGTATAAAACCTGTCCCCTACCCAAGTAAAGGTGCACAGGATCCAAAGCAATAGACATTATTTTCATGTAGGAAGCAGAAAAATCAAGAATCCCCTCATTTCATCTGGAGCACTAACAATATAATGACAATATATTAACTAAATATATACTAGCATGGCATTTGAACTCTTCTGCCTGGTTCACGTCTCATGGGAGAGCCTGTCCTGATGTTATAAAATGGAAATCAGCACTAGGTGGCATCACATTCTCATATTTGTAATACAACAAGCAGGGTAATTCACTTTGTCTTTTGTGCAATTTCAACACTAAGTTTGACTTTTCTTTAAAAAGCAGATAGAGAAGCACAGGACTGAATTATGAAAGCCTGAAATTTTTTTGCCCAATTTAAATCTAGATATCACTTCAAATTATTTTAGCATGCATGTACTAGAAAGCCACATTATGAATCTGCTGAAATGGAGATATTTGTTTATACAAAATCCCAAAATATTCTTATACATTGTCAAAGCACTAGGCAAGGAGATGTAGGTTCCGCATACATATTTCTAATATGTGCTTTAAAATAGGAGTATGCTAACCTATCCTGAATTAATCTCAAAAGATCATTTTCCTTAGTACTCTTACTTGGCCTGACAATTCCTACAGGTACGACGGTGCAGGTTTGTGACTTTTTCTGTCCTCATTTAACATGAGTTTTCAGTATATGCAAAAAAGGCAGTTAGAAACTATGTGTGTCTTTTCTCAGCACAACTACTAGCAAAGGAAGTTTTACCTGATAAAGATAGATCAGGTTTGGAGACGGCAACCTTAGGGAAATCCAATATATGCTTAAAAACTGCATGGCAAGGTAAGATGATCCTTTTCAGCTTAATGAAAGGCAGAGCTGAGCAAAGGACAAGAAGCCATTGTGAAGTCCTTCAGTTCTCAAGTTCTTCAAATCAGTCGGCTTCAGCCTGCAATCCTATACCTGGGAATAAAGCCCAATGACCTCAGTCAGACTTATTGTATCTAGACATTTTTGGACTGCACTATATGTTAGCTTTATCAGCTTTAGTCCTTTTGATCACAGTGATATTTATTTCTGGTTAATGTAACTGGGGCTGGGCTGATATTCTACAATCCTATTGCTAAATTCTATTTTTTGCCCTATTCTCTGTTTTTTATCCCAGGCTTTTATGTTTACTTTATATGTGGGGTTTTCTGGGATTTTATGTTAGTATCATGTGTTTTATGTAGGCATTGAATGTTTGCCATTGTTATGCAGGAATCCGCCCTGAGTCCCCTTGGGCAGATAGGGTGGAATATAAATAAAATTGTTGTTGTTGTTGTTACCACATTGCCCAAGGAAAAGTTCTTTAAAAACCCAAGAGTTTGCAACTTTTGTGACATTTTTCTGATTCTAAAGAGGAGAACTGCCCAATTTTGCCTAACAATGAATTGACTGGTATAGCTACTTTCGTTACATGTGCATGTGTTTGGAATGTTACCTTGAATTCAGTGGGATTTGAGTTTGCATGTTTTATTTACTAATTAAGTTTACATCACACATTTCTCAATGAGACAAATTCACTTTATTTTCTCAACAAAACTGTCAGGTGGAAGAAAGTAACTGGCTGAGAGCACAGATAAATATTAAATTGCCAATAACCATACAGCCTCTCTCCCTTTCACAAATCCAGGCTGTAAGATTGAAATGACAAGGAGAGATTACTTTGATCAGTTGCAAATCAACACATGCAATTAATAAGAAGAAATGTGCATAACAATCCCATGTGTTACACATTCTACCTCTGTTTGCACCCAGTGTTATTTATTTTAAATAATTTAAATAATTTTACATCTGGCCCAACCATAATGTTTTTAAACTGTTTTGTTGTTGTTGATTGCTTGTTGTAAGTTATAGTGATTGTATTGTTTTATTTGCTGTTGTGTTATTTTACTAATTGTTGTGTGCTTGGCCTCATATAAGCCGCCCGAGTCCCTTCTGGGAGATGGGGCGGGCTATAAATAAAGTGTAACAATAATAACAATAATAATAGTCAGGGATCATTCTGCACATTTCTTACTATTAATTCCATCTCTTTTTTTGCAATTGATCATTATGCTTATGCGCAGATCTGTTTTCCTTCGGTACCTTCTGTACATTCAGGAGCATGTACCGGAAGGGCTCTTCCTGTACCAAATAATAATAATGGGCTGGATAGAAAACAAATCTTTCTGCACCAGATATCCGCCCTCCCAATTTCAGGAGGCTCCCATAAAATGGATCAGGGGGCCACTGGAATCCAGGACACCAAAATGGATCACGGTTAACCCAAAATGCACAAGCCTACTAATCATAGTAATTGTCTCTAATTTCAATTTAACAGGCTGCTTTGGGAAGGGGAGGAGAACTATTATTATTTATTATTAGCCTATATTGATTTACATTCTGCTTTATCTCCCCCGAAGGGGACGCAAAGTGGCTTTGAGTATACTGCTATTGGCAATTTAAAATTGCTCTGTGTTTCATCACATCCAGATTTATAAAAATACTGGAAGAATTTCAACTCAAACCATAATCTTTGCTGCTGGGGTCGAGGTGAAGCAAATAAATGCTGCTGTTCTAGAAATAAGAAATGGCAAAATCACATACCCAATGAACCAATCCTCATATAAAATAAGTATAAAATAATGATTTTTAAAAATGTTGAGGGATTGAAGTTGAGCCCTGTCACAGAAACATTTCTGCTGGTTCCCAGAGTTAGCAGACTTCTGCCAGTTCATGATTCATAAAACTTCCTCAACTGAAAATTACTCCCGTTTTTCTCTGACATTTTGACATTGGAGGCTATCTGCCCTAGAGGAAGAATATGAATAATAAATTATCTTTAGTGGAGGGAGAGCAGACTCATCAGGAACATCCTCCATGGTTTAGGACAAATTAAAAGGTGCAGGCAAACTTCATGACAGCTTCCACTGGGATGCCTGTATGGAGAAAGCAAAAAATGTAGGCAGCTGTGTTGATTCCCTATCAACAAACCAGTTTTAGCAGTCCCGTCTCTGATGCCAATTCATCTTTTGTAAAAACAAAGGATTTTAATTGCTCATTCAAATTCAAACCAAACACTTTGTAAAGCAAAAATAGCTTATGACAATATACATTGTTGCGATAGCTCTCTGTTGCTTACTTACTTATGCGATCCTTCGTTGTCTCTAGTAGGATTGTCTTCCAAGATTGCTGTACTGGCGGTGGGTACGTAGGTGTTGGTTTATTTTTATTTTTCTTGGCAGATGCCTATGTGTGAGGTTTTTTTAAATGTGTGAAGGTCAGTGCACAGCTGATCAACACAAAGTCCTCACAGAGTGAGGTTCCACTGGTGGCATAGTTAACACAACGACCATGGCTTCTCAATCTGTTGCAGCCTTCTTCTGCCTTCACAACAGTTGTAACAGGTACCATGTTATCCTGCGCCTGCTCTACCGTTAAGGTCTTTGGGTCTTCGGACTGTGCTTGTTCTGGAAACTCCCCCCTTCCCCCGGGCCACTCCTGGAAGTGCACAACTCCAGTCGTTGTGCCCACAGGTTCATTGGAACACGCAAGCCCCCTCACAATGACAAGGTGACAGTCCCTCAAGAGCCAAAAGGGTAGCTGTTGATATAATTCTTCCTGTTAATATATCTGGCATTTGGATTTTATGAGTTCTGGTTCCAACTCTGAGCAATCCCCAATATCATATTCTCACTATACTATATATACCAAGCTCTTAGTGTAATTTATTTATTTCATGTCAAAAACATTGCAAACGTAAGTATAAAAACTGATAAAAATAGAAGGAGCACAAGCGGCTAAATAATGTTTGACCAAAAGCGGCCAACAGGGACCACATTGTCTGTAGCTTTAAACAATTCTTCCTCTGTGCATGAGGCAGGGCATTGTGGACAAGCATACAGGTGCAGAGTTGTTTGTTCTGCTCCACAGTTGCACAAGGTGGAGGATTCTATTAGGTAGTGCCATTTTGCCAGGTTTTCTTTTGATCTGCCTGCTCCGCTTCTGAGTCTGTTCAGGGACTTCCAAGTTGCCCATTCTTGGTTTGCTCCTGAAGGAGGACCCCTTGTAGGGGACCATCCAGTTGGGATTTCCTGGTTTAGCTGCCCAGAGGGATTCTTTTGCTGTTGCTGGGAAAACATTGAGAGGAGTGGTGGTTCCCATGAAGCTTTTCCTTGATTTGAGTCTACTGGGACTGGGAGGAAACTGATAGCAATGCATTGGGTGTCTTTCACAATGTTCAACCTTATTTCGCTCACAGTTAGCAGCAACTTACCTTCGGTGTAGTTAATGTTACATTTGATTTTGGAAAGATGTCCTTAAAATTTAGCCAAGTTACAGCCAATATATATATTTATTTTATTTACAGCGTTTTTACCCCATCCTTCTCAACCCCTGAGGGGGGACTCAGAGCGGCTAACAAAGGCAATCCAATGCCACAATCAATACAATATAAATGATAAATACAATGTTAAACAATAGCAGTAAGATTAAAACAATAATCAACAGCAATTAAATCAGAACAATACTCTGTCCACAGTTTCGAATTGATAAG
Source organism: Anolis apletophallus (assembly GCA_030556195.1). NCBI lineage: Eukaryota > Metazoa > Chordata > Lepidosauria > Squamata > Anolidae > Anolis > Anolis apletophallus. The sequence goes on from JARBWK010000005.1 coordinate 75,833,891, forward strand.
AACAATAAGCCATATCCTCAAATCTGTTGCCATCAGTAATCCAATCCAGCTAAGATGTTGCTTAAGCTATTGTGCAAAGGCCTGGTCCCAAAACCAAGATTTTAGCGTCTTTCTAAACGCCAGGAGAGATGGGGACGAGTGTATTTTGCTTGGAAGCGTGTTCCACAGGCGGGGGGCCACAGCTGAGAAGGTCCTCTCCCCCGTCCCCACCAGTCGCATTTGAAATGCTGGCGAGAGCAGAACCTCCCCAGAAGACCTTAAATTGTGGGGAGGGACATAGGGGCAGATACGTTCCGACAAGTAAGCTGGACCAGAACTGTATAGAGCTTTGTAGGTCAGAACCAACACTTTGGATTGAGCTCAGAAGTGGACAGGCAGCCAATGGAGCTGACACAATATAGAATGGAAAAGGAGCATGCACTGAATTTGTAACTTGTAAAATTATTATTATTAATAATAATTTATTTTATTTGTTACCTGCCTCTCCTAATGTGTGCCTCTGAGTTGCCTGTTGATTTGGTGTGACCCCATGAGTTTCACAGGATTTTTCTAAGCAAGGAACCCTCCAAGGTGGTTTTGCAAGCTCTTTCCTGGCTGACTCTAGTTTGCTTGAAAGATTAAAGAGGATCTGGGACACCTATATATTTAAGAAATTAAGTAATCTATAAATGTATTAAAATGTATTAAAATATAATATTTTTAAAATCAAAACATTTGAAAAATATAGTAGCATGATGGCCATCTTTAAATAAACTGAGTCATGAGTCCTGTAATTTTTCATTCTGCACAAAGTTTATTATTATTATTATTATTATTATTATATATTGGGGGTGAGGGAGGTTGCTAAAAATATTTTCCAGAATTACATGCTGTTAAGATGTTGGTTAAATGACCCCTAAAATGATCAGAATTATAATTTATTATTGTTCCATACATGTTTTCTGGATGCCTTGCATTTCCTTTGTCTGCATGGCTGGTTGCATCCTTCTAACATTTTTTCTTAGTAGTCTGTCTCCCTTTCTTTCTGATCAGAAGCCATTGATGCTTGTTACAACAACTTGGTTTTGTTGATGTAAGTTTTCTGGGCTGTAAGGCCATGTTCCAGAAGCATTATCTCCTGATGTTTCGCCCACATCTATGGCAGGCATCCAACCATGAAAACCTTTAATAACAACTTGATTTTGTGGATGCGATCTTACAATGCTCATTCTCCTGCACTATTCACCATTTTGGTGATGGCTTCTGAACCTTCATACAGGATGGGAGCCAAATTGTTTTGCAGGTGTGCTATGCAATTCATTTTGAAAACTGTTTTTCTCTTTATCCTCACGTTTAACAAACATCTTAACTGCCAAATATAACTGATTTCTGCCCTGGCATCTCAAAAGGGCATTGTTACTAGTTTAGCAATTCCTCAAAAAAGAGATCAGATGGTGATAAATCAGGTTTCATTAGAATTTTCTGTAAACAATCAAAAACAGAATCGAAAATGCATTTTTTTTAAAAAAAGAAGATTGCATGGACTTTTGTGAAGTAGAAGCTTCTAATGAAGTGTGTTCTAGTCTTATAAATGTCTATGAAGCACAGCACAGAATTACCAGAATATATATGAGGAAGAAAGGCAAATAAGGTGAAAAATGTGTGTAAAAGGTAGGCATATTTCATATTAACATGTTGAAGAAAAGGTGTTTTGAACTTCAGAATGGGCAGTTGTGGCTGATGAATTAGCTCTTTTTCAAAGAAATATCTGCCTTTTATTGGTCAGAATCTTAAAGAACACTTTCTTTAGTTCACTGTCGGTCCCATTTGTATATAGAGCTATACAGACAGATAGAAAGTGCAAAGAAGTATCTACAGGATACAAATGGTATCAAACATGGCAAGCAAGAATTGAAAATATCTACAAAATATGTGTCTGTAATGTGCATCGAACTTGCAATTGTTCGCTCAAAGTTCCATAATGATCTGATGTGAGTTTCTATTCTGCTCTTCATAATCTGTTTGACTTCTGTGAAACAGGCAACTCTGAGGTCTGTAGCTTTGTCTCCAGGGAAATTAAAATGTTTACCAGACAGGCGTTGTGATTTTTTTAAATCTTCATGCCAATTTTATTGTGTGATACTTTTGCTGAACTTGTTAGCGAACTGCTAAGGTACTAAGCACAGGATTTTTAAAATGTTGTTATCTGCCTTTGGATTGACTCTGACATACGGCAATCATATCTTGGCAAGATTTATTAAGGTTCACCAAAACCTAGGTGAGACTGGAAATCAAAGTCCCGCTTTTAACAGATTGCATTTCATAATTAGTCAGCACGGGTATTAGTCATCCTATTTCTTTTACACACATAGCTTGAGGTTTTTTAAACAGACAATATAATCAATTTTTAAAAAAACAATGATTCCATCTTGTCTGTCACAAAATAGCATTGATCATTCTTTTTTTAAAAAAATTCATGTCAGGAGCAACTTGAGAAACTGCAAATCGCTTCTGTTACGAGAGAATTGGCCATCTGCTAGGACATTGCCATGGGGACGCCCGGACATTTTATCATCCTGTTGGAGACTTCTGTCATGTCCCCGCATGAGAAACTGGAGCTGACAGACAGGAGCTCACCCCGCTGTCTGGATTCGAACCACCAACCTTTCATTCAGCAGTCCTGCTAGCACAAGGGTTTAACCCACTGCACTACCCCCTGCTCCATTATTTCAAATAACAAGGTGGTAGTCTCTACTCTGGAATGTGTGTGTGTTCATACATACATACATACATACATACATACATGTGTGTGTGTGTGTGTGTGGTTTGACTCCACTTTAACTGTTATGGCTGCAGCTTACAGAGTTTGGCAAGTTACTTGGGTATATGGGTTCTGAGGCACTTTGGGGGGTATTCTGTGTCCACCCTCCCAAAGAGCTAATTTTGCATTTGTCTCTCATTGATGGGTGTCAAGATTCTAAAATAGATGAAGCATATCTCTCAAGCCTAAAATTTCCCTCTGCCTTCCTAGAAGAACAGAGACAATCAGACTGCCATGTTGTGAGTGAATTGATGGATATAGGACAGGCATGGGGAACCTTCGGCTCTCCAAGTGTTTTGGACCAACTCCCACAATTCCTGGCCTGAGGCCCTTTCCTTTTCCCTTAAACAGCTGGGGGGGGGGGGGAGAAGGGGCCTGAGGCCAGGAATTGTGGGAGTTGAAGTCCAAAACACCTGGAGGACCGACATTTTTCCATGCCTGATATAGGGTCTTTAATGAGTCAATTGCCAATTTAAATTTGAAAATGTAAAATGGCTGGAAGAGTAAGTCCCACATATTGAGTTATTTGCTAATTTGTTATTACCATATTTGCAAAGATTTACACATGCACAGTTTTAGATTTACATTTTTAATCAAAATTAAGAAAGCATATTGCGAGAAACCTAGATACAAACGACATTGTCAAGAATTTTTAAATAACAGCAGACCAATTTTAGTTCTATATTCATCTTTAATTAAGCATACTAGATTGGTAGAGTATTTTCTCCCTGCTTGTCTTATTGCTTTTTAAAAATCTGGTCTAGAATTACAAGGTCATTTAGTTTTCTTTCATGATAAACATTTTCAATGAACAATCAAGATCTATTCATCAAATTTGCAAAAACTACGCAAAATCCAAAAACGGGGTGAGGAGAACATATGTAATTGGAAGTAAAAGCAAAATAATTCACATTTCAGCTGCAGATACACTTGTAATTACAAGCCGCTCCTATTCAGTCCCAGCATATCTCAATTTTAGCAAGCATAAATAGCTTTATAATGATGGTTATCTGTCAAATCTCTATTCTTATTATGCAATAGAAATGGCAGCAAATTATATAAGTGGGAGTTGATTTTATGCACACATTAGAAATAAGGATAAAAATAAATTCTTTTCGTATTGTAATTTACAACCAATCGTCAAAATATATCAATTTTCCACCCACATTTACAGGCCATCTCTTTACCCTCTTTTCATAATCAACGTAACCCAGAAAGCCTGTGGTTATTCTCAGCAGTCCAAGCCAAAAACGTGCCAGATCTTGGAGGCTTGCAAACCTACACATCTTTTGCTGTGTTTCATATCTGAACAGACATGGCGGGTGGGAGCTTTTTCTTGCTGCCAAACAAAACACTTGATTCTGTAGATGAAAAGGACATGCTGGAGGCTTGCATATTTCCCTTTGCTTTGCAAAATCCAGGGAAATACAGCAGGACTTGCTGTCGAAAGTGCTGATCCATAAAGACATAGATGACAGGGTTGATACAGCTGTTTATGAAAGCCAAGCAAGTGGTGACGGTGAGTCCCCCGAAGAGAGTTCTCAGGTCCTGGCAAGAAAGATCAATGTTCTGAGTCATAGTGAAGATTATCTTGAAGGTGTTGAAAGGCAGCCAAGAACAGACAAATGCCCCAATGATGGTAAAGATGATTTTAAGGGCATTGTTCCTTCTTTTGCCTAGTCTGGCATGGCTCTGAAGTTTGGAGAAGATAGAGCAATAGCAGAACAAGATGACTCCCAAAGGCAGCAGGAAGGTTAAGCTGAGCATGACCACACTGAAGGTGGCAGGGGGGTCACCCTGGCATGAATATTTGTTGTCTCCCTTGAAGGCCAGATTTCTGTAGACCAGTGATGGTATTCCTAGCAGTAGTGAGATTGCCCAGATGCATCCACAGCTCATGATAGCATTCTTCCTGGTTCCAATGGACCTGGCATCCCAACGCTTGGTCATCACAAGGAAGCGTTCCACGCTCATGCCTGTCAGGAACAAGATACTTGAGCAGCGGTTGACAGAGATGGTATAGCTGCTCAGCTTGCACAGTCCTTCACTAAAGAGCCAGCCATCAAGAGCTGCTGACAAAGCCCAGAAAGGCAAAGTAAATACAAAGACCAGGTCAGCTATGGCCAGATTGAGGACGAAAGTATCCACAAGCCTTTTGCTACCTTGTTTTCGTGCCATCAGTAGGATCACAAATAGGTTCCCAAAGAAACCAATGAAAAAACTCAGGAAATAGAGAATGGGGATAAAAATGTAAGCAAATGGCAGTTCCAGTTGGCAGATATTCATAGAATCTAATCCATCATATTCAATTGGGTATTCTTCAGAGCTGCTACTCCAGTTTTCTGTCATTGCTGATGTAGTCGACAACTGAGCAGGTTCCATCTTTTAGCAAGGATTCACTGAAGAGTCTTCAGCAATATTGTTGCAAGAGGACACCAAGACACATTCGATCTATAACAGGTGGGTGTTGCCTAAAGAGTGGTTTTCTTGTTTTTCTAGTGGCAACTTCCTCTTGTTTTCATGAAGAGGTAGAGGTTTGTTTCAGTCAAGTAACAACAACTTGAATGCTTGAGATCAACCTATTTTTGGAAATACTTTAAGATTGCAGAAAGTGGGTATCAGGATGCTTATGCCTGAAGAGTGTGTATATTTATGATCATGGTGGAGCCTTCTATGATGGTTGCGGCAGGATATTTGCAATCCAGTGATAACTACTTGCTTCACTGAAGATTTTATGAAAACAGAAAATAAATATCACAGTCCCTTATTGTACCAAGCCGCCCGAGCGGGAGTGGCGGCATAGATGCGTGATTAATAAATAAATAAATAAAAAGCATGCATCAAAGAACATGTGAGACCTTTCATACAGTGCTTATCAAGGCTTGCTTCTCAAGCCTAATGGCTTACTTGTGGAATGATATCCATTTGAACTCTGACAACTTTTTCTACCAAGTGCCACATTAGGCTTATGGTTGCTTTCAAAGGTCTGTTGAATCCATCGATGGAAAATCTGTGGATACAGAGGGCCAAAAATAATTATTTATATAGTGGTCATTGCTCTTTATTTTTCATCCAATTTAGGTCCCCAGATGTTATTGAATGACAATTTCCATAATTCTTAATTATCTGCCTTGTGGATTGGGGATCATTGGGATTGCAACCCAACAGTACTTGTGGCTCAGAGGAAAGCTTAAAGGGCAATTTAAAGTCAGATATAATATCCACAAGTCTTGTATCTAAATTCAAACCATACTATTCTGACTAAACAGAACAAATTGCAGCCTTCCATCAGCTATAGTCATGATGTCTAATGATGACGAATACAGGAGTTGTAGTCCAGCAACTGGAGGACTGGATTCAGTCCTTGGGTTTTTAATCTGATACATGTGTTTTAAGCTCTACAATCACCGGGGGGGGGGGATCAATTCTTAAGCAATATCCTTTCCTAATTTTTACACATTTCTGCTAAATGCTTCATTATGGCCATGTTGGCCCATGCCTTAGTTATATCTAGAATGGATTAGTGTAATGCACTCTACATGGGACTGCCTTTGAAGACAGCTTGGAAATTGCAATTGGTGTAAAGATTGGCAGCCAGGTTACTAACTGGGCCTAGCTATAAGGAGCACACCATTCCCCTACTGAAGCAGCTCCACTGGCTGTAGATACGTTTCCAGTTCCTATTCAAAGGGCAAGCTATTACTTACAATGCCCTACACAGTTTGAGTCCAACCTATCTTTGTGACCACATCTCCCCCTATGAACCAGCACATGCTCTAAGATCTGCCAGGGAGGCCCTCTCAGTCCCTTCCTTCTCAAGCGTGGTTGGTGGGGATGAGGGAGGGGGCCTTATCAGTGGTGACCCCCTGGCTTTGGAACACCCTCTCCAGGGAACTTAGGGAGGCTCCCACACTACAGCTTTTGGAAAAAATTAAAAACTTGGTTTTTTCAGCAGGCTTTTGATAACATTTAAGCTAATAGCCAGACTGATTGCCAATTACTTCAGTGCCTTAACTCACCTATATCTACATTTTGATGAGTTTACATCTGGGCTGCTAAATCAGTTATGGATCTTTCTAACTAATGACTATAGAACCATTTTACCAATTCTATTTAATAGAGGTTGCTTTTGTTACTTTTATATGTATGGTTTTATGTAAATGTGTGATTGATTTTATATGTTGATGCATTACATTTTATGTGTGTATGGTACCATTATGTGCTCTTTTTTAAGCAACACGAGACGGTGGCAGGGTATAAATAAAGTTTTGTTGTTGTTGTTGTGTATAAGAAACAATTTCAGCAAGTTATTAACTTCAAAATTTTAAATATTATATACTTTACCAAAGATAAAACATAAAAATGACATTAGAAAACTAAATTTATAAAATGGTAAAATGCCTAATTAATAGTTTCTTTAGAAGAGCAAAAATATAATTTTCTTGAGGCAGCATTCTAAAGAAAACTGTATTTTTGTGCTCCTTCAAAATTGTTTGCCTAAACATATCAGGCATCGTTTTTATTTAAATGTAACTTTCCAGTATTACTTTTGCTCTTCTCCTTTCCGCATTCTTTAAATGTTGATGCTGCTCTCCTTTTCATTTCAAAACCACATTGAAGCAGGGCAACAGTCAATTAATTATTTACAAGCCAATTAGCAAAACATTTTATATACTTTAGAAATTGAAATGACTCATCTGTGCAGTATGAATTAAACAGTATTGAATTAATGATAAATGATCAGCATAAAAGTGCAAGCTCTGAAGCAACAAGTGCCAAAAAAGGATAACACTACCATAGACAAAAAAATGTCCACAGACAAAGGTTCTGTTCCAGAGTTTTAAAAGCCTTTGAAACTGTTGAAAACTCTCTTTCTCCTGTCTTCTTAGATGAGTGGCAAAGTACAGTCTTATTCTTGTACAGATAGGCAGTCAGGACACAAGATAGATGTATGATTAAATAATGAATTTAAAAAATCAGATTTGTGTGATATCTTTATTTGAATCAGAAAGATGTCACAAATATAGCAAGATTTGGAGTTTTCTGGAACTTTTAATCAGGTCCAACTATACTAGAATATCGATATATGGAAAAAGGAAAAAATACGTATGTATTTAGTATATTCTCTGAAGCCAAACTGATTACCAAGATACAGACTCATGGTTCAGTGAAAATGTGAAGTGTTTATGTTGATAAATAATTTCTAATTTATTTATTTTAAAAATTAGCATTCTATATAGGGAAGTAACAAAGGAATAAATAGCAAGTAATTACACTGTTTTTCTGTTACTTTCAATGGGTCATGGTTGTAGTTAAACTCCAAATGGAGTTCATGATTCAGACCAGGACGCAGCTTAAATCACTTGTACCTGTTGATTACTACTACTTATTACTTACTTACCTTCCCACCTTTATATCATTCTGGAATTCAGAACTCAAGACAGCTTTTATTTGCTTCATTTGCGGATAATATTCTTCCAAAACGTAAGCAGCTGACAGAGTGGTCCAATGGGTGCTGAATTGACATTGTGATAAAAGGTTTTATTTAATCAGTCAGTCAATCAAATGCCCATCGAGCTGACTTTTGTAGGTGGGTTATTGTGTGTTTTCCGGGCTGTGTTTTCACAACTTCTGAGAATGCCCGCCATAGATGCAGGTGAAATGTCAGGAGAGAATGCTTCTGGAACATGGCCATACAGCCCAGAAAACACACAACAACCCAGTGATTCTGACCATGAAAGCCTTTGACAATACATTGACTATTGTAGCTTTGAGTTTGCACACTTAATGGTTGCTCAGTAGACAGAAAATGAGACTGAAAGCCAGAAAGCCTTAGCTTGAAGCTAACAGACTGCTGGGTTGTGTTAGAACCGAAGGATGGAATAAGATGGTGTGAGCATTCTATCACACTCTCCTTTGCCGATTGACCAAAAGGGTGGTACAGCACTATAAAAACTATAAAAGCCAATGCATTGTCACTGCTCAACGTTCCTCCATCTTGGTGGCACCACTGGAGCTCTAGGGCCCTTCCGCATAGCCATATAACCCAGGATATCAAGGCAGAAAATCCCACAATAGCTGCTTTGAATTGGGTTATCTGAGTCCACACTGCCATATATTCCAGTTCAAAGCAGATATTGTGGGATTGTATTCAGCTGTGTGGAAGGGGCCCCAGTTTCTGTGTTTTGTACCTCTTCTGTGTTTTTTCCAGAATAATGCTTTCTTTTTGGAGCAAGAAATTCCTGGTTATTTTGCTGGCCGTGTCTCTGGAGCTGCACCTTTTAAGAGGTTGGGGTGGCAATGGCATTCTTTGTATCTGGAAATTAAACTTAATTGGTTTGGTATAAATAGAAGAAGTGAAAGTTCCTTTGGATGAGTCTGAAGAAGTGTTCGTTCTCATGATACATTTTGCTACATTTTGTTAATTGCTGGCTCCTCCACATAAAAGTATTCCATTTGTGATTGTTTATGGCAATTTCTTGGCTTTTCACTGGCCAGATCCAATTACTTTTTAAAAACAGGATATAGTTTGTTGACTTCTATGATTTGAAGTACAATTTTTGTTGATTTTATTATGGACCATGCCACTGATTCACTACCAAACTATAATTCTTTTTTTTAAAAAAAATAGCAGGAAAGCGAAGATTGGTACTTTTTAATTCCAATTTCAGAATGAAAAAGAAAACCACTCAAAGGAAGAGCTAAAGCATTATTGCTGGTGCTGAGAATTTCCAGAAAATACTTTGAAAAACAGAAAACGTCATCCACATTTTAAAAACACAGAGCAACAAGAAGAAATAACACAACTTCCATCAAAAGCCCCTTAAGTCTATTTTTACATGCATGGGATTATTATATTCCTTGGTACTTATTTGAGGACTGAGGGAGTACCCATGAGGAACAGAAATGTTCCTGTTAGAGTTATTTTACTTATCTTTAGTAGAGCTAATAACTCTGATACATTTACTAATCACAAAGGGTGTCTGTGTTGGTTTAGTTTGATAATATAAGCAAAATCAAAGTATTAATTTTCAAGAAAGGGGCAATCCAGTTGTCATGATCAGTTTTAGCTGCCACGACATATGGTGCAGTTGTGTTATTAAATGTCTGTTGCTACTTACCAGCTTAATCATTTCTAGAAAGTGCATTAAAATAATATACTAAGGCTGCAGTTCTACAGGATGGCTTCAAACTGCAGGAAAGGAGATTCCACCTGAACATTCGGAAGAATTTCCTAACAGTGAGAGCTGTTTAGCAATGGAACTCTCTGCCCTGGAGTGTGGTGGAGGCTCCTTCTATGGAGGCTTTTAAGCAGAGGCTGGGTGGCCATCTGTCAGGGGTGCTTTGAATGTTATTTTCCTGCTTCTTGGCAAGGGGTTGGACTGGATGGCCCATGAGGTCTCTTTCAACTCTATGATTCTATGTTTCTATAACCATGTACAGGCAGTCCCTAAGTTATGAAAAACATAGATTCTGTAGGTTTATTCTCCTGTCTGTGGCCCTGTTCAGAATACTTCACCTCCCTTTCTGTCCCTCTGATAATTGGATTTTGAAAAAATTGGATTGTTGTGGAAACAAGGATTGGTGATAAAGCTTCAGTGGAGCCACCTTTACCCCATGATAACTCTTTCAGAAATGGATTTTTCTTCCGAGCAGTAGATTTCTCTCATTTCCTGTTGTTTCACTTCCATTCTAAACTAGGAATCATTTGTAAGTTGGATGTATCTGTACTTGGAACTGTAAGCCAGAGTGAAATCATAGAAATGTACATTTTAGTAGATGTGCAAGACAGCATTTTGATACTGAGGTGAAACATTGCATATATCACTCTGATTCATGGCACTAGTCATGGACTGTTTGAATAGCAATAAAATTGGCAGATAGAACTTTATTGCAAGAGGCAGGCAAATGGGCATTGCAGCTGGACAGACACCTTTGATGATGGTCCTTATCACATGATGCTTTATCGATCCTGCAGCTGGTTTGCTCCCTCCCTTTGATGCTCCCATCCCTCACTATTGGTAAAATTCATCAATATCTCTCAATTTCACCATAATTTAACCAATATAAAGAATGTGAAGGATGCTGTGATAGGCATTCACCAATGTCAAGGTCCATACTATTCTTATCCCTGCAACAGAGTTTCTCCAACCAACCATCCTGTCCATCCCACACTTGTCAGAATGCAGAGCACATTTTGGCCAATTGACTATGGCAAATAATGAGATACACAACTGGGGATCTGTGAGGCATGTCTCATCTACTCGAGGAGAAAGAACTGTCTTTCAATATCTAAAAGGCTGGTTGATAACTTTGTTCCAGAAAGTGATCTAATGTGTGTGCACACCATCCTCGTCCTTATTGGATGCAAGTTTTCATCCTGCCTCCTGTCCTGTCCTGCATAAATTATAGTGGACTCATGATTTTCTGAACTTAACAAGATGAGTGTTTTTTTAATAATGATGAATGAGAACAGTAGGTGTGTGAATTTTTTTCTGAAACCGGATTGTGGCAATTTAACTGCATAAATAATGAATACAGAGGCAGCTTAGGGACCTCCTGCTACTCAGGAGTTTCACTGTGGTTATGACTAGTACTTCCAAATAAGATAAATCTCTTAAACAGTCTTGCCTTCCTTTCTGTGTATTTGCCTACTTAGGATTAATCAGAAGTCTTCTTGTGAAGACTTATTATGCCATTAGCATTTTTAAATCTTTCTTAGGTGAAATACTTGCTGTTTCTTCTGATATGGTAACACCTCCTTTCAAGGCTTGGAACAGTTTTAAACGAAACTTTAAAAAAAAATCAAATGGTGTGTTTGTGGGGGAGGTCTCTTAACATAATGTACAAAGCAGAAAAATATTGCAAGAGGATCTGGACATTATTGTGGTACAAGTTTACATGTAAGAACCTTTGCTCATGCGCTCCCCCTTCTTCTGCCTCTGAGGAGTTCCATTACTAGATAGCAGGAAGAGTCTATTTCAGTGTTTCTCAACCTGGGGATCAGGACCCCTGGGGGGTCATGAGGAGGTATCAGAGGGGTAGCCAAAAACCATCAGAAAACACAGTATTTCTTTTTATTATATTGGTCATGGAGGTTCTGTGTGGGGAGTTTGATTCAATTCTATCATTGGTGGGGTTCAGAATACTCTTTGATTGTAGGTGAACTACAAATCCCAGCAACAACAACTCCAAAATGTCAAGGTCTGTTTTCCCAAATTCCATCAGTGATCACGTTTGGACATATTGAGTATTCGTGCCAAGTTTGGTTCAGATCCAATATTGTTTCACAGTCTTCTCTGGATGTAGGTGAACTACAACTCCTAAAGTCAAGTTCAATGCCCATCAAACTCTTCCAGTATTTTCTGTTAATCATAAGAGTTCTGTCTGCCAAGTTTTTCTTCAATTCTATCGCTGGTGGATTTCAGAATGCTCTTTGATTGCAGGTTAACTATAAATCCCAGCAACTACAACTCCCGAAATGACAAAATCAGTTGTCCCCGTCGTCATCGCCCCCCCCCCCTTCCCAAACCGCATCAGTATTCAATTTTGGGCATGTCAGGTATCTGTGAAAAATTTAGTCCAGTGAATGAAAATACATTCTGCATATCAGATATTTACACTGCAATTCATAACAGTAGCAAAATTACAGTTATGAAGTCCCAACAAAAATAATGTTATGGTTGGTAGTCACCACAACATGAGGAACTGTATTAAGGGGTCATGGCATTAGGAAGGTTGAGAACTACTGGTCAATTTCCTTAGCATCCATGTCTAAATAATATCATTTTAAAAATGATTAAATATATTGTATTTAGCATTTGTCCTTTCTTGTCTCTCCACCCCTAAGCTATGAGACCCCCTGGTGCCATTTTAAACAAAGCAAAGTTTGTTGTTGTATTCAAACGATAAGAGACCGTGGGCAATTTAAATGTTGGTCTGTCCAAATAACCTTTATGCAGTAGTCTTCTAGAACTGACTGGTGCTGAAAGTTTCTGATGGCTATTATTGTGTACCCAGTTGTTTTGCTTGGCCAAAATAATCCTTCCTAGATAAATTCCGATCCCAAGAGGACTGTATGTTCTTCATTCAAGCCCTCTCATCAGAAAATGTTAAAACTGCTGTGCTGATTTGCATGGATTCTTTTTTCACTGTAATTTTTTTAAAATAAATATTTTATTATTTCCAAAAAAAAATTTCCATCCATACAACATATACATAAAAACACAGTGCCCTGTGCATGTGACCCTCCCTCACACAAACATCCACACCCCTCCACCCCTGCTGAGGATTGCGTCTTCTTTTTCTTCTTTTCTCTTCTGCAAGCTTTCGGACATTTACATTTCATTACATCTTAAACAGCAACTCCAACTTATTTCTAATGGTTTGATCCCGGGTTCTCCAAACAATATATCCTCTCACCCGATCCCATCGTCCCAACAGCTCTCGCACTTTATCCTCCTGTAATTGATTAACCCTCATTTCCATAATATCAAATTGAATGTGTTCTACCAAGTACCGCAGCCAGTTCTCAATTGTCCATTTCGTGGAGTCCTTCCAGCCTAGAACCACCACCGCCTGGGCGCTTTCTATCATCGCTACCTTCATTTCCAGATGTTCCCCATCTTGTTCTTTTTACCAACACCGCCTTCTCTTTTGTGATGGTCCAATTTATATTCAATCTCCTTCTACCTCTTTCCAAAATTTTTGGACCACCTCGCATTCCCATAATAGGTGCATATACACTCCTTTGTCTCGGCATCCGTGCCAACACCGTGTACCCATATTTTGGGAAAGATAGGTCAATTGGGCCGGGGTGCGGTGCCACTTGTGCAGTATTTTCCTCCTTGTCTCCCTCACTCTTGTGTTTTTAGTCTTAGCAATCTCCCCCACTATCCTCTCCATCTCTGCTCCTGAGACCTGCAACTCCCTCTCCCACATTGTGGTTAACTCTTCTACCGTACTTCCTCCTGATGTTACAAATATTTTGTATATCCTTCCAACCTGGACCCTTTCCCCTTCCTTCTTTTCCCTGATTATCTTCTCAAATTCCGTGTCCTCTCTTTGCAAGGCCTCTCTCACCTCCCTCTGCCTAAGGTAGTTTGCATATTGCCCTGATTTGCAGCCACCGCCTTCCTCCCAAACCAGTTCTCCAGCCTCTCTCTCCTGATTCTGCCCCTTCGTCCACTAGTTGCTCCAGTCTCGTCACCCCTTCTCTCTCAATTCCCTTATTATTCTGCTCAGGTTTTTCCTCCCTCTCAGGGTTCATGATCTCCAGGGAGGCTACTTTTGTTACTCCGGCGCTATCTTCCTTTGCCAAGATCTCCACACTCCCACCGTGGCCCTCATTGGTCCCATCAATTTCTCCACCTCCCTTCTTTCCCATCTCCTAAATATCAATTCCTCTCTTCCCAGTGCGTTCGCTTCTTTTTCCAGTGCTACCCATCCTTATCGTCCTCCTGCAGCTCCATCAGTCTCGATTTGAAAGGCATCTCTGTATAGTTCTAGGCTAAAGGATTCCCCATCCTCCTTCTGTTTAGGTTGCTATCCTCCATTTTTCCTTATCCTTGGTTTCTTTCCTCCCTCCACCCAATAATTCAATTTCCTATCCCATTCTTTTATCTTTTTTCAGGAGAGGACCCTGGCAAGGCCTGGGCTAGGTATAAAATTTTGCAAGATCATCATTTAATTGCTCTTATTTTTGCCATTCTCCTCAAACTTTTCTGTTTCCAGCCTTTCATCTGTTTCAACACTTTTTTCCAGATCTTTCCATAGTTTGCTTCTGTTATTCTCTCTATGTTTTGTATATCCACACTCCCAGATATTTCATTCTTTTTACCCCTAATTTTAACTAAGCGCTTTCCTTACCTCTATCTGTTCCCTCAGGTTCTATTTATAAACATCATCTCAGACTTCTCCCTTATTCACCTTGACGATTGTTCCTCAAACTCTATGAGTTTCCTTCATTCACTTTTACCATTTTCAATGGCGTCTAGGTTAATAATATTGCGTTGTCATAAACAAATTCACCCTTCACCTCTATCTCCCCCTATCCTGTACCCTTCCACGTGCTGGCTGCCCCTGATCTTGTTAGCTAGAGTTTCTCCAACCAACCATCCTGTCCATCCCACACTTGTCAGAATGCAGAGCACATTTTGGCCAATTGACTATGGCAGATAATGAGATACACAACTGGGGATCTGTGATGCATGTCTCATCTACTCGAGGAGAAAGAACTGTCTTTCAATATCTAAAAGGCTGGTTGATAACTTTGTTCCAGAAAGTGATCTAATGTGTGTGCACACCATCCTCGTCCTTATTGGATGCAAGTTTTCATCCTGCCTCCTGTCCTGTCCTGCATAAATTATAGTGGACTCATGATTTTCTGAACTTAACAAGATGAGTGTTTTTTAATAATGATGAATGAGAACAGTAGGTGTGTGAATTTTTTTCTGAAACCGGATTGTGGCAATTTAACTGCATAAATAATGAATACAGAGGCAGCTTAGGGACCTCCTGCTACTCAGGAGTTTCACTGTGGTTATGACTAGTACTTCCAAATAAGATAAATCTCTTAAACAGTCTTGCCTTCCTTTCTGTGTATTTGCCTACTTAGGATTAATCAGAAGTCTTCTTGTGAAGACTTATTATGCCATTAGCATTTTTAAATCTTTCTTAGGTGAAATACTTGCTGTTTCTTCTGATATGATAACACCTCCTTTCAAGGCTTGGAACAGTTTTAAAACGAAACTTTAAAAAAAAATCAAATGGTGTGTTTGTGGGGGAGGTCTCTTAACATAATGTACAAAGCAGAAAAATATTTCAAGAGGATCTGGACATTATTGTGGTACAAGTTTACATGTAAGAACCTTTGCTCATGCGCTCCCCCTTCTTCTGTCTCTGAGGAGTTCCATTACTCGATAGCAGGAAGAGTCTATTTCAGTGTTTCTCAACCTGGGATCAGGACCCTGGGGGTCATGAGGAGGTATCAGAGGGGTAGCCAAAAACCATCAGAAAACACAGTATTTCTTTTTATTATATTGGTCATGGAGGTTCTGTGTGGGAGTTTGATTCAATTCTATCATTGGTGGGGTTCAGAATACTCTTTGATTGTAGGTGAACTACAAATCCCAGCAACAACAACTCCAAAATGTCAAGGTCTATTTTCCCAAATTCCATCAGTGATCACGTTTGGGCATATTGAGTATTCGTGCCAAGTTTGGTCCAGATCCAATATTGTTTCACAGTCTTCTCTGGATGTAGGTGAACTACAACTCCTAAAGTCAAGTTCAATGCCCATCAAACTCTTCCAGTATTTTCTGTTAATCATAAGAGTTCTGTCTGCCAAGTTTTTCTTCAATTCTATCGCTGGTGGATTTCAGAATGCTCTTTGATTGCAGGTTAACTATAAATCCCAGCAACTACAACTCCCGAAATGACAAAATCAGTTGTCCCCGTCGTCATCGCCCCCCCCCCCTTCCCAACCGCATCAGTATTCAATTTTGGGCATGTCAGGTATCTGTGAAAAATTTAGTCCAGTGAATGAAAATACATTCTGCATATCAGATATTTACACTGCAATTCATAACAGTAGCAAAATTACAGTTATGAAGTCCCAACAAAAATAATGTTATGGTTGGTAGTCACCACAACATGAGGAACTGTATTAAGGGGTCATGGCATTAGGAAGGTTGAGAACTACTGGTCAATTTCCTTAGCATCCATGTCAAATAATATCATTTAAAAATGATTAAATATATTGTATTTAGCATCTGTCCTTTCTTGTCTCTCCACCCCTAAGCTATGAGACTCCCTGGTGCCATTTTAAACAAAGCAAAGTTTGTTGTTGTATTCAAACGATAAGAGACCGTGGGCAATTTAAATGTTGGTCTGTCCAAATAACCTTTATGCAGTAGTCTTCTAGAACTGACTGGTGCTGAAAGTTTCTGATGGCTATTATTGTGTACCCAGTTGTTTTGCTTGGCCAAAATAATCCTTCCTAGATAAATTCCGATCCCAAGAGGACTGTATGTTCTTCATTCAAGCCCTCTCATCAGAAAATGTTAAAACTGCTGTGCTGATTTGCATGGATTCTTTCTTTTTTTTGGTAGTTTTTCACTGTAATTTTTTTAAAATAAATATTTTATTATTTCCAAAAAAATTTCCATCCATACAACATATACATAAAAACACAGTGCCCTGTGCATGTGACCCTCCCCTCACACAAACATCCACACCCCTCCACCCCTGCTGAGGATTGCGTCTTCTTTTCTTCTTTCTCTTCTGCAAGCTTTCCGGACATTTACATTTCATTACATCTTAAACAGCAACTCCAACTTATTTCTAATGGTTTGATCCCGGGTTCTCCAAACAATATATCCTCTCACCCGATCCCATCGTCCCAACAGCTCTCGCACTTTATCCTCCTGTAATTGATTAACCCTCATTTCCATAATATCAAATTGAATGTGTTCTACCAAGTACCGCAGCCAGTTCTCAATTGTCCATTTCGTGGAGTCCTTCCAGCCTAGAACCACCACCGCCTGGGCGCTTTCTATCATCGCTACCTTCATTTCCAGATGTTCCCCCATCTTGTTCTTTTTTACCAACACCGCCTTCTCTTTTGTGATGGTCCAATTTATATTCAATCTCCCCTTCTACCTCTTTCCAAAATTTTTGGACCACCTCGCATTCCCATAATAGGTGCATATACACTCCTTTGTCTCGGCATCCGTGCCAACACCGTGTACCCATATTTTGGGACAGATAGGTCAATTGGGCCGGGTGCGGTGCCACTTGTGCAGTATTTTCCTCCTTGTCTCCTCACTCTTGTGTTTTTAGTCTTAGCAATCTCCCCCACTATCCTCTCCATCTCTGCTCCTGAGACCTGCAACTCCCTCTCCCACAGTGTGGTTAACTCTTCTACCGTACTTCCTCCTGATGTTACAAATATTTTGTATATCCTTCCAACCTGGACCCTTTCCCCTTCCTTCTTTTCCTGATTATCTTCTCAAATTCCGTGTCCTCTCTTTGCAAGGCCTCTCTCACCTCCCCTCTGCCTAAGGTAGTTGCATATTGCCCTGATTTGCAGCCACCGCCTTCCTCCCAACCAGTTCTCCAGCCTCTCTCCTGATTCTGCCCCTTCGTCCACTAGTTGCTCCAGTCTCGTCACCCCCTTCTCTCTCAATTCCCTTATTATTCTGCTCAGGTTTTCCTCCCTCTCAGGGTTCATGATCTCCAGGAGGCTACTTTTGATACTCCCGGGCGCTATCTTCCTTTGCCAAGATCTCCACACTCCCACCGTGGCCCTCATTGGTCCCATCAATTTCTCCACCTCCCCTTCTTTCCCATCTCCTAAATATCAATTCCTCTCTTCCCAGTGCGTTCGCTTCTTTTTCCAGTGATACCCATCCCTTGTCGTCCTCCTGCAGCTCCATCAGTCTCTCGATTTGAAAGGCATCTCTGTATAGTTCTAGGCTAGGGATTCCCCATCCTCCTTCTGTTTCGTTTGCTATCCTCCATTTTTTCCTTATCCTTGGTTTCTTTCCTCCCTCCACCCAATAATTCAATTTCCTATCCCATTCTTTTATCTTTTTTCCCGGGAGGACCCCTCTGGCAAGGCCTGGGCTAGGTATAAAAATTTTGGCAAGATCATCATTTTAATTGCTCTTATTTTTGCCATTCTCCTCAAACTTTTCTGTTTCCAGCCTTTCATCTGTTTCAACACTTTTTCCAGATCTTTCCATAGTTTGCTTCTGTTATTCTCTCTATGTTTTTGTATATTCACACTCCCAGATATTTCATTTTTTTACCCCTAATTTTAACCCTGACGCTTTCCTTACCTCTATCTGTTCCCTCGGACCTGTATTTATAAACATCATCTCAGACTTCTCCATTTTCACCTTAAGCCCCGATTGTTCCTCAATCCGCAGAGTTTCCTTCATTGCTTTTACCATTTTCAATGGCGTCTGGGTTAATAATATTGCGTTGTCCGCAAACAAATTCACCTTCACCTCTATCTCCCCTATCCTGTACCCTTCCCACGTGCTGGCTGCCCTGATCTTGTTCGCTAGTGTTTCTATCGCCATTACGAAAAGCATTGGAGATAAGGGCATCCCTGCTTAGTCCCATTCCGTATTCTGATATTCTCCGTCCTATTCCCATTCACTCGTATATATGCCTGGCTCCCCATATATATACTCCTAATCACTTCACAAAACCTCTCTCCTAGATTTAATGCCTTACACACCTTGTACAGGTAGCTATGGTTTACTTTATCAAATGCCTTATAGACATCTAGTTTTAATATTCCCAACTTCCTCTTGGCCGCAGTAGCATGGTGTAGCACATTCATTACATTCCTAATCGGTTCACTGATCCGTCTTCCTTTCACAAAGCCAAATTGATCCCCCATTATAATTTTTGGAATTATCCCTCCAGCCTATTCGCCAATACCTTTACAAATATCTTATAATCTTGGTTTGCTAAGCTTATGGGACGGTAGGACTCCGGGTTCGTCTAATCTCGATCTACTTTCGGTATAGTTACAATTTCCGATAACTTCCATGTCTGTGGGATGACCTGCTCCATCAAGACCTCATTAAATAGCTCTGTCAGAAATGGTAGCAAATCCTGTGCATATGTTTTGTAAAAATTCTCCTGAGTACCCATCTGGGCCCGGCGCCTTTGCCATCTTCAGTTGCTTAATAACCCTCTCCACCTCTTCCTGCCTGATCTCTGAGTTTAGATAGTTTTTATCCTCTTCGTTTACCTTTTGCCCGGCCTCTATTGGGATCCCGCTCACCTCTTCCTGTTTGTATAGTTTCTCATAAAATTCTTTCATGATCCTTTCTATTTCCTCCTTACCTTCCTTCAGCTCTCCCTTTGTATCCCTCAGCGCGCGAATATATGATTTCTCCTTTTTCTTTTTTAAATATCTTGCCAGTTGTTTCACTGACTTTGTCCCCCAAGAACTAATTTTTTGCCTAGTTGCCATTCTCATTTTATTCCAATGCAGCTCATCATATTGTTCCAATTCTTTCTTTCTCTTTTTTCATAACCTATACCATTCTATAGCCTTGGTCAGCTTCAATTGATCCTGAATCCTTTCGATTTCCTTGATTTTATTCTCTCTTTCCCTTCTCCATCTCCTATTCACCTCTACCTCCAGACTTATGAGATGGCCTCTCCAGACTGCTTTGCCGCAGTCCCACAATACTGCTTTGGACATGTTCCCTCTATCGTTTAACCTATAATACTCTTTTATTTCCTCCTGTATTCTCTTTTTATCCTGCTCCCTGGCTACTACGGCCATATTATATCTCCATATTCTTGGGTTCCTCCGTCGTGTCATTCTCAACTTCACTGATATTGGCGCATGATCGGAGAGCCACATGGGCCTCACCTCTGCACTTCTCACCTGAGCATTTGCTGACCTATCCATCAGTATATAATCAATACAACTAAAGACATTATGCCTTGCAGAATAGTAGGTGCTTCTATTTCCTATTCCACTATGCAGATCCACCATATTCAATTTATTCAAATTTAGAGATCTTCTATTATTCCCTCCTACCGATGACATTTGGATATTGAAATCTCCCGCAAAAATTGTTATCCCCTGGATTCTTCACCATCTTTGTACGTTGTGCTTGAAAACCGTCACTGAAAGAGGATCTGAAGCCATGCCTCTGCAAAAGCATAGAAACTTTTTTGTGTGTGTCAGGAGCTACTTGAGAAACTGCAAGTTGCTTCTGGCGTGAGAGAACTGGCTGTCTGCAAGAACGTTGCCCAGGGGATGCCTGGGTGTTTTGATGTTTTACCAGCCTTGTGGGAGAGGCTTCACTCATGTCCCTGCATGGTGAGCTGGAGGAGCTGACAGCATCTGCGCTCTCCCCAGATTTGAACCTGTGACTTGTCGGGTCTTCAGTCCTGCCGACACAAGGGTTTAACCCACTGCGCCACCAGGGGCTCCTAGCATACAAACTGGCTAAAGTAGAAGGGCCTTTCTGTTGGGCTGGTGGGAGTCAGGGTATTATTGTATCACTGTGAGTGTTGTGTACATGCCCATTTCCTGCTAATTTGGCTTCCCCCATGAATCTATGGCATTGCTGGCATGTTCATGGTAATTAGGTACTGGTGGCGTTTCCAGAATAGCACGGGAACAGGCTTCAATTGAGTTTGGATTTACTGCTAGAATGTTTTTTTCTTTCCTTTCCTAGATACATATTGTATAAAGCTGATAATAGATCACCAGCGTATTTGTGATCTATTATCTTCCCTGCCCCATCCCAGCAAAATGTGAGTTCATAATTACTCTATGTAGTTCTCTGCTATCCAATCCATTACAGAAAGAACCACATAGCCTATTTACACTAACATATTATTTTCTTACCTGCAGCCCTTGTCTGATTGCCATGGTGATGTTTTATTATTCATATAATTCACTGTCCAACTTAGTGTTGGCCAGTTCAATAAATCTCCCTATCTGTTTCCAAAGAGAAACTAATACAGTTGCTGAGGATATTTTATTTCTACAGTCAGTATCTCATTAAAATATGCTTCTCATTTTTCTGTGAGTAAAGTCTGACTGATAAGTGACTAATTCATTAATTAGAATTATACTGGCTACCTTTTGCAACATCTACCAATCTGATTCTCTGTTTTTTTATAAAAAAAATATTTTAAATTGTGTTGTATTTATTGAGAAAATTTATACACCCCAGCAGTGGTACTCAAGGTGCCTTACAATGACAAATATAGATACAATTAATTTGAAATATTTAATCATTATTATAATTATTAACTGGAAGAAATGGGTAGATAATGGACACAGCAGGAAATCTAGACATAGCCATTTAAAAATAATGAATAGCACAACACTATCCCAACACTTCACCTCCAGTAGCGAAGCTGCTGAATTTGTTGACCGAGAAGTCAGTAGTTCAAATCCATGGAGCAGGGTGAGCTCCCGCTGTTAGCCCCAGCTTCTGCCAACTTAGCAGTTCAAAAACATGCAAATGTGAGTAGATCAATAGGTACCACTTCAGTGGGAAGGTAACAACGCTCCATGCAGTCATCTGGCCACATGACCTTGGAGGTGTCTATGGACAACACTGGCTTTTCGGCTTAGAAATGGAGATGAGTACCACCCACAGAATCGGGCACGGCTAGACTTAATGTCAAGGGGGAACCTTTACCTTTATTAATCTCAAATAGGGTCTACAAGTCCTTCTGAGTTTGGTTGAGCTTACCATTTTAGTCATTTGGTATGAAAATATGATTTTTAAAAGGAGCAAAAAGCATTTCTCTGGAAATCAGAACCATATTTTGTTTGCTTGCATTAGAATGCTTTAAAATGCTTCAAATAGGAAGGTAATGGCAGGTTAAATTAGGAATTACCATAAATGAAAAGATCAATAACAGTGCAAAAAAATGCTAGACACCATTATAATGTTAATTTTTATTAGAAGTGTTCAGAGACAGGTGAATTTAGATGCTGTCAGGATCTGCTGAAACATCTATTAACAAGAATCTGTGTAAAATTGAATCCTACTGAAAACAACTCACAGCAATTCACAAGGGGGTTGAACTGGCTGCCAGTGCTGTTTTTGTGTAATAAAATATACTTCAGTTTCTTTTCCCCAGTTTTGTCTTTTTAAATCCTCTCCATGCTAAAATTTATAGTTGTATAATCAAAGTGGGCCCAAGGTGTTACTGTAGTTGTGAATAATTTGCTATAGATCAGCAATAGATGCACAACTATTAAACAAGTTGTTTCAAAAATATGACCTGATTTGAAATTGCTGTATCCCTGCAAACACAAACCGCCCAAGAATGAAACTCTTACCCCTTGACAGGGTGGCGCATAGAGTTTGATTACCACTCTATCAGCCCCTAGCTTCAGTCATTCCAAGCTGGCAACCCCGCAACTTAAAGGTCTAATGAAATATTCCCCATTTGAGAGAGAATTTTGGTTTTGTTTTTGGCTCAAAATGGTTAGTAAAACTTGATAACTCATTAAACTGTAACTTTTTGTGGAATAGTTATGTTGACATCACGAAAGAAACTGCTCTGAAACTGGGCCCATTATTTTGAAACACCTTGTAGTTCAACAATGGCGAGCAACCAACATCAAAATGACTTCACCCCCTGAAATGAAGAATACATTTGATTACAACAAAAGAGTTGTTTATAAGCTGTGTCCAGCTATGGTATTAAAAACAGATTTCTGGGCACCAGGATGAAGTTGGTGGAGCTTGGGTTTCTAGTAGAAAAAAAATAATTTCTTCAAGTCTGAAATCTGTTAGCTTCTGCTTATGGTGTGTAAAGCATCTGACTAAGGTCCAGGCGATCTGAAGGAGTGAATTGCCTCATATGAGCCTCTTAAGAGATTCTTACATCATCAGTGGAGTTACTTCTCTATATCCAACCATCTTCCTGGCCATGCTTGTTGGGAAAGTGGAAGAGAATCTTCTCTGTGACTATTCCTAGACTTTGGAATTTCTTTCCTAGGGAGGCTAGGATAGCTCCGTATTTCCTGATCTTTCCATTCTAGCAAGCCACTGACAATGCCAACAAGAGAAGAGTTTTCCATGATGTTGTAATGTTTTTGCTTTTGCTTTTAAAATAATATTTTAAATTGTTTACATTCTGTTATTTAATATTTAATTTCAACTTTTTAATATTTTAACTATATATGTTTTTGTTGTAATTTTCTGTCCCCTTGAGTCCCAATCAGGAAAAAAAGGTGGAATATAAATAAATTTGAGAGCCAGCATGGTATAGTAGTTTGCAATTTGGAGTATTAGTCTTGAGACCAAGGTTTGAATCTCTCTTCAATCATGCAAAGTCATTGGGTGACCTTGGGCAAATCTCTCTTTCTCAGCCTCAGAAGAGGGCAATGACAAACCCCCTCTAAACAAACCTGGCCAAAAGAAAACCTGTGATAGGTTCCACTTAGAGTCACCATAAGTCAGAAATGACTTGAAGGCACACAACAATAAATAAAGTGAAGGGTGGATAGTAGCAACACATGTTGGGGAAATCCATGTCTTGCAATGATCCTTGGGAGAAAAGAAGGCTCCTTAGTTAAATCCTGAAGATGTGGATTAAATCTCAACATATTGTTCTTGTAGCAAGCATAACTTTCCCACCGTGATCTTCTGCATCAATGATAAGTTGCTGAAAATGTTGATAGTGGGGCTTCCTGGTAAATTATCACCAGTATTTCTTTTTCCCCCCGAAGAAAGTTAGCTAGAGTGGATGGGAACCTACTAAAAGTGGAATGCATTCAACAATCCCAATATTTTCTTCATAAAATGCATTGTTGAACAGTCTGTAGGACAAGTTCAAGTTTGCCCATCCTTTCCCAAATGGCCATTCCCACAAGGCTGAATGACAGCTAATCTCCATCTGTACTCCATTTATCAGATGGTTAGTCGTTTCTCCTGCCTTTCTCCTGCTGTCCTGGGTTTAGCCTGAGCACAGATTCACAGGCCATAGAGAGAAGTTTGCTGATGTGGTCACAACTGAAAGTGCTCTTGGATCATTTTTTAATTTTGTCACATATACCTCTGTCAAGGAGTCATTCTGACAGAAACAGCATTTGCAGCTGATCTCATGTCTGCCTTATGTCAGTTTCCTTGGAAAGTTTAATTTTCTTCAGGCTCTCTTTCACAAGGATGAACTCAGGCCTGCCATCCTGCTCCCCCTTCAGAACCATCTCTCGCTCGTACTGCAAACAAATGAGAGAAAGAGGTAAATATCTCAATGCCTCATCATTAATTGTGGCAAAAGCAAAAATCCTATGCTAGAAACTCTCTATAAAACAAGCCATCATAAAGCAACTGAACAATTTGATATCAGTTTTCTAAAGAGACCTAACATGGCTGGAGATGGCATAGTTCCCATAATGACCAGGATAATATATAGGGGGGCTAGGTTGTGTCTGGGCTGAGCTAGCACAGGTCACTCTTGAAGATTTGTTGAAACCGCCAAGTCTTCAAACTCTTAAAAAGGGAGGGAAGGGATGAGGCCTGTCTTATTTCCCATGGAAGGGAATTCCAGAGGCAGGAGGCCACCACCAAGAAGACACTCTCTATTGTCCCCTCCAACTGTGCTTGTGATGGAGGTGGGAGCGAGAGGAGGGCCTCCCTGGAGGATCGTAGAGTTTGCGCCAGTTCATAAATGGAGATGCGATCGTGAAGATAGGGGGGGCCTGAACTGTTTAGGGCTTTATAGGTTATTACGTGCACCTTGAATTTTGCTCAGCAACTTATCGGCAGCCAGATAAGCTGTTTTAATAGGGGCATTGTATGCTCCCTATAGTTTGCTCCAGTAAGGAGCCTGGCTGCCACCCGTTGTACCAGTTGTAATTTCTGGGCCATCTTCAAGGGCAGCCCCATGTAGAGCGCATTACAATAGTCCAATCTGGATGTAACCAAGGCGTGGACCACCCTGGCCAAATCAGACTTCATGAGGCATGGTCACAGCTGGCGCACAAGTTTGCGTTGTGCAAAGGCCCTCCCAGCCACTGCCGACACCTGATCATCAAGCGACAGTGTGGAATCCAGGAGCCCCAAGTTATGGACCTGTGCCCTCAGGGGGAATGTAACTCCATTGAGCACAGGTTGCCACCCAATACTCTGATTGGCCCCACGACTGACCAGGAGGACCTCTGTCTTGCCTGGATTAAGTTTCAACCTGTTACCCCTCACCCAGTCCACCACAGCTGTCAGATACCGGTTCAGGGTATTTTTGTACTTTAAAATCTCATGTCTTTTTTCTACACATAATTTCTCCATAGCACTTTCGGATGTTCAAAAACCGGGAGAAACTTACAATAAATTCTTGTTTTTCTATTATTTTTTCTTCATAGAACTTCTCAAGTGCTAGAAAACCTGCTTTTTGTTTGTTTGCTTGCTCTGGGAATAGTGTATAATGAATATTTTTCCCACTCCTACAATATAATACAAGTTATAGCTGTGCCAAGACTGGGATGCCACTAGCGAGTTGGCCCTCTCACTGCTAGCCATCTACCTCAAATTATTTGCCCCCTGAAAGATATTTTAAGGTTCAGGAAGATACCATGGGAGAAGATAGTGGTCTTGTTGTGGTGAAATTAATGGGGGTTTGTATGAAGCAACAGAAAACCCCTTTTTCAGCAGAAGCACTTCCCCTCTGGTTAAGGGGCAGGCATACACAACTTGTCTATGTAGTAGATAATACTTTATACAAGGAATATTTACAGTATTTAAGGGCTGCAGAAAACTGGGATGTCAACTACCTAGGAGTGTCAGGAAGAAGGGCTGCAGAAGAGATCCAGTCTTCCACAGCCCTTCTTCCTGACACTCCTAGGTAGTTGAAACCTTCTTGTTTATAAAAGGCTCTCACTGGCCTTGTTCTGCAATTCTTCTGTATCTTTGCAGCTTTCTTTCCAAAAGCAACTCTTCATCAACACCAACCCTCAACCATAGAGAAGCTTTGTGCTACTTTAGTACCTTTACAGCTACTCCATCCTTGCTGTAAATTACACAAGGCAAACCAGGTGGCTTGGCTTGATACTTAATGCACACAGTGCGGTTGGGCTTGATCCTTACACTTACTTACACTTCTTTCTCATTGTTACTTAAGAAATTACATAATAAAAAACTCTGACAGGTCTTTTAAGTTACTCTGCCCAAACAAGTTATGGCTTTAAAGGTTAAAATCAGGATAAATATCATATTGAGCCTAGCTGTTCATACAATTGAAAAGTGGCATACACATGTTTAAAATAAATAATACATTTAAAGACCTGGTAAGAAATAATCAACTACACTATATACACATCTATATATCCAGTGGTGCAATTGGTTAAACCGCTGAGCTGCTGAACTTGCTGACTGAAATGTCAAGGAGTGGGGTGACCTCCTGCTATTAGCCCATGCTTCTGCCAACCTAGCAGTTTAAAAACATGCAGATCTGAGTAGATAAATAAGTACCGCTTTGACGGGAAGGTAACAGTGCTCCATGCAGTCATGCCAGCTATATGACTTAGGAGGAGTCTACAGACAACACTGGTTCTTCAGCTTAGAAATGGAAATGAGCACACACACACACATCCCCCAGTCAGACACGACTAGACTTAATATCAAGGGGATTTTTTAAAAAAGAACTTAGAGGAATTATCAAATGGGTGTTTTGCTAGGGAAGCAAATCATGGCAGAAACAACCTTCACATTTGGAAGCGTTGTTGGGGATGACTACCGACTATTGCAATAAGATTAGATACTGCTAAATTCTGAAATGGATAAGACAATTTGATGTGGCTGTGAAAGATCAAAAGGCACTGATGATACAATGGTAAGGAACAAACCTGGTCAAGTTTCTGCTGCCGTTTTCTGAGCTCTTCTTCTAGATCTGTCAAAGGCTTTTGATTCTCTTCTTGCTGTTTCAGTTGCTTAATTCTCCTGGCTTCTAGTACTCGCTGAAGCTCAGGCTTGTGTTCTGGAAGCAAGCCCCTACAGAAACAACAATACAACCTAAGTCAAAACTGTTAGAAATATTAAAAATTAACTAGGTATTTTTAATTACAAAAATGTGAGTCAAGCACTGGAAGCGTTACATGGATGCAATGGCTCAGCAAAAACTGTAGTTCCGTATAAGTAGGCATGCCGATAGCTCAGTACGCCTCAGTATTCGTTGGCCTCAGTATGAAGGGGCTTCAGTCTGAGAGAGACCTCAGTGTGAGATGACTCTGTAAGAGAAGGCTCCAATATGAGTAGGCCTCATATTGGATGTGAGAAGCTTCGGTGAGAGAAGCCCTAGGTTGGATACTTCGTTTGTGAAGCTCCAGTGTGAAGGCTGCTGTGTGTAAAAAGCCAATGTGTGAAGCTCCTGTGTAATTTAGTGCAAGAAGAGGCTCTGTGAGAATCAAACTTTCTATCTACACAAGAAAGAAGCCCAGCATGGAAGCAAAGAAGGAAGTATAAATAATATTATTTGTGTTATGGAAACCTTGTTCTTGTAAATAGTGCAACCATATTATTTTACTACAAAGAAAAGCCTCCTACGCAAGATATAATATTGGTATGTGTTTTTGTTCTTTTTATTACTTTTGGCTACTGGTGCTGGGTCACCCTGCTGCTAATAAGTTACTCTGCTATACGTTTATGAGGAGGGTCTTTTGTTAATAAACCCACTCAATCAACAAAAACACCTATAATTCAGATTGTTTCCTATCCTTCTATAAATCTTGATATTTTTCATCATCCAGAATATATGAAAACCCAGGATTCTCCTGGCATCAGAAGGTGTCACAAGAACCCATGATCCCTTAGACGGTTCTGCCTAATTGGGATAGTCATCTGGTCAGCCGGAAAATAACCAAGAATCTATATATGTTCAGTTTCTGCTCTTTCATGAAACCCTCTTAACCTGTGTCCAGATAAGTCAGGTGCGTCAGTATTGTCTGCATATCAGGCCTTGTACCTGCCCAAGCCCTGAGATCTTCAAGAAAGGCCCTTCTCTCGGTCCCACCTCCATCTCAAGCTCAATTGATGGGAATGAGAGAGTGGGTCTTCCTTTTTGATGGCTGCCCCTCAACTCTGGAACTCCCTGCCCAGAGAAACCAGAGTGGCCCCCTCCCTGCTATCTTTCTGGTGGCAGACTAAAACCTTTTCATTCAGTCAGGCTTTTAAAGAATAGTTGGGGTGATATGGTTTAGCTTTGATTATGTTTTTATGGATTTTAACTATGAATTTAAAACCAATGATGTTTAATTCTGTTTTAATGTTTATATATTTGTAGATTTAAAATCGTACTGAAATACTTTTAATGTAAGCCTCTTTGAGTTTCCTTGTGGAGAGAAAAATCGGGGTATAAAAAATAACAATAATAACTAGATACTCCTCTCATTGTTTATCTTGCTCAGTAAAAATCCTTTGTATCATACAAGTCTTGCAACCAAAAAACATATACCAAAGTCATGCAGACTGGTACAGAGTTCTGGGAATTACCATTTTCTCAGAATGACTATAGGTCGAGAAATACACCAAAGCAAACCAAAAGCACAAGGCCACAACTGTTTCCATTTTGTACTATCTAGTTATAGATACCAGAGTCTCATTTTCATCCAGTAGCGGTCTCCTTGCATCATTGACTTGTGTTTGCCTCTCATGTTGCATGTAGAAAAAGCGTGCCAACTCCCTTAAACAGCCAACGTGCAATGAAGTCCCACTTACCTCCTCTGTGTGAAGAGCAGCTCTCGGTGCAACTCCCGGTGATGCCTAGACTCCCTCACTGGGTTTGGCAGCTTCTTGGGCTCAATGAGATTTCTGTGGCTCTCGGATGCCTGGTAGGTGCCATGCTCAAAACTTCTGCTGTCTCCTTCTGGAAGAGAATAGTGTGATAACAGAGGCCTTCTGCGATGTCGCTCAGGAGCCAAGGTTTTGCAGCCGCTGGAAAATTCCTTAGAAGTCCTCATTCTGCTCATTCTGCTTTCTTAGGTTCAGTGCCTAGAAAGTTCCATTGCAGAGCTTCTCCATGGTCCTAATTTTTTCCAGTATCAAACTTGGGAAAGTTTTCTAACTGTTTCAGGAGATGGAAAGGCTTATTGTTTAATGCCTGAGCATTACTGAATGACTTGATTGAGCTCACAGCAATTGCCTTGCAGGGAAATCTTGATTGGTTTTCTGGTTTTGAGATTTTCTTCGTAATTCAGCTGCCATAGAAGGTCAGTCACACAAATGGTCCATCAAGAGACCTTGTATCACATCCTCTGGTAATTATTATATTAATGCGCCCCCACGTGGTGAAACCAGAAATTCCATCCACAAAACATGTTTGGAACTTTGAATCCCTGCTACTTTCATTACAAGAGGGCATAGTGGCTTATAAAATTGTTTAAGTGAAGAACTATTGAGAAACATTCTTGGCTCCATGAAAAATACAACATAAATTATGTTTATTGGCATAATTCTATTTAGAACAACTATCCATTAATTAGTTTGATTAATGTTTAACATTTTTCTCAGTTACCGACAGTGTACAAATTATAAATGCAATCAAATCCCAATAATAAAACTAGTAAAATAAAAAGGTAAAATCAACACCATGGATAAAACATCAGAAAGCAGTAAAGTGAAATGTAGAAAATAACTAAAATTCCTTGTTGTTACTGCTGCTTTTGTTATGTGTTTTCAAATTGTTTCTGCCTTATGGTGACCCTAAGTGACATGTTGTGGCAAACAGACAAGAATGAATGACCTTCAAATCCTTTCTCAGCCAATGGGTGACTTAAGACCATCTTCTATCTAACCCAGTGTTTCTCAAACTGTGCTCTTCCAAGTGTTTTGAACTTCAAGTCTCAGAAATCCCTGCCAGTTTACCAGCTGTTAGGAATTGTGGGAGTTAAAGTCCAAAACATCTGGAGGAGCATAGTTTGAGAAACTCTGGTCTAACCTATCCTGTGTAAATTAACCTGAAGGAAAGCTGATGTCAATGTAATCAATAAAATATAAAGAAGGAAAATACATTTTCTTTGTTATTAAGACAAGAGATTACCACTATCCATTCAAGTAAAATGACCAAGGTTCTGGAGAACAAGCCCTATGAGGAGCAACGTAAAGAGCTGGGCATGTTTAACCTCCAGAAGAGAAGGCTGAGAGGAGACATGATTAGGGCCATGTATAAATATGTGAGGGGAAGTCATAGGAAGGAGATAGCTAGCTTGTTTTCTGCTGCCCTGGGGACTAGGACGTGGAACAATGGCTTCAAACTACAGGAAAGGGGATTCCATCTGAACATTAGGAAGAACTTCCTAATTGTGAGAGCTAGGCAGCAGTGGAACTCTCTGCCCCAGAGTGTGGTGGAGGCTCCTTCTTTGGAGGCTGGATGGTCATCTGTTGGGGGTGCTTTGAATGTGATTTTCCTGCCTTTTGGCAGGGGGTTGGGCTGGATGGCCCATGAGGCCTTCATGCAATCGTGGGTTGTTATGAATTTGTGTTGGATTCAGTGCAGGGTATAGGTGTGCACAGGCATGTAGCCAGGGGGCTAAGGGCCTTCAGCCCCGAAATTCTCAGGGTGGTCCACGAGAAGGCCTTACTGGTACATTATTTAAACTGTTATGTTTATTCATATCATTATCTGATCACCATGCTCATTATATCCCACCTTCATGGGGTTATTGGGATAACAATACAAAAGGTTTGCTAGGGTAAACCCTCTTCCACCCAGTCTCAGCCCCCCCCGAACCAAACTCAGCCCCCTCCCCGAACCAAAATCCTGGCTACGGCCCTGGGTGTGCAGTGTATTCTTACCTGGGTTTCGGTTGCTCTTGTGGGTTCTGTATTCACCCTAACACAGAAAAGATGAAATTAGGGGGAAAATAACTTTTTAAGAAAGCAGTGAATAGTGTCCAAATTACATGATTCACACACTTCTCTGAGTGGTAAAAGATTCCAAGGTCTCTGCACATTGCCTGCTGTTATTTTATTGGAAAGAAGTCACAGAAATAGTATAGTGTTGCAAAATGCTAGTAAATTTACAAATACAGAGCCTGAACATGCAACAGCAAAACCCACTCGCTTAAGGCAGGCAATCTTCATCTCAGACACAATCCAGAGTTTGAATTCTCCTATCCTCTCTCTTTTGTGTCTCCCCACAACAAAACCTAACACTAATTTCAGCATTTGGTCTAATGTGGCACACGGATATTCTATTTGAGGATCAAAATTAATGACTCTCACTATTAGTTATGCTGGTAGAAGAGAATGGAAACTATAGTTTGACAGAATCTGGTAAAGGAGAATGGGAACTACAGTTTAACAGACATTTAGGGAGAAAAGCAGGATATAAATAAAGATTTTGTTATTATTACTATTTTACCCTTGCATTAGACCTATCAAATAGGTCTAGAAGCCAAATCCTATGAGGATTGGCTTATGTTGGTATGTTTAGCTTGGAGAAGAAAAGGTTAAGTGGTTGATGTGTAGGCCATGTCTAAATATTTGATGAGTGAGCAAGCTTGCTTTCTGCCACATAAGAGACTATAATGTGGCACAAAGTATTTAAATTATATGATTCTATAGATTCTGACACCATCATGTGTCTACTATGCATAGGTCTTGTTTTCTTTGCAACTTAGGCTTTCCCACCAACCTGGCAGCTGATGTAAAAATGCATTAGCATTGCATGTAATATTTAAGCTAGCCCAGACCATATAACCCTCTGCTTTAGATTTCTTCTATTTTGTCTTGATAATTCATTTTCTCAAAATGATAAGACTATACAGGATCCTTCTGGCTCTCTGTCCAGCTTTGAAAGATTAGATTTTCCATCTCTGAGCAGATTTCCCTTTAATCCATTGCTGATTAGCCCATCGTCTGTCAGGTTGAAGTTGTGTCCCTCGTCCAAGAAAATAGTAGAAAAATATTTTAATCTTACTAGTATCAATAGGCTTACCCCATACCCAAAGTTTTCATGTACACCATTGCAAGATTCAGAATATGCTGATGTCCTTAGACATGAAGACTGGAGTTCCCACTAGGTCTCCTAATTACTTTTTCTCTCACTAGTTTTTCAGGAGAGCTCTAGCTGGGCAATTGAGTGGTATTGTTAACCTGACTCTTATGTTAACCCCAGTGATAGGCAAAACAATAATGTCAATAACAACAAGAAGAAAGCTCAAGGTGGTAAAATCTGAAAGAGAAGACAGGAAGAACCTGGGACTACATGAGAAGACATGACTACTAGTTTTAATATTGAATGACAGGAATATGCTGTTTTTTTAATAGGGAAAATATGGAATTTTAATACTTTTAGACAGTGTGTATAATAATAATTGCAATGAAGTAATAGCTGTAATCTATCTATCTATACACATATATCTTCTATTTTCTATACACATAATAAATGTGAAAAATGTGTATGTATGTATGTATGTGGCAGAGTTGTCCACTTACACAGACAGCCTCCGACCTCCGCAAACAGGCTATAGTTCCAAGTGCCGAGAAGCCTGCAAGGCACTCCCTTCATGCAGGCCCAGATTACACATAAGGCCACCCGAGGCCATGGCCTCGGGTGGCCGATTTGGGGGGCGGCATTTCCGGGCCTGAAGGAAAGATGGGCGGGGCCAACGCCTAGGACGCGGCGCGAGGAGGGGGCAGCGCGGCGGGGCTTCTCTCCTCTTCTTCCTCCTCCTTCGCGCCGCCCCCTCGGCGTCAGCCCCGCCCGTCTTTCCTTAAGACGGTCAGGGCCGATGGCGAGGACGCGGAGCGAGAGAGGAGGCGGAGAGAAGCCCCGCTGCGCCGCCCCCTACTTGTGCCGCCCCTCGGCGTCAGCCCTGCCCGCCTTAAGGAAAGACGGGCGGGGCCGATGCTGAGGACGCGGCACGGGGAGAGGGCGGCGGGACGGGGCTTCGCTCCTCCTCTTTCTCCTCCCTCGCGCCGCCCCCTTGGCGTCAGCCCCGCCCGTCTTTCCTTAAGGCGGGCGGGGCCGAGGGCGAGGACGCAGCACGAGAGAGGAGGCGGAGAGTAGCCTCGCCGCGCCGCTCCTCCTCGAGCCGCGTCCTCGGCATCGGCCCCGCCCGTCTGAAGGAAAAATGGGCAGGGCCGAGGACGCGGCGCGAGGCAGGGGCGGCGCAGCAGGGCTTCTCGCCTCCTCTTTCTCCTCTTTTCTCCTCCCTTGCACCGCGTCGAGGGAGGGGCGGAGCCAGGCGCAGCCCCGCCCGTCTTTCCTTAAGGCAGGCGGGGCCGATGGCGAGGACGCGGCGCGAGAGAGGAGGAGGAGAGAAGCCTCGCCGCGGGGAGGGGGCGGAGCCAGGCATGGGGAGGGGGCGGAGGAAGAGCCCGTGGCCTAGGGTGCTAAAAGGGCATGATCCGGCCCTGCCTTCATGGACAATGCAGGTTATAGTGAGTGCCATGAATATGTGGCCCAAACCCTTCTAATCTCCTCCACACACACTACGACCCACCATCCAAGAAATGCTTTCATTCAGCGACAATTTTATCCTAGAATTTAGGTGTTTCCTCCACCACAGGCAGGCATCCCAGGATTCCTTTCTCTTTCTATTTGCATCACCCCACCCACTGCCTCTCCCTTAACCCTTTCCTACCCTTTCCTATGGCACACAGTAGAGAGGAATTGATCAGCAACTGAACAGACTGGATGGGTTTGTGGGACTCATTCAACACGGTGGAGTTGTAGTTCACCTTGCATCAAGGCAGACCCCCTTCAATAATAGATCTGGATCACATTTGGCATGTAGAGCCCCAATGACCAGGTTTAGGGGGAATTGACATTGATTTATAGGAGTTGTAGTTCACCTGCATCCAAAAAGCACTGAACCCAGCCAACGTTGGATCTGGACCAAACTTGGCACACAGACTCAACATGACCAACTAGAGGATTCGGGGGTGACTGCCCTTGGCATATGGGAGTTGTAGTTCACTCTTATACAGAGAGTACTAACCCCAGCCGACATCAGATCTGGACCAAACTTGGCACACAGACTCAACATGGCCAGCTGTGTATACAGGCCTGGTCTAGGGAGAATTGACCCACGGTTCTGGGAATTGAGGTTCATCCACATTGTTATGTAATTTCTAACGGGAGCACTCATAAAACTAAATCAAAGACTGGCTTTTTTCTAATAATGTTACTAATTAACTAAATGATATTACCCAACACCCCAAAACAAACAATGCCTTTTTTCAAATATCCCAGGCACTGCCAGGTACCCTAATTATTACATATAATAAAAGTCAGTGTATGTGGGTATGTATCAGCTTTCTGATTGGCTCCCACTTCCACAGGCCACTGTGACCCGCACGAATGACAGACCTGGACCAAACTTGGCGCACATAACCCCCATGACCCACTTTACGTCCTGGTGCCATTTAGGGGACGATGCACCACAAATGATGGGAATTGCACTACTTTAATTTCCTTTGGCTCTCATAGACCACTGTGAGGCCCACCAATGACAGATCTGGGCCAAAGTTGGCACACAGAGCCCCCATGATCCACTCTACATCCTGGTACGGATTTGGGGATAACGGACAATGGATGATGGGATTTCCAGTACCTTCATTCACTTCCAGAGACAACTATGAACCACACCAATGACTAATCAAGTCCACACTTGGCACACAGAATTCCCATGACCCACTCTACATCCTGGTGTGCTTTGGGGGAGGATAGATATCGACAATGGGACATGCATATGAGAATAGTAGTTCACCGGTATCCACTGAACCCTGCTGACATTGGATCTAGACTCAATTTGGATCACAGGCAACCAATGCCTTTCTCAAATGACCCGGGCACCGCCGGGTCCCCAAGCTAGTAATTATAAATACAAAGCTTCTCCACCCCCTCCTGAAACCCTGCCCCCCACTTTCCCCTCAGCAACATAACAGACATTTGTAAATATTTGATTTACTAACAAGAACTCCACTACCCTTATCTCTTTTTTTGTTTTTCTTTTTTTGTGTGAAAAAATGAAAATGCTCAATAAACACTTATGGAAAAAAGAAAGCTCAGAGTAGTATACTTGGCTCTTCCTATCCCTCACAATAATTCTGTGAAGATAAGGAGGCTGGGAAAGAGTGGCCGACCCAGGGTGGCCGAGTAAGTTTCTCCCAGAATTCAGTCTAACACTATAACCCTA
This sequence comes from Anolis apletophallus, assembly GCA_030556195.1. Lineage (NCBI taxonomy): Eukaryota > Metazoa > Chordata > Lepidosauria > Squamata > Anolidae > Anolis > Anolis apletophallus. The sequence continues at coordinate 75,869,344 of JARBWK010000005.1, forward strand.
AGATCATTACACTACACTCACTTTCACAAGACATGTAGAACAGTATATAGCAACACCTCCTTCCCTTGGAAGAGGCAGTTGGCGTCTCTTTCTCTTTGTGAATGTCATTTTATGTAGGTAGTGCTGACTCTTAACCTATGTGGAAGAAATGTCTTTTAATTTGGTGTGCTGCATTTTTCTCTTTTTTATGTTCCAAATATACTTTAAACCATTTTAACAGAATGCTTTTAGTATCATTGTGGAGTTGCTTATTTTTTTGTATAATACTGTGGTATTATAAGGCTTTAGGTGTACCTTGTTTTAATTTGTTGTAAGCCCCCTTGGGTCATGTGTTGGGGAAAGGCTGGACATAACTTAAACAGAATATAAGGAATATAGTAACAGACATCACCCAAAAGGTGGTCACCCCATCAAATGCTAATCCAGACCTCTCTAGTCAAGCATATGCAGCAACTTGTTTTCTGCTCTGAAGCAGTACAACAACTGTCTATATTTCTGCTGAATTCTTCCTTATCAGGTGTAGGGACTGAGAATAAACCAGATCTCTAACACACATCAACAACTGTGTGGTCTGAAAGACAATGTGACAAAGAGAGACAGACATGTGCTTGCAAGCACATGCACACACACACACAAACATTGTTCAACCCAGTGAAGCTGAATGAAGTGGCAGATGAATCTTACTTCAGCATTAGTAATGGGATAGCATCCAAGGAGTAGCAGGCTACCCTAACATATGAGTGTATTTCTTGCTGCTTGCTCACTCATTGCTGTGCTTCATGTCTGCTTGCTGCTTATTCAAACAAATGCTATCTATATAAATAAAAATGTGATGTTCGTTTGTGAGATTAATATAACTCCAAAACCACTGGACAAATTGCCACCAAATTTGACCACAAGACATCTACTAACCCAAGGAGTGACCATCACTCAAAAAATTGATTTTGTCATTTGGGATTTATAGTTGTTGGGATTTATAGTTCACCTATAATCAAAGAGCATTCTGAACTCCACCAATGATGGAATTGAGGCAAATGTAGCACACAGGACTCCCATGACCAACAGAAAACACTAGAAAGATTTGGTGGGCATTGACCTTGAGTTTGGGAGTTGTAGTTCACCTACATCCAGAGAGCACTGTGGACTCAAACAATGATGGATCTGGACCAAACTTGGCACAGATGCTCAATATGCCCAAATGTGAACACAGATGGAGTTTGGGGGAAAATAGACCTTGACATTTGGGAGTTGTAGTTCCTGGGATTTATAGTTCACCTACATTCAAAGAGCATTCTGAACCCCACCGATGACATAATTGGGCCAAACTTCCCACACAGAACCCCCATGATCAACAGAAAATACTTAAGGCCATTCTGTCCACCTCCCTTCACCAGGGCAAGAAAACGTAATCAAAGCCTTCCTGACAAAGAGCCATCCAGCCATAGATATAGATATATATGATTCACACGCAGAGAGATATAGTATCATAGATTTGAAAGGAACCCCTAAAGAAGGACAATTGTATGTTGCATGTTCCAGAGTAGGCAAACCAGACAATCTCTATATCAACACTGACAAAGAAACAACAAGAAAGACTGTTTACCCACAAGCATAAAGAAATTATATATATTAGAAACCAACACTTCCTCGCTACTTTATTTTCCAGATCACCAGACTGGGCCACAACAACGCATTGCAGGGGACGGCTAGTCTTAAATAATAGGATAATGAATACAGACACAAAGAATGCTTCCTTGTACACTTAAATTAAAATACCACTGTTTCCCCCACAGGATTCTTTCCTAATAGCCAGTAACATCTCTTCCTTACTTGGAAAAGATGGAAGCCACCACCTGTCTTATAGCTACTGCCACTTCGGGTGGGAGCCTTATGCACTCTGCCTAGTGCTAGGACCAGCCATACAAAGAACATAAGCAAAAGACATGTTTAGTTGTGGAATGTATTGAGGCAGCAGAATGAAGCTATCATTAATGGGGCAACAAGATAACTTTGTAGACACTGCATTAGGCTTCTAGGCTTCCTTGGATGCTGAGTTTCGGCAGTTTCCCCTGTAAAGTGAGCTGCTCCCTTTCCTCGTATGTTATTGTTTTTCCCAATAAAATTATTTCTGCACCACCCTTTCTTGTCTTGGGGGGTCAGGAACACCAGTGTGGTTTTAGCAGCATCTCTTCCGCCTTTCACTCTGAGCTTTCCCCCTCTTCCTTGATTGGATTTGAAATGTTGATTAGTGTTGCTTTTCTCTGCAACAAAACCAATGAGATGGGGCTGTGGAAGGCAAGGCTTCATTCTGTTTCCTCTGTGGTGTCAACAAACCCAGTGCCTTTTGGGCAGGCATTCATGAATGCTTTGAGCTTCAGCTGTGCTTGGGCTGCTATTGAGAGGATGTAGGGGGAAAGGGTTATGTGCACTGGATCAGTGAAAGAGTGAAAATGTAGACCAGTCATGACAGCAGGATTGCACATCATCTACGAGTTTATCACAGCAGAGTACAGTTTTGTGTGAATGCAAGAACTGTTTGCTTCTTCCACCTGTAAAAATATCAATTACCTTTTATAGCACAATAGCACTGTGGGGTAGAGAGTTCACCGTTGCAAGAAGGTTAATACTCAGCTCTTAAGTGACATCACATGGCTATACTCAGTGCATGATCAACTATTCACTTCTTTACACCCTTGAGAAACTAGACACATGATTTCCTCATGCGTAGGCGATGCCATAACATTTGCGTAGTCCAGATATCAGCTGGTGTGTGTGTGTGTGTGTGTGCCAGTGCCACCCTTGCTGTGAATAGCCGGCATAGCTAGCCAGTGTTTCTAATCTTTGCTTGCTTTCAAAAAGAGGTTTAAAAAGGTGGGTGGTGCAAGAAAGGAAGGTCACATATCTCTTTTCATCCAGGGTCATGGCAATCACAACCAAAAGAATTGGAGCTACTGTTCCTCCAACTTTACCTTCTCAACTGAGGGGAACAATGAAAAATTGAAGAGGTGGGCAGTAAAACAGAAAGACAGAATTGATTTTCCCAATCCCATAAAAATTCCACAAATGAGGCAAAACGACTACATAATGACAACCTCATCTGGAAGCACTTGCAGACCCTGTATACAGTCAACAAAGGCAGGGGAACGGATTCTGCTGATCAAAGAGATTTTGCCATATCATGAGATGTGGCAAGTCCTTTAAGCTTCATCCCTTCTGACAGACCATCAAGAGGAAAGCTACTCACCCGTTTTGACTGGGAGGCCCCCATGGCCCTGATATGGAGGGAGCCGTCCTCTTCCTTTTTCTGTTTTTCTCTGATTTCCTTTCCTTTCAAGCAGTAAAATGTTGTCTTTTGAAGTACTTTACAAGTCATCCAGTCTGCTAGAAAAGTGTAACACTGGGATCCCAATATTTTTATCACACTTTTGCTGCAGATTTGTATGCCTCGTCATGATGAACCAAATTTCCCTATCTGTTTTTCTTTGCAGAAGAGACAGTAATGTGATTGTGGACAGACCCTGCTTCTTTTAGCAGGCTCTTCACAAAACCTATTAAAGCACTTAGACTAATCCCCAAGTCTGTAGTTAGAAGAGGAGCAGTGGCAGAGAGATAGAGAAAGACAAGTGTCATGTGACCTGTTCCTTTAAGAACCTTGGGCTGATTAAGCAGGGGATGTCATTCTCCAAGTCTGATGCTCTGACAACACTTCTTAGGATGACCCAGGGTTTAGCAGCTCTGTGGATTACTACACATCAAGTAAAACTGATTTCACCTGCCATGTTAACAAGGAAATCCTATACTGTGTAGATCAATTCAGTCAATGTATTGTTAGACTGGCCAAACAGTACATTCAATATTTGGGGAAATGAAATTGGAAGCAAGTTGAGTCCATCAACCTATCTGACAGATTACTTACTCCCCCCCCCCCTTCTTCTTTTCCCTTTTGTACTGTATCTTTTTAGATTGTAAGTCTCTGCACATTGTTTTTGATTACACGTAAACTATTGTGCAAATCAGTTGCACCAAGGAATGAGATAATTGTGCTTTGAAAAAAAGCCAGGGTCCATTATACTGCCACAGTATGTATGTCTTTAAGTTACCTATACCTATGACTGATTGTGAACCCATACATTTCATAGGATTGTCTTAGGCAATGAATATTCAAATGTCGTTTGTCATTACCTTCCCCTGAAACACACCTTCCTATGCCTGGTAATCCTTGGTGGTTCTCTCATTCAAGTACTAACTAGGACTGATCCTGCTGAGCTTCTGAGAGACACCTATTTAATCAATGTAAGTTCCACACATGTTGACATACCAAGTTCTAATTGCTTCAGGGAGAATATTTTTGTTGGGAAGCCAGTGCAGGACGTACTTTGAGTGTCAGACTAGCAATGGATTTGGATTTCTGCTGAGCCATGTAAACCTATTGGAAGACTTAGACCAGCCAGAGAGGAAAGCAATAGCAACTACCTATAAATAAAAGAATAATCAATACAATCATATGATGGGATCCTATGATGGGATAGTCATAACTCTAGATTGACATAAAGGGATGTAGCAATAATAAATTAGCAATTAGATGTATATATTTGTTATTCTACCACAATATTAGTATTGAGAGGCCTTTAAAAGCCTCACATATTTCAAGTTTCAAAACCAACATTTAACCTAAAATCACATTTCAAAATCTAATATTGCCTTTAGTATCTCTTTGGCAAATGGACAGATTGTGTATTTATAAATCTTCTCTTTCTCTTTTTAATGCTGCAAAAACTATCAGTTGCCAATCACAAGTTTTGGAGGCACAATTTGCTGAAATCCCTTGTTTTGTAAATACATAAAGATTTTTGTTTTATGTGCATGTGATGCTATCTCCCTTGCTATTTGCTTCTTTTAGATTTTATTTTATGTGTTAGAATAAAGGCAATTTGCAACAAGTTAAAATAAAGTATAGCTAAAAATCTTGATGCAAAAGTTAAAAACAACTTAGTCAAAGATTCTACTGAATTCCACCCAATTTACTCCAGTGAGGGTTCAATCTTCTTTGCAAGAATTCTGTTTAAATATGATGATCAATCTGTAAATCTAAGGGGCTTTATGTTGTTTTGATTCCAGTGGTTTGCTATTTCTCCCCACCCCCCACTTTGTAACCAGATGGCACCTATACATTCCTCGCTGGCTCACAAGGTTGAAGACAGTACTTATTCCTTCTCCCTCCTTTCTGCATCACCACTAAACCCATCAGATAAATCAAAACACACAGTGTTATTATCCTAAATCCTCCAAATCCCTAAAACATATCCTAATTACCCTGCATCACATATTGCCATACTCAGGAAAGTGTCCACTTCAATATAAAGAAATAGTTTTGCTATTCTGTGAAACTAGTTTTCAAAATTAGAGATAAATGGCTGATAAAGATGGCAATAATCAATAAAAAATGTTTTGTACACTAAAAGAAACTGTGGGTCACAAAAGAATAACATTGTCATATCTGGGAGGATGTTTCTCTATCAGGTACAACTGATATTGGTCCAGCCCAAAGCCATGTCTATGTACAAGGCACATTTAAATGGACCAACATTTGCTAGTTAATATAAAAATTGGTCAAACAAATAATGAACGAACCCACTGTTTATAGTGTCAGATCTGGAGCATGCTTTCACTCATCAACATTTGCTAACCACTGTAAAGATCTGAAAATCCTATATTGCCCCATCCAGCCCTTTGAAAATTTAGGAAAAGGGGCATGATCTGCATCTTTCTGGATCCTAATAAGTCTATTTCACTCCCACAGCTATATTTTTTTAATATCAGAGGCTTGAATACTATGTGGTATTGCATCTGAAGAAGTGGGCTTATATTCACCAAAATGCATGCTAACATAAAAATCAGTTCATCATAAAGGTGATGTCGAGCCAAGAACACCCCGCCCCCTTTCAGCAAAGTCTTCATTTGGACAATGGTGGGAGATCAAAACCTCACCAACTGGAGCTCCTACTCTCGATAGCTTGCCGAAGAAAGACTTGTAGCAGCCACCAGCTCCAGAGGAGACATTGTCTCCAAGCCTCCTTACAAAATAACCACTTTAATAAATGGACACCCCCGTGTCCTTTTGCCCTCATACTTGCTTCACTGTAGCCTTCATTGTCTCCTTTTTGCTTTCCTTTTTTACTTTCACAGCCTGGTCGATTACCATGCAGCCCCTCAGTGCCAAGCAGGGCCTCTCTCCCCTCTTTCCTCCATTTCCACTGCCCCTTTGACATGTCCCAACCATGGATCAACTTCCATACCTCAAAGACGCCAGCATCTGGAGCACCAGATGCCCCTGGTATCCGCAGATTAGGCGATACTAGGATCTCTTATGTGTCTGTTTGAATATTTTATGTTTCATTATTGGAGCCACAAAGTCACCACTACGACCCTGGTGACCTTTCACCAGCACTCCTTGACCTGGAATTCCCCTTGTGTCTTCCTGGTCTCCACCTTAGCAAAGGACTCAAGCACCCATCATCTTCAGAATCAATCCATCTCTATTGATTCCAGGTTGACCCACATTTTTTTTTAAAAAAAAGACTTTAAGAAGTTTTCCTATCTATCCAAAGTGTAAGCTTCTTTATTTCTGAATAAAAATGAATGAATAATGTAAACTTGAAAGTGTCCATGTCTTAATTTTGATTTAATAGAGTGATGATATGTGACTACTATAGTGAAGTCTTGGGTTTTTGCATTGTCCTACATGATTATACCCTCTGGCACTTAAATGTGGATGCATGTACATTATATGATTAATGCAGTTTTGTTGCCAATCCACAGCACCCCTCTCCCCAAAAAATATTTATAGTTCATCAACAGACGTCAAGCAAATAATATATATATATATATTTCTTTTTTACTAAAATATTTTCTGCAGCTCCAAATTTGTGAAATGCTCAAGCACTAGAGGCTCTGGGCTGAACCTGGCAGCAACTGTACCCTACAAACTCTGTCAAGTCTAACCCTTAAATAAAATGTATCCATTTGATTTTTGTATAACTTGTATCTTTTATGTACTGTGCCAATTTCTATAAGTATAAATTGCATGAATTGTATCAGATGCCTTCTGTTTGCATAATCCCTTGGTAAAGGAAATCACAGTCAGGGCCCCTCTGGTTATTTCCCAAGCCAGATAACTATCAAAGTCTTGTGTGTGTCTGTGTGTGTGCAGATAGATGGCCCTTTTTGTTACCGGGGTAAGTTCAGGATGTTTGTTCTTTCAGCTTGAGGCTGAGAGTCTGCCACTCCCGTGAAAGAGGGGACTCAGCAAAAATTAATACATTAACTCTCTATACAAGCAGCTAATCCCTTGATTGTCTGAAATCATCACCTTTGTCTTTTGTGTCTTGCACCTTTGTCTCACGTGAAACTGAACACTTGAGTTAACCAGAGACTCATTCGGCATATCCACATCACCATTTCCTCAAGGGACATCCCTGAAATGGATTGGCTCTTTCAACTGACCAATCACCAGTTGTCGTTCTTTCTGCCATGTAAATCTCCTTCAGGCTGTGACATCAAGGGAACCCCCGGCCAATTCAGGTGCAGAACCTGCATGTCTTTCCACACAATCAGGGGAGGGAATGGGAAATCTGAATAGCTCTTATGCACAGAGTAAGGCTCTAATGCTAACAGCATTCAAACACGCTATGAAAACTAGCAAAGAATAAAGAGTATGCAAAATTGTGTCTTTCACTTTTTATATATAAAAGTATCAAAGTATACCATTCAGGTATGGTGCAAGGTGTAGGTATATTTCACTATATAATTTCACAGTGTTCACATAATGCATTCACATTTGTGACCATATATCAATCATTCATAGTATGCATATAACAATATCACAAAGTGGATATCACAGTGTTAATATCACATAAATTCTAAAGCAAGGTACTGGTGTAACTATAACAGAACGAACAGTATAAACCTGTATTTCCACCGTAGGGTAAGTTCACTCCTAATGTTAGCATGTAGTGTGGCTGGGAAGATCCCTGGATGTAAACAATGAACTGCTTCACCGCCTGGGAAGCAAACGCCTCTGAATAGCTGTCACAACTGTATAAAATGTCTTGGATTTTTCTGTGAATTTATGCTCATACCTTTTGAAGCAAAATGTGTGTATTTGCATCCTTTTTGGCCAAATAGTAATAAACCTCTGTGGCATTGCCTTTAACCTGGGGAGCTTGTGTCTTTGTCTGGGCTGATCTGGTTTAGTGGATGCTCGCCAGGCATAGACCTCTTAACCACAGTCCTAGTTGAAATCACCGCTTTAACTGTCATAGCTCAAGGCTGGAACACGCTAGTACTTCTTGTAGTCTTTTACCTTTGTTTTTAGCCAACATGTATTTTAGGCAGCTTTTACTGTTTGCAATTTTTATCCATTTGTGTGTTCAATCAACTGGATGTTCTTAACTCATTACCTGTATGATTTATATGCTACAGTGTAATATGGGTCTCTGGACCATAATAAATTTATCTATCACCGGTGAGATAGCACAGCGGTAACAACAGCTGTGCTTGCAATCAGAAGGTTGCATGTTCGATTCCCGGGCTGGTCTGGACACCCAGCTGTGAGCCCTGTCCACTGTTCACCCAACAGTTCAAAAACAGCCCAGCTCTGAATAGATGGACTGGGGACCAGTTAAGCAGGGAAGGATTTTTACAAAAAGGACTTTACAACGCCTGAATAAAAAGAAAGATCGGCTGTCGGAAGATGGAATGCGGAAACAGAGGCTCTCCGTCATGAGGATGAAGCAACAGCACCCCCTTGTGACGTAATGGAGCAACCGCACCCTGTGATGCAGCCAGAAGAAAAATCCTTCTAAATCAGGGGTGGGCAATTACCGGCCCTCCAGGTGTTTTGGACTTCAACTCCCAGAAATCCTAACAGCTGGTAAACTGGCTGGGATTTCTGGGAGTTGAAGTCCAAAACACTTGGAGGGCCGGAAATTGCCCACCCCTGTTCTAAATTGAACTTGTTGTATTGTAATTGTATGTCAACCGGCAGGGATTGTCTGCCGTATGTGTAATGTAATCCGCTCTGAGTCCCCTTTGGGGTGAGAAGAGCATAATATAAATAAAGTGTATTATTATTATCATTATCATTATTATTAAACATGTGAATCCTGGTTTGGTGAAATAGCTGCACTATTTGGTAGCCATCAGCCAGACTTTGAAGCTACAAGGCCATTGAATGCTAATCAAGGTGGCCAATTGCCTCAAGCAGACAAGAGTTCTTTCTCCCACCCAGGGCCGTAGCCAGGATTTTGTTTCGGAGGGGCTGAGTTTGGTTCGGGGGGGGGGGCTGAGACTGGGTGGAAGAGGGTCTACCCTAGCAAATCTTTTGTATTGTTATCCCAATAACCCCATTAATGTGGGATATAATGAACATGGTGATCAGATCATGATATGAATAAACATAACAGTTTAAATAATGTACCAGTAAGGCCTTTCATGGACCACCCTGAGAATTTCGGGGGTGAAGCCCCTTAGCCCCCCCGGCTACATGCCTGCTCCCACCCTGGACATTCCACAGAGATATAAACCTCGCTTGACTAGTTTCCAAGAAACCTATGATTCTATGCAATATTAAATGAAAAATTAATGCAATATATGCTACAGGATGTCCCTCCCACAAAAGCAAAGTTTTTGCAGTTTAATAAACTTTCCCCATGTTTTTATGACAGAGCCAATTAGGAAATGCCATTGATAACCCAGGAACAAAACTCCTGTGACATAGTGTTATTCATGTACTAAGAACCATAGCCACCAGGGTTGTGGCACTTATGGAGACTACAAGGTAGGATTGATGCAGTTTGACCCCACTTTAATTGCTTTGACTCAAATGCTATGGGATCCTGGGAGTCTTATCATGATGAGGCATCAGTCCTCTTTGGCAGAGAAGGGTGAAGACCTTGTCAAACTGCTCCTTCTAGAGCAGGCCTGGGCAAAGTTGGGCCTTTCAGGTGTTTTGGACTTCAACTCCCACAATTCCTCACGGCCTCAGGCCCCTTCCGAAGGAAGGGGCCTGAGGCCGTGAGGAATTGTGGGAGTTGAAGTCCAAAACACCTGAAAGGCCCAACTTTGCCCAGGCCTGCTCTAGAGCCAGCGCCTCTCCCTTAGACAGTAAATCCGGGTCTCTGTTTCCGACTAGTTCTGCCTGGCTCACCGCTGCGGAGTCCTAGGCGAGGGAAGGGCGACACACCCTTTGCGCCGGCGCTCGGTTGGCGCTGCCTGGCGGTTCCGGTGCCGCGCTGGCTGTCCACTCTGGGCGATGCGGAGACGGCGGAGCTGATCTGGGCCTTGCGGGTCGCCGTCATGGCGAATGGTGAGCCTTAGAGCAAGACTGGGGGAGGGGAGGGGAGACCAAGATGGGTCTCCTCACTTTGGCCGAGTGTCCCGGGCCTGGGCCCACTTCCTCACAGCCGGTGGCCTCCTCTTGGCGGCTCCCCTTGGCCCCAGAGACGCCTCCCGGCCTTCCTTGCCAACCCAGAGGGAGAGGCGCTCCTCCTCCTCCGAGGCCAGGGCTGGCAGTGACTCTCCCTCCCTTTCCCCCGCAGTGTACTCCCTGGACGGGCTCCTGGTCTTCGGGCTGCTCTTCATCTGCACCTGCGCCTATTTCCGGAAGGTGCCCCGGCTGAAAACGTGGCTGCTCTCGGAGAAGAGGGGCGTCTGGGGGGTCTTCTACAAAGGTCAGGCCCGGGAGCGGTTGGGGGACGTTGGTTGGGCCTTCGACAGCACTTCAGCTGCCATGGCTCAGTGCTATGGCATCCTGGGAGTTGTAGCATGGCACAGAGAAGGCCACAGCCCTTGTCAAACCGCCACTCCCACGGTTCCATAACACTGAGCGCTTGGTCTTTGTCCTGCATGGGAAGGGGTTGAGCTTGGTGGCCCACTCTTACTATTTTGTGGTTCTATGAGCCTGTGTTAGCATCCCAGAGCTGGAAGGCACCCCAAGGGTCATCCAGTCCGGCTGCATTTTGCCATGCAGGGACACACCATTCCCAACAGGTATTCACCCAACCTCTGCTGTAAAACCCCCAAAGGAAGAGACTCCGTCAGGCTCTGAGGAGGCGGCATATGTACTGCCAAACAACTCTTACCTCCAGGAAGTTCTAATACAGTAGAGCAGGCCTGGGCAAACTCCGCCCCTCCAGGTGTTTTGGACTCCAACTCCCACAATTCCTAACAGCCGGTAGGCTGTTAGGAATTGTGGGAGTTGGAGTCCAAAACACCTGGAGGGGCGGAGTTTGCCCAGGCCTGCAGTAGATTCTCGCTTATCCAACATAAACAGGCTGGCAGAACGTTGGATAAACAAAAATGTTGGATGATAAGGAGAGATTACGCAAAAGCGTATTAAACATCAAACTATGTTATTATTACCTTGCGATTTTACAAATTAAGCACCAAAACCATCACATTTTACAGCAAATCGACAGGAAAAAGCAGTTCAATACATGGTAATGTTATGTAGTAATTACTGTATTTACGATTTTAGCACCAAAACAGACGAAGGTTCTTTCTTTCTCCCACCCTGGACTGTGTTGGATAATACAGAACATTGGATAAGCGAAGGTTATTATTATTACTATAATAATAATAATACATTTATTTACAGCCTGTCCTCTCTCCCCGAATGGATTCAGGACAATTTGCAAAAATAAGAAAAACAGCAAGCATTCAATGCCCGAAAACAGATAACAAATAAACAGTCAAGACAAGGCAAACATTAAATAAAATAAACTCCATATAACTTATAAACAAAACTGTGGATTGAACTAAGTAAACATAATAATTGCAAGGAGGCAAACCAATTAAAACACAATAACATTATAGTATAATATACCGCATCCTAATGTTTGTGTAGAATCCCCCTTGCTTTCAGTTTGAATCCATTGATCCACTGTGTCCTACTCTCCAGAGCAGCAGGAAACCCCTTCCTTAATATAACACCCCTTCGCATATTTAAACTTGGCTATCATGTCCCCTTCTCTCAGCCTTCTATTCTCCAAGCTAAATGTACCCAGCTCCCTAATTTATGCAGTGCTACCAAACTGCATTAATTCTACAGTGGAGATGCACCTTTGAGCAGCTTGAAGGAGAGAAGATCACGTAGCGCCTTCTCAGAAGGTTGTGAAAAGACTTATAGCACAGGAGGTCAGGCTTGAGAATTCTTTTATGTATTATAAAAGTCTTCACATGGTAGTGGGTTCTATTTGGGGATTTTGTGATGTGTCAAGGGACACAACTTAAGGGTACATCTGTACTGTAGAATGAATGCAGTTTGCCCCCATTTTAATTGTCACCGATCAATGCTATTGAATCCTGGGAGTTGTGGTTTGGTGAGGTGCTGGCACTCTTTGGCAGAGAAGATTGAAAACTGCATAAAACTTCAACTCCCAGGATTATATAGCTCTGAGCCATGGCCGTTTGTTGAAGTGGAACAATAGTTTGTTGTTATTTGTTGTAAAGTCAGTTTGGACTTGGGGCAATCCCCATGAGTGAGAGACTTTCAGGAGTTCTGGTCATCTACTGCTCATATCTTGCAGACCAGGGCCACGACTAAAGGGGCATGAAACAACACTATGCTTTTAGTGTTTGTAGCAATAAAATAGAACTTGTCAAATTCTCACAACAATTGAAGCAAGAAACATATACTCTGTACTGTTATTAATGCCAAATATCTTTTGGTTTTACAGCGGCAGTGATTGGTACAAGACTTCATGCAGTAGTAGCAATGTCCTGCATTGTCATGGCTTTTTATGTCCTTTTCATAAAATGAATCCCATCTCATCGGACGGACAGTGCTGTTTGAACAATGATGCTATAGAAGGCCTATCTCTTTGGCTTCAGAGGACATTATCTCTTAGAGGAACGTGCACAGAACCTTACATGGATGTCGAGAGGATATGCTCCTATGGCCAAGCCATCTTTCAGACCAAGGGAGTAGTTTTGGTAACAACAACCACCCTCTGTGCTTCTAGTAGAGCTTGAATGTCGACAAATACTGTTTCATGTGCAGATTATTAAAATCAGTGTTACAATCTGCAGAAAGTAAACAGCATACGTTTGTGGTAAATAGACATGGGTAAAATGAATTATTTCTGGCAAATAGAAATGGAAAGGCTTTCTCCAAGGTCTGGCAGAGTTAGAAAGAGCAAACGTTTTCTGTCTGTTCTAAAGGGAATTGCTCTAAATATCTAAAATTTGATAGTGAACAGTGAGGGAAGATAGAGGTTTGCTTTCATTTCTTTTCCTCTTTGATTAATGCATTTTTAAGATTGGGGATAAAGCTGTGGTAAAAATGAATTATTGGAAAACTATATGAAAATCTAGCTAGTCGTACATTTCTTGCATTCTTTGGAAAAGTGCTTATGTGCTCTGTATTCTTGAACAAAGACAACATCTGAACCACAAATGAAAGAAATTGATATTTTGTGATCTATTCACATCTACCTTGGAATAATTAATAGTCTTGCTACCTTTTACAGATAGCTAAGAGTCCTGAAATGCTTCACATTCCGAAAATCCTAGCCCACAATTAAGAATTGCCAACAACATAAACACAGTCACAGTTTCTGGCTGTCAATGTAGAAGGAGAAAGCAATGAGGACATATGCTGTTACATTAAGTTAATAGACGTTGAAATGTTTAAATCACATTGAAAGATCCGAACATGTATATTTTGGAATGTGTACAGACTTTAAAAGTGAAGATTTGTGTTTATTATTTTTAATTATACAGTTATTCTCTTTATTCCACATTTTAATTTTAATGGTCCTTTCCTGTTACCTTGTGCTTCAAGTGTTGGAGGTAAATCTCCTACATTAAAAGCATGTTTAACTTGTATATTTGAAGTTTATGTTGATGAAAATTATACAAACTCCAAAGTGGTTTCAGGGTTGAGACCTAATCTTTTAACAACAACAAAAATCCATTATTTGTATAATGCTGGTTAAATCTGAAAAAAGTTTTGTTTTCCCCCCCAACTTTGTACATTTTTTCAGACCGAAATCTATCATATTCAAATCCTACCTTGGCCTCTTGTATTCCAGCAATATGTGTATGAATAAATCTGCCTTATTTTTCTTTCCCATACTTCATATTTAATACACATTGAAATAGTTTCTTCCTTTAATTTTTTTTGGTTATGCATGCTAGCTGGGATCTGAAGGAATAAAAATGGGTCTTATCAACTCTCAGATTCTAGGGAAATGGAAAGGTGGAGGTTCAGTTTCACAAAACATTTCAGTTGTGGTTAGAAATATGTTTGATTCAGAGTGACATATTTGTACCAACCTTTCAAAATATGTATAATTTTTAAATTTTTAATATTTGCTAATTTCACTGCAAATCAGAGCAGATAAAATGGTCTCAATAAGTGACTATGTTCCTATCAAAAACATTTCTGAGATAGCTTAGTAGTTTATGGTTCTTTCACCTTCTAAAAATACTTTGCTAAACAGGCAAGTGGTCCATACCTAGACAATTACAGGGATTAAAACATTGAACTTTTTATCTTTAGAGAGGGGAACATCCTGCTGTCTGGTTCTAGTTTGTGATCAGTAATGATTTACATATAACTGCAGTAGTCCTGATAATTCATTACATGTTGCTGCTTAATTCATACAGACGGTCTGGGGATAGGAAACTATGGCCTAAATCCAACATACTGCTAGCAGAGTGAAAATCCCTGAGAGCCTATTTGCCCTGGATTACACATTTGTGTTCACTGTTGCTTATGCAACGAAAAACTATTAGTAAGCACCTGTGTGCTAATTCTGAAAGTGCACTAGTACTAGTGCAGCAAGCTTTGTTAGCAGAATACCACTGTTGAATTCAGACCAAGAATACCAACCAGTAATTTGGCGATGGGTAGTCAAGAATCTTCAGATGTTAACATTGGAATAACTGGTAGTTACACAAGTGGTTGTACTAGATAGATACTTATGTAAAGAGAGATGCAATGCCCCACGGCACAGTGGTACAGATAATTACACAGTGGTTGAAATGGCTGTAAATCTTCCCAGCCCCACTGAGTTTTTGATTCTCTCTACCTAGTACATTGACAGTACTTTGTTTTATGTGTTAGCATCTCTGTCCAAGGCTTCTGCAGGAAATGGTCTATAAATATACTGCAAGCAAATCCTCAAATCCTAAACAGTAGGTAGTCTTGGACTGACAAGTAGTCTTCCTCATTGTGCCATCCTACTTATCTTTGGAACTACAGTCATTATTAACAGCGGTGATGAATTGTTAGAAGTGTTAAATCCAAAATACCTGGAGGGCATCAGGTTGAAGAAATGTAGACTTAATTGTTAAATAAAATAAAATGCCATGCATTTAATCACACAGTATGTCAAATTTTGTACTGTGTGTGTGTGTGTGTGGTGAGATGACAAAATTTATTTCAGTTAGGTGGTTTGAGTCCTTTCTTAAAATTTATTTGGATGCAAGATGATCTAGTCAAACTACTTTTTCCATATGGACTATCTATATATATAAAGGAAGAGCTGTCATGTGAAGACTACCTCAAACAGAGAAACCTTACAACGCAGAAACACAAAACTTGCCAACAAAAATAGGCCTCAAGCAAGGTACGTTTGTAGCAAAGAAACTTCCCCCCCCAAAACCTAAAAGGCCCCCAAAACAACGAGTAAAAAAAACTACATTTCCCAGCATCCTCCGGGGCTGCCAAAGACTCCCCCAGCCTCTACATTCTGACAATATGATTGGCTGCCAATAAGGGCAGATTTGCATAACTGCTGTACTGGTCAGCCAACATGAACATTCCGACCCATAACAAACTGTCAGCCAGAGCCTCCTCCAACGCTTTCAAATCAGAAGCCCATGATGGAGATCAACACCATTCAAGGGGAGCTCTTCTTCCTTTCCCAAAAGATCTCCAGTGGCTTGGAATTCCACATTAATAAGAGGACCATCCAGCAACAATGGGGTTTGCCAAGGAGGGTGCTCCAGCCCCTCTATATGCTGGCTCCAAGGGATGGAGGTCATCACCAAGTACCTTCTGATGCCCAGCGCTGGAAGAGCTCCCTCAGATGGCCTGTCCGTGAGGAAAGCCTCATCGGACATCGACCAATGGGTGCAAAACACACAGAGAGGGACATCTTGAAAAAGAGAGGAGCAGAAAGTAAGCTAGACATGAAGATCTTGAGAAAGGTGGCTAAAAAGGATACGGAAAGGATTTTTAACAGTCCCCCAACAGACACTGGACGCACCTGTGAAGATAGAGATCCCCTGACAGGACAAGCCCTCCCCAAGCTGATCCGTCCTGGCCATGGTACAAGTCAAACCCGAAGGACTGCAGGCAAAGAGCTGAGGCACAAACATAACACACCCAATTCACTAACAACAATTCCAACCCTTACATACTCAGACTTTCTCGCATCTCCTAAATAGGGCACAGCAACGCGTGCCGGGTACAGCTAGTATAACTATAATGTGATCTGCTGTGACAATTCTTCAGTAGAGGTGACTGGATTTCTTTACTAAAATAATTTATATGTGGAACTATTTTGAAGTAGCTTAAGATTTATTTGGAGTGAATGTGCATACAAAGGTGTGCATGCATATGGAGTATCTCTGTTCATGAGTGATTCAGTTACTCCTTTTCTGAAAATCCTGTGATTAGATACCAACATAATACATACAAATTAGAAGTGAATAACAATCTTTTAATATCTTAAACAGTGACAGATTTACTATGTCAAGCAGTGTTAACATAATAAATAACATATGACATAGTCTGGTCATTTGTGAAAATGGGCCTTGGAGGTATAGGGTAGTAAACATCTCCTAAATGGTGTACAAAGCCCCAGAGCTGCTTACTTTCCTCAGAGGTCATTGAATTCATTGCAACTTTTAAGTAGATCTGCATATAGTTGCATTCATAAAGTCTTAAAAGGGACAAGGTAACCCCAAAACTGGGTTCATTTATTTATCTATAGGTGTAAAATTGAGATTTTAAAAATCAAACAGGAAAAGCAAAGGAATAAATTGGTAGCTGAACTGCTTTGAATCTGGATGTGAAACGCCATGTTTCCTTTTAATTCTATTCCCCCACTTGGAAGCTAGTTAAGATCATGAAAAGTAGCAGAGAGAAAAATTAGAACATGAGGGTGATTAGAAGGCACTATGAAATTCTATTTTTTTTTTCTCTATCGTGGATTTATTTGCTGCGATTTTGATTGCAGAGTACTACCATATAGTTGATTTTAGCAGAGTTGTGGAAAGGCTGAGAAAGATCAAAGCTAATATTTCTGGACAGAGATGGAGCTGAGGCTGGTTTGGATTTCCAGTCAAAATTGGGAGATGCAATGTTTTATACAGAGGAAAGATCACTATGAGTTACACCTGTCACCTCCATCCAGCTCAAATTTGCCAGAGATAGTATATGACTCAGCACAGTATTCTCCAAATGTTTCCCATAGTTTATCAGTGACTTCAGAGACAATCAGTGGCTCACTTCACTTATATTACTTATATTTCCAAAATATTTAACCGTGATTCCACAACTGATTTAATAAACTTTTCCAAATGGGAGTTTCAAAAAGTATCTGCTTTCTTTAAACGCTCCCATTGTGGAGGCTGACGTAGGATTGACAGAAAAGAGGTATTTCGTCCAACCACCTCCTTTTTCCTTCCAGAAAGTCTCCACAAAATGGGTTCTTCAAACCAAACCAACCTCCCGTTCACAAGGCAGAATTACAACAGTTTGGCACCATTTAAACTGCCATAAAAACTCCCATTGTTTTATTGAAATTGTTGTGCTTTTATCTATGTAAACCGCCCCGAGCCTAGGGGAATGGAGCGGTATATAAATTTGAATAATAAATAAATAAATAAAAATAACTGCCATCCTCTCAAACAGGCATTGCTCAAACTTGGGCCCTCCCTCCCCCCAGGTGTTTTGGACTTCAACTCCCACCATTCCTAGCAGCCTCAGGCCCTTTCCTTAAGCGGCTATGGGGGGGAAAGGAAGGGACCTGAGGCTGTTAGGAATGGTGGAAGTTGAAGTCCAAAAGATCTGGAGGGCCCAAATTGCCCAAGCCTGCTGTGGAATCTTGGGATTTGTAGTTTGGTTTTGGCATCAAAGCTCTCTTTCAGAGAAAGGTAAATATCTCGTACTAATCCCGGAAATCAATAATATTGAGCCATGGAAGTTAATGTGGTGTTGATAAGTGATGCAATTCTGCATTGTGGACACAGCCTTGGGGTAAATTGTGGAATTAATGTAGCTTGATATTACTTTAAGTGCTTATTTACTTACTTTATGAGAACCACCACTCCTCTTGGCATCCCCACAACAAGAGCAAGGGTATCCCTCTGGGCAGCTAATCCCAACTGAATGTCCCCCCCCCCCCCGCAAGTTTTCCTCCAAGGGGCAAACCAAGAATGGGCAACTTGGAAGTCCCTGAACAGACTCAGAAGCAGAGTAGGCAGATCAAAAGACAACCTGGCAAAATGGCACTACCTACAAGAATCCCATACCTTGTGTGACTGGAGCAGAACAGACAACTCCGCATCTGTATGCTTGCCCACTGTGCCCTCCTGCCTCGTGTACAGAGAGGAATTGTTGGAGGCTACAGACAATGCCGTTGCTGTTGCCTGGTTTTGGTCAAAATATATTTATTATTTCGATTTGTACACCGTCCTTTCCAGCTGGCTCAGGACGGTTTACAGTATATCGAACTACAAACAAAAGGCATAAAACATGAAAATTAAAACGGTACCACATAAGAGCATAGACACAAAAGAATGGAAACAATTCCATGTAGGACAATTCTACCTTCCCAGGAAATTTATAGACTAAATGCTTGCTGGTAAAGGGGAAATTGATGCTTTTAGTAGAAATAATGTCAGGAGAGAGTGCTGCTCAGTATAGGCTTCAGAATACCGGGGTAGCTTGCCAAGTAATAATGACGAAAATAAGCTACTCTGATTGGTACAAAGGCACAAGCAGTGATTTGCCAGGGAACATCATGTGCCTTCTAGATAAGAGCGGCCCTGATAGGCCGAATGCTAGCAACGTGCGTTTGTTTACAATGTTGTGCGCATGGCAATTAGAGACTCCTCCCTGTGAATGCTAGGGAGAAGCTGCATAGATTTGTAACATTTTGGGAACACGCTGCATCAGAAGCAGATAACATACCCTGGGAACGAGAATTAATACCTACGCCATGCATTTTAACAAATAGGAGTGAGATGCTAGAATAATGCTTTGTTTAATTGGATAATGAAATGAGTTCATGAATGCCAGCCAGTAACGGGGCATGAAGGAGGGCGGGACAAAGGGGTTTGTCGCCATTGCTTGTATAAAATCAAAGTGTGGAGATTGTTCGGGGCTCTTGCCCTTTAGCAGCTAGTTCTGCGGGCCGAACCCATCAGCTGATGTCCTGCAAATAAAGTTTGGCTTCATTGTACCATAGTAAAGATTGTCGCGTTATCCATCTGCCCCTGCGCTCGCACGGAGACGTCGCCTGAGGTAAAAAGTTACTGCCTAAGGAGTTTTGGGACTCCAAATTGCCGCTACACTGGAACAAAGCAATTTTACATGCTTTCCGGAAAGCCGTCAGCTCACTGATTGAACGCACTTCAGGTGTTAGGCTATTCCACAGACATGGTGCAGCCACAGAGAAGGTTCTCTGTCTAGTTGTTGACAGACGGATAGTCCGTAAGGGCGGGATCTGTAAGAGGTTGAGGTCCTCTGAACGGAGGGATCTCTGGGGAACATTTGGGATTAGATGGTCCCTTAAGTACACCGGCCCCAGACCATGCAAGGCCTTAAAGGTCAATACCAACACTTTGAAGATGACCCGGTGCTCAATTGGTAACCAGTGCAGACGCTAAAGGGGAAATTGATGCATGAAGCAGAATTGGGAGTTAAGGAACTCCAAGTACCAATTTTATCTTACCAAGCTGCTTATTCGTGCGGGCGCAAGGGTGAGGAAGAAGACACGGCAACTGTGAAATAGGTGAAAATCAAAAGGATTTATTCTCACCAGCTGGAGGGTTTTTGCCTACAGAACGCAGCTGTAGATAGGGCAAAAGACCCCGTCACATTTCATACAAAGACTTTTATACCAGTAATGGAGTCCATCCAGTTAAACCCTCCCCTTCTTTATGGTTAAAACAATCATAATTGGCTGGTGATTACTGTTGTTACATGGCATTTCAATAATCCAATAAACATGGCATAAAACATTTACATCATTTCTCTGTCATCACTAAAATGAGAACAATAGCTTTCTATAAACTTTCTTTCTCACAGGCAAGCTATCAATTTTGCCTCTCTCTGTTGTTGTGTCGTTACTTTTGTCCGGGCTTCCTGCCAGCAGTGAAGATAGGACTTGCCATGCGCACTGATGTTCTCATTCACATTAAGAATCCCATTACTTTCATTAACTCAAACTGCACTGTATTCCCACTCATCTAGCATATGTGGTATAACTTGGCACAGAGTGGATTAGAATGTATATAATCAGGGTGTTAGTCTTCTATAACATGTGCCTGATTGATTCCAGACACCAAAACCCTTTTTTTCAGAGTTGACACACAAGTAGCATCACTCTCTGACTGTACTTTTGCTTGGAAAAGTACCAAACCTGCTTCATTCCAGAATTTCTCTTTCTTGTAGGAAACTCATCACATGGAGTTTCCCTACACACGTCTGGAACACCTATTTAGACCAATTGACCCTCCAGTCACGTGGGATCCCAGATCAATTAGAATTAACAGCATCATCATAAAAGCATTCTCATTTGTCAATACCATTTGCATTAAGAAGCATCCTTTTTCCACTGCTGCTTCTGTCTATTCAGGCCCTGGGTGTTCCTGAACTTGCAATAATCTTGCCATTGGCTTCTTGCCCGCAATGAAAACAATGGGATCTTTCTTGCTCATGCGCAGATCTATCCCTTCTAGCATTAAGACAGAATACTCTTTGCACTGTGTTTTACATCCATATCTCTAAGCCAGTACAGACTGTACCTAGCTAATCTTTGCTTCTAATGTTAAAAGCTTGAATCATTTTGCACTAACTGTTGTGCCTGACTAGTTCTTGGCACTGAAACCCACTTTCTAGGCTACACGTGTGTAGCATGGCTTTCTGAGTGTACTTCTGCATGGAACTGTACCAAATCTACTTTATTCCTCTTTTGTGGGTAACTAAACTCTCTTTAGCTATCACACCACTCCTGGAATACCTTAAACTTTGGCCCAATCCACCCTCCAGTGCTTCCTGGCCGTGGTTTGTACAGTTCGGACTGCATGCACACCTTTTCTGCATCTGTGGATTTTTGTATTGCAAAGGCACAACATTTCATTAGGAATGGAAAACAACACAGCATAATCATTACAGAACAAAAGATTATGGTTAGTAAAACCGCCCCTGACCTCAGCCACCCAAGATCCGGGAGCCAGCTGGTCAGGAGATTCCAGAAATCACCCAGCGTGGGTGATGCCATTGCAAGCAACCTCTGGGCCTCTGTCAGGAAAGTTCGCTTCGGTTTCCTCACCTGTTGAGGTGAGCGCTTCTGAATATGCATGTGCAAGTTTGTCACTGGGGTCATTTTGGGATATTCTCAAGCCTCCCGGGCTCAGAGTGCCTAACGTGCACCTCTCACTCCAATAGACTGGCAGAACTGGGCCAGACCACCACCCCACCCCAATTTCAAATTATCCCCGGGGGAAGATCAAGCATACTCTTGCCAACGTGGTCGGCAGCCAGGTCCTGAACCAGATTTACTATTGCATCTTGCTGTTGGTTTCCATATAAGATGTGGGAACACCTTGAATAATCCCATCCCCAAGTACATATTCCTTTGTTTCTCTTGCTACAACGAGCCTTATGTCTACTGTAAATCTTTACAGTGTGATTACAGGCGGGGTAAGAACCTAGCTCCACTCTGTTGTAGAGCTCATATACACCATCCCTCTGGCTCCCTACAGCATATCCTTCCATCATTGTCCCACTGGAAGCAAAGGGGCGCTTCCAATGCTGGGGAGCGATGAGAGACCAATTGGTGAAATAGGTTCTGCTCCCACCCGCCATTAGTCCCGGTAATGTATAGTGTTAAAATCAGTGTGATGTATCCAAACATAGTCCGCACTCCTCCAGACGGGCGCCCGCTCCTGTAACGCTGTCCATTTAGGATGCTGCACCACCATCTGAAAGAAAGTGCTTTTGGTTCTGTCCATTTACCTTTTGCTGAGCCACCATACCTGGAATCGGGGGTGCGATGCCTCTTGACGACTCTTCTGTGGCTTTCTTCTCACCCCTAGGTGGGGTGCTGTTGATTTCTGTAAATTCTTTTCCTCAGGGATGCTCGGGTTCGATGCAAGACTGCTGCTGCTTTTGGTGAATTCTTTTCCTCGGGGGATGCTCGGGATCGATGCAAGACTGCTGCTGCTTTTGGTGAATTCTTTTCCTCAGGGGATGCTCGGGATCGATGCAAGACTCCAAAACAACCGGTGCTTTCCTCACACGGGTGTATTGAACCCAAGGATGAATTCCCGTCACCTTTTACGGCCGTGCGTGTGCTCAATAGGACGGTGTAGGGTTCACGCCATCGGGCAACAACGGCCGAACGCCTGCAGAGAAAAAGTGAAGAGAGGTAGTGGGGGAATGGGGGATGCAAGTCTGCAGTGAACTGACTGAGCTTCTCCAACTGCTTTCCTAGCATCTGCACATCTTGCAAGGTCTGCTGATGTCCTAAGACATGGCTGTCCGTAGATAGCCCAGTAAGAGTCTTTAAATTCAATGGAGGCGTCTCATATAAGCGTTCAAAAGGGGAGCGCCAGCCTCCAATTTAACTTAGTCTCTTGACAAATCTTTGCTAAAACAGTTCTTTAAAGTTCTATCGATACTCATCATTATATGGATTTGAGACCACAGGGTTAATTGCACAGTAGCTTGATTGATAGCTCTAAGATCTTGAACAATATGAAAAGGAGGGGCCAATCTCATGGTGATTCACAATAAACTATAATTTCATGACGTAAAAGTCTCTGTAACTCCTCCTGAATTCCTTTTACAGCATCTCTGCTTATCGGGTATTGGGCCTTTTCTCATGGGAAGCTGACCAGTTCTTATCTCTACTATCACAGGGGCAACATTTATCGCCATTTCTGGCTCATTATCTTCAGCCCAAACCCTGACAAACTGTATCTTTCTTCCTAACTTGTTGCAATCTAAACAATCTGTATTCTTCTTGCTGAAGGACTGTAAGTTCCAACTGGCCTGTTTTCAAAAATTCCAACCTTGCCCTTTAACCTTTCTTCCAGCAATGTTGCACTTTCTTTGCTGTAACAATGGACATTTTGTGGCTCTCCTGTAACTCCAACAATCTTGATGTGTTGACCACTAGGGGGCTAATTTCTTGTTAACAACTGACTTATCCGCACCGGTGTCTATTAGGAACTTTACACGTTGACCTTCCACAATTAAAGGCTCCTTCTGGGTCAAGTAACAGAAAAGCCCTGCCAATCTTTCAACATTCATCTTCCCACTCATCTTCCTCTTCTTCCTGCATGGCAGCAGCCATCACAGCCTTCTGATAAGGCCTACAACTTCCTTTGCCTCTTCCCTTGGCTTCCCTGAGCCTCTGGCTGTACTTTTCACTTTCTTCATACCTGCATCACTTTCATCTGACATTTCTTCTACACAATCCTTTCGCCAATGGCCCTTTTTGCAACGGGCACACTGGTTTCGACCCAATTTAAACTGTCCTTCATTGTTTACTCTTCCTCTTCCTCTGCCACGACTGATTCCTCCTCTTCCTGACCTTTCTCAAACATGCTCACCAAAACTCTGTATCCCTCTTTCTCCTTTCTATCCTTCTTGTCTTCTTCTTGCCCTCTGGCCATAAACACTTGATGTTCCAATGGGAATCTGGCATTCCCAAATGCAACAGCTTCCATCTGCCCATGTCCCTCTTGAGCTATCAATCTGGCCTGATTGATAATGCACCTTCTCTCTGCCTCAGTGAACAGGGCGTTTACCCACCAGGTGGGATCCCCCCATCTCACAAGGTTGCTCAGAATATGGGGGGGTATGATGTTTTCAATTAAAATGTCCGAACTTGAGAACGGGACTATTTGAAATGCTTGTTGGACCCGGTTATGTGCATTCAGAAGTGGTATCTGTCTTATAGAGCATGCTAATGCCCCTCTCTCCATCTTTGGTCTTCATCCCTTGCTTCCTGCCCCCCTGGATTGACTTTCTGGTTCTCATTGGTGAAGCGACTCTTCTTACACTGTGTCTTCTGTGTAAATCCGGTGAGCGCGCTATCGCTCTTGTGGATTCAAAGGATCTCCTCCGCTGCACTGTGGGAGATCGCACAATTACCCTCCCTGCAGCCTCGGGGCCCTCCTCCTCTTCTCCCTCTCTGCTTTTGGGACGCACCATCATCCTGCCAGCATTAGGGGTTTGCCATTTCGCTTCTCTCTCTGTCTCTCTTGCTTCGCTCTCTGCCTTCCTGGCTTCCTCCAGGGGTGACTTAATCTTCATGGAGAGGGGGGGGGGCCTGGTAAACAGGCTGCTCTTCACGAAGCAGGTCCCTTTCTGACGGGGAAACAGGGAATGTCACTGTTGCTGGGGACTGCAATGAAGGGGGCCAGCGCGGGCTGGGACGCTGCTTCTGGCAGACGGAAACGTCCCACCGAAACCCGCATTTTTCTGGTTCCCTAATTCGAATTGGAAAGTCTCTGGGAATTTTATTGCAGTTGAAATTGGAGCCACGGGAACAGGATAGCTCTGGGCTTGCCGGGAGTGGCAAGTGACAACTGAGATTGGCGTTGCTGGGGCAACAGGGACCTCCTCTGATTGCCTCATAGCCTGCGTCACCTAGGCTGCTGGCTTGTTCCAAAGGTGGGGGCTAAAGTTGGAGCTTGCTCTGAGATGTTTTCTCCTTAAAGGGGAAATGCCGATAACACCAGAGCCTTTCTCCCTGCCTTTCTGTTCACAAACACCCTTTCCTTCATAATCCTTGGGCCCTGTCCCCCTTCCCCAAACGCCCTCAGCTCATTTGGATGGATTTTAAAACAATAGGATTCAAGTTGTTTATTTTCTCAAATTCCATGACCCTGTGTTTGACCAACCATTCACATGGACGATCGGCCAAACCTCTGTGCACAGATTGCTAAGTTCAAAAGATTTCATTACTTGGGGGGGTGTCCTTCCGCTGCCAACAGGCAGAACCTGTCCAGTTATCTAACACACATTGCAAAGGGGTCTCTTTCTCCTGTTTTGATCCTGCACTCTCCATGTCTCTCTAGCCTGATCAAACCCACACTTCAGTGCTCTCCCCCCTCCCCAATGTGTGTTCCCTCAGTGTTAAGGTGCTTGAAAGAAACTAATACTTGCCAAATCCTGCAGACCCTGGGATTCGCGTCTCGCCTTCCCACGTCACCAACCAAGTTGCGTCGGCTCTTGGCGATCGGACCTGACGTCGCCTCCGACTCCTCTGCGCGCTTATGCCAGTTTGCTAGCCCTCTTTGGCTGGGCACCGTGTTAGGATGTCCCTGGACTTTATACTAGCCGGCTCTCAAGAGGCTGCTTCTCAGCCAGCCTCTTCCTTCGGGCTTTGAGTTCACCTTTAACTTTAGTTGCAGTCTCTCCCGGGTCCACAGGCTTTTCGTTTGGGACGAGCCAGGCGGCCGGCTCAGTGCAAAAAGTGGTCAAAAACAGGCGGGGCCCCTTCCAGCCCTCCTGGGTCGTCTCTCCTTACTTAGCCTGGGAGCGGGGCTGTCCTCCCAACGGGGACCGTGTTTGTTTTTCCTCACCACAGTCCCGTCTTAATACCTTTTAGATCACGTCGGCCGAGGTCACCAAATGAAGCAGAATTGGGAGTTAAGGAACTCCAAGTACCAATTTTATCTTACCAAGCTGCTTATTCGTGCGGGCGCAAGGGTGAGGAAGAAGACACGGCAACTGTGAAATAGGTGAAAATCAAAAGGATTTATTCTCACCAGCTGGAGGGTTTTTGCCTACAGAACGCAGCTGTAGATAGGGCAAAAGACCCCGTCACATTTCATACAAAGACTTTTATACCAGTAATGGAGTCCATCCAGTTAAACCCTCCCCTTCTTCATGGTTAAAACAATCATAATTGGCTGGTGATTACTGTTGTTACATGGCATTTCAATAATCCAATAAACATGGCATAAAACATTTACATCATTTCTCTGTCATCACTAAATATGAGAACAATAGCTTTCTGTAAACTTTCTTTCTCACAGCGCAAGCTATCAATTTTGCTCTCTGTTGTTCTTTTCTCGTTACTTTTGTCCGGGCTTCCTGCCAGCAGTGAAGAGAGGACTTGCCATGCGCACTGATGTTTTCATTCACATTAAGAATCCCATTATTTTCATTAACTCAAACTGCACTGTATTCCCACTCATCTAGCATATGTGGTATAACTTGGCACAGAGTGGATTAGAATGTATATAATCAGGGTGTTAGTCTTCTATAACATGTGCCTGATTGATTCCAGACACCAAAACCCTCTTTTTCAGAGTTGACACACGGGTAGCATCACTTTCTGACTGTACTTTTTGCTTGGAAAAGTACCAAACCTGCTTCAAGGTCTTTAGCCTTCTCTTTCAAAACGGTGCCTCACAAAACTACAGCTCCCAGGATTCCATAGCATTGAGTCCTGGCAGTTAATGTGGCGTCGAACTGCTATCATGACTGTTGACATAGCCTTAGCCTAGGCATGTCTTAAGTGGCTTGGGGGAGGGGGGGGAGGGAAAGACCTGAGGCTGCTAGGAATTCTGGGAGTTGAAGTCCAAAGCCTCTGGAGGGCCCCCATTTGCCCATGCCTGTCGTAGCCAAACAAAGGTTGAAAAGTTGCAAACCTCGCGAGAACGGAGCACGAGAGCGCGAGCCAAGAGGCTTCCCAAAATGCTCTGCGGCAGAATCAATAAAAAGGGCAGGGCTTGCCGGTTCCGCAGTCAGTAGCCGGGGCGAGAGGAAGGAGAGAGCGTGTGCTAGTGTGAGAGGCTGAAAGGGCGCGTGGAGCGTGCCTGTGCGTGGTGCGCGTGAGTGAGAGAGAGAGAGAGATGGAAAGAGAGGCGCGCGAGTGAGGCCCCGCGCTGCGACGTTCTCTTTTTTGTGATACACGTTGATCTTATTTGATCGGGGCGAGGGTCCCGCCGCCGCGTCCTCGCCCCGAAATGAGAAGAGCCCCCTTCCCGTGAAGCCCTCCCTCGCGAGGGGCGCTGTGCGGAGAAGAAGCTGGTCAACCCAGCCGGCGGCACGTTTCGAGTCGGAAGTGATGAATTGATCAGATAGATGAGGCCCCGAGGCTGGGCCCGCCCTCCTCTACGGCCGATGTGTACCGAGGCGATTCTGATCCGACTTGAACGCAGCCCGGGGCTCATCTACACTGGAATTAATGCCATTTGATACCACTCCGAGGCCCTTCCTTCCAGGCAGGCCCCGTCTCCCAGGAGCTGATCCCAGGTTTTGTATTGATCCCAGATGAGATCCTGGAAGGGACCCTTCGACCAGGCATCTTCACACTGCGACCCTCCAGCTGTTCTGGCCTCCCCAACTCCCAGAAGCCCTTGCCATCTTGTTCATTGGCCAGGAATTCTGGGAGTTGTAGGCCCAAACAGCTGGAGGGCTGCAGTTTAAGGGTGCCTGCCTTAGACTATAATGCAGGCCTGGGCAAACTCCGGCCCTCCAGGTGCTTTGGACTCCAACTCCCAGAGCCCTTGCCATCTTGTTCATTGGCCAGGAATTCTGGGAGTTGTAGGCCCAAACAGCAGGAGGGCCACAGTTTGAAGGTGCCTGCCTTAGACTATAATGCAGGCCTGGGCAAACTCCGGCCCTCCAGGTGCTTTGGACTCCAACTCCCAGAAGCCCTTGCCATCTTGTTCATTGGCCAGGAATTCTGGGAGTTGTAGGCCCAAACAGCTGGAGGGCCACAGTTTGAGGGTGCCTGCCTTAGACTATAATGCAGGCCTGGGCAAACTCCGGCCCTCCAGGTGCTTTGGACTCCAACTCCCAGAAGCCCTTGCCATCTTGTTCATTGGCCAGGAATTCTGGGAGTTGTAGGCCCAAACAGCTGGAGGGCCACAGTTTGAGGGTGCCTGCCTTAGACTATAATGCAGGCCTGGGCAAACTCCGGCCCTCCAGGTGCTTTGGACTCCAACTCCCAGAAGCCCTTGCCATCTTGTTCATTGGCCAGGAATTCTGGGAGTTGTAGGCCCAAACAGCAGGAGGGCCGCAGTTTAAGGGTGCCTTCCTTAGACTATAATGCAGGCCTGGGCAAACTCCGGCCCTCCAGGTGCTTTGGACTCCAACTCCCAGAAGCCCTTGCCATCTTGTTCATTGGCCAGGAATTCTGGGAGTTGTAGGCCCAAACAGCTGGAGGGCCGCAGTTTAAGGGTGCCTGCCTTAGACTATAATGCAGGCCTGGGCAAACTCCGGCCCTCCAGGTGCTTTGGACTCCAACTCCCAGAAGCCCTTGCCATCTTGTTCATTGGCCAGGAATTCTGGGAGTTGTAGGCCCAAACAGCTGGAGGGCCGCAGTTTAAGGGTGCCTTCCTTAGACTATAATGCAGGCCTGGGCAAACTCCGGCCCTCCAGGTGCTTTGGACTCCAACTCCCAGAAGCCCTTGCCATCTTGTTCATTGGCCAGGAATTCTGGGAGTTGTAGGCCCAAACAGCTGGAGGGCCGCAGTTTAAGGGTGCCTGCCTTAGACTATAATGCAGGCCTGGGCAAACTCCGGCCCTCCAGGTGCTTTGGACTCCAACTCCCAGAAGCCCTTGCCATCTTGTTCATTGGCCAGGAATTCTGGGAGTTGTAGGCCCAAACAGCAGGAGGGCCTATCGGCTGTTAGGAATTGTGGGAGTTGGAGTCCAAAACACCTGGAGGGCCGGAGTTTGCCCAGGCCTGCTATAATGGCTCCCTCCTATGGAATCGTATGTTACAGTTTGACAAACTTTCTCTTCCAAATCTTACTATTTATATCCTGCCTTTGTCTCATGATGGAGACAGACGTTTCCAACATTGAGGAAAAAAATACAATTCAAAATCTACAACAGACAAATATTGAATTAAGATTAAGCCTGCAAGTCAGTTGAAATCACTGAAAACACAGAGAAACTTTAAATCATTGAAGTGGTTTATGCACAGAGGTGGAAGCAACCCCTTACCCCAATGGCTGCCAAAGAGCTGTGAATTAGCAGAGATGGTCACATTTACAATGCACATTAGGGACACTGTCTTTCACCAACTTTGAGGTTTTTATTACTTTTTTCACAGCCACAATGGCAGGTTTCAACTGTAGGATTTGGGAATTATTAGAGGAATGTTACTAAAAGTAGAAGTATGGTTATATACAGGCAGTCCCCAAGTTACGAACAAGATAAGCTTTGTAGGTTTGTTCATAAGTTGTATTTGTATGTAAGTTGGAGTAGGTACATTTCTTAAGTGCAGCTCCTGCCAGGGGCAAACCAAGAATGGGCAACTTGGAAGTCCCTGAATAGACTTGGAAGCAGATCAAAAGGAAACCTGGCAAAATGGCACTACCTAAAAGAATCCCAT
Organism: Anolis apletophallus; assembly: GCA_030556195.1. NCBI lineage: Eukaryota > Metazoa > Chordata > Lepidosauria > Squamata > Anolidae > Anolis > Anolis apletophallus. The sequence continues at coordinate 75,898,959 of JARBWK010000005.1, forward strand.
ACCTTTTGTGACTGGAGCAGAACAGACAACTCCGCATCTGTATGCTTGCCCACTGCCCTGCCTCATGCACAGAGGAGGAATTGTTGGAGGCTACAGACAATGTCATTGTTGTTGCCCGTTTTTGGTCAAAAGATATTTAGCCGCCTGCGCTCCTATTTTTATCAGTTTTATACTAATTCATGCAATGCTTTTGATACTAAATAAATAAATACTTTAAGTGCCACGGCTGAAGCTATGGAATCCTGGGAGTTTTAGTTTCACAAGGTCTTTAGCCTTCTCTTTCAAAACAGTGCTGGGTGCCTCACAAAACTACAGCTCCCAGGATTCCATAGCATTGAGTCCTGGCAGTTAATGTGGCGTTGAACTGCTATCATTACTGTTGACATAGCCTTAGCCAAGGCATGTCTTAAGCGGCTGGGGGAGAGGGGGAGGAAAGGACCTGAGGCTGTTAGGAATTCTGGGAATTGAAGTCCAAAGCATCTGGAGGGTTCAAATTTGCTCATTCCTGCCGTAGCCAAACAAAGGCACACGTAAAGGACCCTCAGAGGTTGTGTGTGTGTATATATATACATATATATAGAGAGAGCGATTTGAATAGCATAGGGATAGCACAAGATCCTGCAAGAAAGACTCCAGCAATACATGGAGCGAGAGCTGCCAGATGTACAAACGGGTTTAGAAAAGGCAAAGGAACGAAAGACCATGTGCCAATCTCCGCTGGATAATGGAGAAAGGCAGGGAGTTTCAGAAAACATATATTTCTGTTGTATTGACTATTCTAAAGCCTTTGACTGTGTGGATCATATTTGTAGCAAGGTCTTGGTAATATGGGGATACCAAGCCACCTTGTCTGTCTCCTGAGGAATCTGTATAATGACCAAATAGCAACAGCAAGAATAGGGCAAGGAACAACAGATTGGTTCAAGATTGGAAAAGGAGCATGGTAGGGCTGTATACTCTCACCCTACCTATTCAACTTGTATGCAATGTGCAGGGCTTGATGAATCCCAAGACTGGAATTAAGATTGCTGGAAGAAACTTTAACAACCTTAGATATGCATATAGTACCACTGAAGACTGAAAGTGAGGAGGAGCCCTAGGAGCCATATAACCAAGATTAAAGAAGAAAATGTAAAAGATGGGTTTGCAATTAAACAAACAAACCAAAAAACAAAGATGATGGCAACCAGACTGATTGATAACTGGGAAATACAAGGGAAAAACATGAAGGCAGTGACAGACTTTGTATTTCTAGGTCTGGATGCAGACTGCAGCCAGGAAATCAGAAGACGTTTACTTCCTGGGGAGGAGAGCAATGACCAATTTCGATAAAATAGTGAAGAGTAGAGACATCACATGGGCAATGAAGATCCTCATAGTTAAAGCAATGGTCTTTTTATTCCTGGGTCCCTTTCTTGCTTTCCTCACTTTTTTTTGCCCCTTTTCTTCCCCTGCGTCTTGAACACTCCCCAAACCCTTCTTTTCCCCTTAGATTTTTCACCATTTATTTATTTATTTACTGTATATCTAACCCGCCCTTCTCAACCCCCCCCCCCTCCCGGGGGGGGGGGGGAGAGACTCAGGACAGCTTACAAGGCTCAATTACATGCCGGCACAATACACAAAATAAAACCACTAATACAGTAGGATTAAAACAGCATCAAAACATTAGCTATCCAGTTAATTTAAAATTCTATCAATACAATCCACATTCAATCAGAAGCCATATTTCATGTCCGTCATTAAAACAGTTCCAAATAAAGTGCTGCAGTTACTGTGCAAAGGCCTGGTCCCACAACCACAATTTTACTTTCTTACTGAAAGCTAGGCGGGATGGGGTTGATCGTATTTCACCTTCTGCATTTGGAGATGGCCAAAGACTAGTACCTGTGGGACGCCTCTCGGCACGCCCACTCTGCCCCCCCCCCTTCAGATGCTACAAATCCCAAGGCAGAAGAACTGAGGAGATGACCCCTTTGGGACGACCTTGGCTTCTTCATTGATCCATGGCAGTTAAAGTAGTGTTAGTCTGCATTAATGCTACAGTGTAGATACACCCATAGATGGACTAACAAGACCTGAGCTTCATAGGCTATGAAATGAAGACGCATCAGATGTAATATATTGAAGAAGTGGATACTGACATAAGTTTTTGGCCTAAGAAGCCAACATTTGAGTCTTTTAACAGTAACATTTGAATCTTTTAGCATTATGTTTTTTTCTGTTACAGAGTGGTGGAATCTCCTCTGGCAGATTTTAAGCAGAGGCTGGATGGCCATCTGTTGGAAGTGCTGATTGTGCAGTCCTGCATGGCAGGGGGTTAGACTGGATGGCCCTCATGGTCTCTTCCAGCTCTGATTCAGTGACTAGCATGGCTACAATACATAATTACCGTAGTTGCCAGTATCCTGTGGTTTTTCCATAGGAGAGAACACTTCTCTAGGAATCTAGGTCCTCCAGTATGGTCATCTTATAGCAGAGTTGAGCTCAAAGGCCTAGTGATTCCTAGAGAGATGCTCACTCAAGAAAAAAAATCATTTTTTAAATTAGCAGTTTTCTTAATTTTCACATTGGTCCTGCACCCAAATCCCACAAATTTAGATTTTTCACTATATATCCCCTAGGGATAAGCATTTTTAATCTCAGATGAATTGAATATTCAGATTTGGAAAAATGTCTTCCCACCAGTGTATAAAATCTGTGCTTCCTGTCATTTCTTTGATCTTGCAGAAGTCTGAGTTTCTTTTTTTCTTTCTGTTTTTTTCATTCTACAGTATAGCAAGCTTTTGCAGTTTTATACAAGGTGTGGATTTTTCCCCTGCATTATGTTGCTTCATTTTTACATCTTCTAAACTGTGTTTAGTTTCTCAAACGTGTCATTAAGGTATCTTTCCAGTTCTCTTTCAGGTCTTGTTTTCTTTCTGCAAAGCTAATTGTTTACGAAGTTCTTGTGAAAGAGTTGAGCCCCTAGTCTCATTAATTGTGAAATGCTGTGTTAGTATGGATGTTACTCTTTTTATATGCAATATATTTAATAAAACTAATTAGTAAGAACTTGGATTTTTATTTCTTAACAAGACTTATCAGAAATGATAGCTAAAAAAAATTCAAATGCTGAACAAAGCTTTAAATAGCAATCTTTGACTGTATACTTACATTTTATAGTACCATACTTGCAACAGTGAAACCTCAAAGTTATTTCCTGGGATGTTTTAATGCTTGAGATATTTAATTGCTCCAGGACCTCAACAGTTTGTCATTCTTATTCAGGAAGCAAACATGGATATTTTGGCTGGGATTAATACTTTAGACACAATGTCCGAGGGCTTAAAAAGTCCATGGAGAAATGAAAGGTAAAGTACATAAGAACATAAGAAGAGCCATGCTGAATCGGACCTCAGCCCATCTAGTCCAGCATTCTGTATCACACAGTGGCCCCCAGTTGTACACGGGGATCTCGAGCAGAAGGGAGGGCAAAACCCTGACCTGCTCCCGACCCCCCACAACCAGTACCCAGGGAAATCCTGCCTACCTCAACCAACTCCGAGGTGGCACTTGAATGTCCTTTTCAGTACCTACCGATACACTTGGTATCCATGAATCTGTCTAATCCTGCCTTGAAGCTGTCCAGGCTGACAGCTGTCACAACCTCTTCTGGAAGTAAATTCCATAACCCAATGACCCTCTGGGTGAAGAAATATTTCCCTTTATTAGTCCTAATTTTCCTACCTTGGAGCTTCAGGGAGTGCCCTCTAGTCCTAGTGTTTTGTGACAAAGAAAATATTTTTTCTTTATTCACCTTTTCTATCCCATGCATGATTTTATACACTTCGATCAAGTCACCTCTTAAACGCCGTCTTTCAAGGCTGAAAAGACCAAGGCGTTGCAACCTGATTTCATAAGGGAGCCGCTCCATCCCTTGGATCATTCTTGTTGCCCTTTTCTGTACCTTTTCCAGTTCCGTTATATCCTTAAGGTGCGGAGACCAGAATTGTACACAGTACTCCAAATGTATCCTTACCATAGATTTGTAGAGAAGTAATACAACATTTGCTGACCTATTTTCGATTCCCTTTCTGATCATGCCTAGCATACAATTTGCTTTTTTCACTGCTGCTGCGCACTGGGTAGACATCTTCATTGAGCTGTCCACCAAAACCCGAGGATCCCTTTCCTGGTTTGTCTCGGAAAGCTTTGACCCCATCAATTGGTAGGTGTAGTTGGGGTTCTTTGCCCCGATGTGCATGACTTTACACTTGTTTAGGTTAAAATGCATTTGCCACTTTGTTGCCCATTCACTCAATTTTGAGAGATCTTTCTGGAGCTCTTTACAATCAGTTTCATTTTTAACTACCCTGAACAATTTAGTGTCGTCTGCAAACTTTGCTACCTCAGAATTCACTCCTACATCCAGATCATTAATGAATAAATTAAAAAGTAACGGACCCAAAACTGAACCTTGGGGTACGCCACTTCTCACCTCTTTCCACCCAGAGAAATGTCCGTTTATTACCACCCTTTGTTTCCTACAGTTTAGCCAGGTTCCAATCCAGGACAAGACCTGTCCCCTGATTCCATGGCTGAAGAGCTTATTTAGGAGCCTTTGGTGAGGACTTTGTCAAAAGCCTTTTGAAAGTCAAGGTAAACAATATCAATTGGGTCCCCTTTATCTATGTGTTTATTTACACCCTCAAAGAATTCTAACAAGTTAGTAAGACATGATTTGCCTTTGCAGAAACCATGTTGATTTTCTTTCAGCAATGCCTGTTCTTCTATGTGCCTAGTAATTTTTCTTTAATAATGGTTTCCATCACTTTGCCTGGAACTGAGGTTAGACTAACTGGCCTATAATTTCCTGGATCACCTCTGGATCCTTTCTTGAAGATCGGTGTTACATTTGCCTCCCTCCAGTCCTCGGGTACAGTGCCTGATCTTAGAGAAAGGTTATCTATCTTAGCTAGAAGTTCAGCAATTTCACACTTGAGTTCCTTAAGAACTCTGGGGTGGATGCCGTCTGGACCTGGTGCTTTGTTGACATTTAGTTTAGTAAGGCATGTGAGAACATCCTCCTTGTTTATCTCTATCTGGTTTAATTCATTTAATTCCCTCCCTGAAAAAACTGACTCAGCTGCAGGCATATGTTGTCTGTCCTCCTGTGTGAAAACGGAGGCAAAGAAGTCATTTAGCCGCTCGGCAATCTCCTTGTCTTCACTGATTTTCCCTTTCTGACCATTGTCGTCGAGTGGCCCAACTGCTTTTCTAGTTGGGTTCCTGCTTCTGATGTACTTAAAGAAGTTTTTGTTATTTTTTTAAATATTATTTGCTATATGTGCCTCAAAATCTCTCTTGGCTTTCCTGACGGTTGCTTTGCATTTAGTTTGCCAGAGCTTGTGTTCCTTTCTGTTCTCCTCGGTAGGGAGAGCCTTCCATTTCTTAAATGAGTTTTCCAAAGGCCAGAACGCTAAATGAGGAATGCAGTTAATGTCTTGATTTTGAAGGTAAAGTGAAGATAGGTATGGGTAAGGAAAAGTAATTGGAAGCAAACATCAAGAATCAGGAAGAAGGAGATGGTATGACTCAAATTGTACAGATCAGAAGTTATACTGAGAGTAAAGAAAGTACTGTTGAAAGCAGAGCAGGAAAAACGTAGACAGGAATTGGAAGGGGGTTAAAGATGTATCTGAATATGGTGCATCTGCACTGTAACATTCCCATGATTTCACAGCATTTAGTGGTTTCAAACTACATTCATTCTAAAATGTAGAAACACCCACAGCCTTTCCCAGCCTATTATTCTCCACTTGGATTACCAAACTGGCTGGAATTGAAAGGAGTTGAATCAAGACCTCCTTTGGGGAGATAAAGTGGGGTATAAATAAATTTAAAAATCATAATAAGACATTTGGGAGGCACCAGGCTGGGCAAACCTGCTAAATTGTATAGTAATGGCAGCTATGTTGCCATCCTGAGAAAAACTATGAAATCGTGATGGCAGTATAGGACTGTGATTTGAACCAGTCAGGGTTGCTGTTGTTTTTTGGCGACAGACTATTGTTCCAGATAGTTTGCACACTGCCATTGTGATAATGAAAGTATTCTCAATTGTTTTGTCCAGTTCATCAGTATTACATTTTGTTCTTGCAAAGTGGTGTGTGTGTATTTTGGCATTTAGTTCATCCTTGTTCCTGGTACACTTGGAAAGAGGTTAGTAGACTGAATATAATAGTTACAGCCTCCAGAGCTTTTAAGCAGTTTGTTCTTGTGAAGACTTGCCCTGGAGCGTTTGATTTAAGATATAGAGCTAAAGGAAATAGTGCTCTTTGACATTCACTGTAGGTCAAAGGGGATGTGTGTCAGGTTATTTGTAATACAGAAAGGGTTATTTGATATTTGCATTGATACATAGCGTTTTCAAGTTTGCTGGCATTTATAGTCAAATCACTCAGGAAAAAAACCAAAATGTTTGCATAAATCTTAGTTCTCATCTTAAGGCAAGCACACACTTTGTTCACATGGTCTCTGAAAATATAATGCATTCTCTTCCTGAAATTTTCCTATAGGTTTGACTTTAATAGAGAACAGAACAGACAGGTTTTTCAGGATATTGCAACAAATGCTCAGAAGACTTGATAGTTTGGAAGTAAGCTATACATGTGGCTTTTATTTAGCTGGTTTACTGTGAACAGTTTTGAACCATCTTAGATTACTATAGATTACTTAGATTACTATTAGAGTCAAATAAGGTATGATTCAGTCTAAACTGACCTCAGTCTGGACTGATTGAATCCATCATGAAATCTCTGGATTTTTAGGCATGCTGGGTTTGTAGATTCACCTACCAGTAGGAAACAGCTTGTCTGGGATTTTTCATTAACCACTGACATACAATATTACTGTGCCCTTACTAGAATTCAGTGAAGCTGCATGGTTTAATGATGGAACTCAATGCAAAGAGTTAGCCCAGGACAAAGTGATTACAGGTTGGAAGGATCAAAGCAGCAGCATGGCCGGTCAGCTGGGTGACATCTTTAGTGATAGAATATCCCTCCATCCTCCTTGCGAGAGTATCCGCTGTTAGTGGCTGCTGTATGTGGAGACTCTGCAAAACAACAAAAGCCATGGTGTCAGCTTCTTCCTGAGGCCCCTTCTACACTGCCATATAATCTAGATTATCAAAGCAGATAATGCAGAAGGGGCCTGAGTGTTTCAAATACTGAAAAATCTTCCAACTGTCAGGGGATTGCCACACATCGGTTTAAGATAATCCTTTTACTTTTGGAAAACATCTACATAAAGAGGAGAATAACAGAAAAAATGAATACTTAATATATACAGTATAGGAAACCCACTCTATCAAAACAGTAAGGAAAATGGTTGTGTTTAGAATAGATATACAATAGCAGGCTACTTTTTTGAGTAGAATAAAGCCATACAATCTAGATAGGTCTGTTTGACTCTTTTATAAAAACATTTTTTAAAATCTCAACCACTTTTCTTTCTAAAAAAAAATTCAAACAGCCCAAGAGCGTTTTTTATAGAACTGTTAACTGTTCTCTAGACTTGTTGTTTCCTACTTTAGAGCCATACCATACATTTCAATAGATCACCAGCTGAACAAGCTTTCAGAATTCAAGCCCATACTGATTTTTTCAAACATCACTTTGCTTTTCATATAAGTAATAACAAGTGGCTAGGTTCAAGGATAAATTATTATGTTCTCAAAGAAAGCGGTTTGACAGCCAAAATAATCAAGAAAGGCTCATCCGGGGAAATGGAGTGTTTAGGATATTGATCTGCTTATAGTAAGGATCCATAAACTCTGGAGGTTTCATGTTCTTATGCTAACTTCTCTTTATTAGGTATGTACTAGTTGTGCTTACCAATGGCCCCTTCAATACTATGGATTGACTCTTTTACTGGGCTGATCCAATTTCTTACACAGATGCCCCTGGAAGTGGGACGATGAATTGAAGGTTCATCTTGTTCCTGTCCAAGCTCTAAACGCCTTGGTAACCTACAATGCTCAAAAACGAGGGGGAATACGTGTTAGCATATTATTGATGCTAAAGTGATCTGAAATGCACAGGCTGTATATCACTGAAACACTAGGAGAGATAATAAAACATGCTAGGGAACACTTCAGTAAGAAGCAGCAGGATTTATTAAGAGTTATACCTGCATTGTTGCAATTTAAATGTACATTTACTTTCAACAGTACAAACTAGTTTTACATTGCCTTCAGTTGACAGAACCTTACGCAAACTGCACATTTATATATACTGAGTTCATAAACAAGTAGAAGTCCTAGTCGTGACAGAAGGAACAAGGGCAATTTTATTATATGAATATATGTAGCAATTATCAATCATTGTGCCTACTTGTTTGGCTTTGTGTTCAATTCCTCAAGTGATAAAAATTAGATCTTGATGCTGCAACTTGATTATAGAGCTGCAGTGTATGATGCAATAATGGCAATGGCCTCTGCCAATTCAGACCTCTGGAAATTTCCTATTACACTTTTAGATATTGATATTCTGGCACATTTAAAGTGCTGAGTAATTAGCTTCCTCTATGAAGTAAACATTCACTAGACTGAGTGAATGCTTGCTTAAATATTGTGTGCTTGCTTAAATATTGTGTGCAAATTTCAACAACAATCTAATGTAGGATGATATGCAATCCCAGCCAAAGTTTTATTTATTTATTTATTTATTTATTTATTTATTTATTATATTTCTATCCCACCTTTCTCAAACTCAAAGGTGACTCAAGGCAGCTTACAACCAGGCAGCAATTTGATGCCTAACAATATACAAATAATGGAATTAAAAATACATGCAATAAAACATAAAACCAATGCCTTCATTGTTAGTCTCATAAATTGTCATCTGAGCAGTTCCAATTTTCACATTTGTCTAATATCGTACTTGACTGTTGCATTAGATTCTGAAGGCTTGTTCAAATAGCCACATTTTGTCTTTTTTACGGAAGGTCAAGAGGGAGGGGGCTGATCTAATATCCCTGGGGAGGGCGTTCCACAACTGAGGGGCCACCACTGAGAAGGTAAAAACACTTCTAACATTCATGTATTATGGTGAATGGGCAGGGCAGCAAGTCCAATTTGCACCGAGGGAAGGCCTTGAAATGTGGCTCTTCTACAGATGATACAAAGGAAAGTTTTCATTAAAACAATTAAAATGCTTGTGCTTGCTTTCAAGCTTATGTCTCAAATGGCATATCCAATCACATCCCACTGTTGGCCTTGCAAGCTACAAGCTTTTGTTTGATGTGTTCTACCAAGATAAATATAAATATTGTAGGAACCTACAGTTGGCTGAATGTGAAACAGTCAATGAATTATGCTTACCCATGGGTATCAAAGAGTGTTTCTTGATGGAGAACTACTTTGCTCTTGTCTTTAAGCAGGTCTTCATGGTGATTGTACAGAGCGGTGAGATGAAAATCCAGACTGTCTCTGGAAGGCTAGATAAATTGTGGATGCAAATCAGTATTCACATGTTTATATGCATAAATTAATGGCTTGCTGTAAGTAAACACTAGAACCTCATGTGTGATTAACTCCAAGAAATAATCCTTTTATGAGAGAAACTTCCAATGAAAACTTCAAGACTAACTGATCTTCATTGAAGGAAAAGGATATGTTCTCAGTGTGCTTGTCATACATTTTAAGGGGAAGAATGATGGGATGGGAAAGGCAAACTAGAAAACAAAAAGAAAGAAAAGCCAAAAAATTCAATATTTTTACCTCAGGCTGTAAGTACCAGATTTCTCTTCTGATGCTTGCCAAGGTAGGTGTTCCATGGAGACGACTCCAGGGGTCTTGCTCTGGGACAACATGGTTGGGCGAAGGAAAAGGAGTTTTCTGGACCAATAAAAGGCATTCGAGCTTTAAATTACTGTTGCAAACATTTCCATTTTAAAGAAGTGTACTCCTGAATTGCAATTTATTTGTGAGGTAGGGCAGGCCTGCCCACAGAGCTAGTAGTTGGGGACTGCAAAATGAGAATGAAAATGTTTCTTCCTTATTTTCCCCCTTTTAACTAGAATGAGGTAAACACCTCTTCAATATTTATTAGTAGTTTTGAATTTATAATACTATAGCATCATATACAGTATATATAAAAATTATTCTGTAAATTTTACTGTCAAACAGTTATGAAAACATCTGTGACGTTTGACCCACTCTGTATGTTTTGTGACATCAATGTGCTCTGCCATTTTGATCTAGGAAAGACAATGGCAAAAGGTTGCAGAAGAAAAGATGGACCATGTTGCTGCTGCCTGCTGCCAATACAACAGCCAACATTTGTTTATGAGGTGCATTGACATATTTTTAAGATAGTTTGTACAGAAATGAATCTCCATCTGTTTTTATCTGGATTAACTTTTAAGAAAAGGCATTGTGACATATATAAGGTGCAAAGTACGTGGAAAGTGATGGTTTTAATGCTAGACTAGGACTTTGAGTCCCATAGAAACACACTGGATGATGACCTTGGCAAGTCACCCTCCCTTGGCTTCAGAGGAAAACAATTGCAAATATCTGAATAAATATTGCCAAGAAAGCCCTGTGATAGGGTCACCGCAAGTCAGAATGCCTTGAAGACAGATGACAAAAACATTACCACATGACTCAATTTTCAAGCCTGTGGGACTATCAGAAAGTCTTGCTTCTATGCCAGGAAGTCTTATTTAATTACAGAATATACTGTGTGTGTGTGTGTGTGTGTGTGTGTGTATATATATATATATATATATGAGAGAGAGAGAGAGAGAGTCTAAAATATATATGATCATATATAAATATATAAAACTGTATAATTTTAAATTAATTATATATTATTTATTATATATTGTATATAATATCTGTAATATGGAACCCCTCTGTGGCACAGCAGGTTAAACCGCTTAGCTGCTGAACTTTCTGACCAAAAGGTAAGCAGTTGGAATGTGGGGAGTGGGGTGATCTCCCGCTGTTAGCCCCAGCTTCTACCAACCCAGCAGTTCAAAAACATGCAAATGTGAGTACATCAATAGGTAATGCTATGGCGGGAAGGTAACAGCGATCCATGCAGTCATGCTGGCCACATGACCTAGGAAGCCTCTATGGACAACGCCAGCTTTTCACCTTAGAAATGCAGATGAGCACCACTCCCCAGAGTCAGACATGACTAAACTTAATGTCAAGGGGAAACCTTTACTATCATTTGTGTATGTGCGCGCGCGCGCATGCTTAGCAATTGTATCTTGTATTCCACCAATTTATGTAGATTACACATTTAAATTCATAGATCTGTAATTCCTGGACTCCCCCCATTTTAAAAAAGTGTTCTCCTGACTACTTTCCTCTGATATTAAGGCCAGATATTGCTGGAAGATCAGTCCCTTTATCTTAAAATAGGAATCATGCCAACTCAGTGCTCTATTGATACCAAATTTCTTCAGTTCTAAAGTACACTTTCCATATAAACATGTGTAAAAACAGGGTGTCTACTCTATATATAAAAATGTGTCTTAGAATCAAAGGAATGCAGCATATAATTGGTCAGTATGGCCTAAATCTTAAAATGTACAGTCCTTACTCTTTGCCTCATTGTCCCTTGGGAACAAACCGATGCAGGAAAGGCTATTTTCCCTACCATCCTTGCAAAGAATGGACTCAGCTTTCCATATTTGATTTTGTTTTGAATTGTCTTGTCACATAGTAGTTCAATCCTCACTAGCTGGTCATGTAAAAATCAGTTAAACATTTGCTACAAGTATTTAAATTAGGGGGGAAGTTTTAAATAAAAGAATTATGAAAACTTTTGCCTTTACTTTTGTTGTTGTTCATTCGTTCAGTCGCTTCTGACTCTTGGACCAGCCCACACCAGAGCTCTCTGTCGGCAATCACCACCCCCAGCTCCTTCAGGGTCAAGCCAGTCACTTCAAGGATACCATCCATCCATCTTGCCCTTGGTCAGCCCTTCTTCCTTTGTCCTTCCATTTCCCCCAGCATCATTGTCTTCTCTAAGCTTTCCTGTCTTCGCATGATGTGGCCAAAGTACTTCATCTTGGCCTCTAATATCCTTCCCTCCAGTGAGAAATCAGGCATTATTTTCTAGAGAATGGACTGGATGCTTTACTTTTAGCCAATGGATAGTGAATTTTTGTTTGCATCCCTAATTTTGTCTTTTAAAAAGGGTTTTCCCCCTCTTCCTTGCCCTCTTGCCTCTAGTAGCTCCCTTGAATCATAGAATCATAGAGTGGGAAGAGGCCCTGCCAAGAAGCAGGAAAATTGCATTCAAAGCAACCCCAACAGATGGCCATCCAGCCCCTGTTCAAAAGCCTCCGCCACTAATCTGATGATACTTTGCTGGCATATAAAATAAATGAATGTGCAGATATATAATGCATTCATAACTATATATAACTTTTTTTTTTAAAAAAAATCTCTTACCGGGAAAGTCTGGCTGTTTCCAGTGTGGTCTTTTTCATTTTCAGAGTCTGGGAATGGGAAGGGGTCCATGGTGGTGGCCATGCTCCAGGGCCCGATAGCACTGGGGGCAGAACCAGCAGCAGCACTAGCAGCAGCAGCAGCAGCACCAAACCTGGGCTTCTGTCAGCTTTGTTTAGGAGGTTCCATCGCAGTTGCTAGGAAACAGCCAGCCTCTCAAGCGCTCCCTAATGGCTAGAAAGAGGAACAGCAGGTGACAGTGGAAGGATTTGGTAGCTGCTGTGACCAATCAATACAAGAGGAAAGGAACACCGAAATATCAATTCCAAAACAAGATAAATTGTTGGTTATTCAATGTTTAGTCACATCTAAGTTCAAACAATCAATAGTGTACCAACTTACTCACGCATGAATACAAATAAAGTGGAATGGAGGGACCAGGAGGGTCAAATCAAAGTCCATAATAATCACAGGGTTATATCCCAATGTTCATAGTAGTAACGTGCAGTGGAGCCGTTTGAGTGCGTAGTTGGGGCCGGGTTGACGGAAGTCACCGGGTTCCCGCTCCGTTTCGTGCTTCAAGGCACTTTTTCAAAACCCAAAATTATAATCAGGCTTCAGAGGCATCCACATGTCTAGAATAACAATAGAAGTGTCCAGGTAACAGCAAGCTAGTCCAAACAGAGGAATTATCAACAATGTAAATAATTAACAACGCAATGATACATACCAAATAGGCTTGTTCAAACCGGCACGGGCCAAACTCAGGGGAGTAAGGCACAGAATAATACAAAAGCAGAGTATTTAACATGAATCACTGATTAGTAATCTGATACATCATGTATACAATGTCATCAAGAGTTAATTGAGTAAAGCAGCAATGGATAAACCTTCGTTTAACCCTAAAGGGTGTTCGGTGGATAAGGCGGCGATAAGGCGCGTTTCAGCCCTTAAGAGAGCTAATTGGTGATCAGAGTGGGAATGAGGGGTTATTCTTTCAATACAGGTGAATTTGAGATCCTCAGGACGATGTTTAAAGTTAAAGCAATGGGAATACAGAACTGAATCTTGTTTACCCGTTCTCACATTGGATTTGTGTTCCGAAATTCTCAATCTGAAAACTCTCTTAGTCTGTCCTATGTAAATGAAGGGGCGGGGACAACTGCACCGAAGGGCATAGACCAATCCGGAACTATTGCAGGTTGCGAAGCATTTAACCTGTATCTCTGTGTTAGCATGTACATTCCTAATAATACGGTCCCTACTGATGTTTTGACAAGCACTGCAGTGGCCACAATCCTGCGAGCCAGGAGTGAGGGAGCTGGTTAAGGGCTGCGTATTGAAGGTGGAGTGGATAAGAATGTCCTTAATATTATGAGTTCGTTTAAACGCAATTAAGGGAGTCCTCTCTAAGCCAGAAATGTCTGAGACTAAATCCCAGTGTTTCATAACAATGCTTCTAAGCTGAGCACTATGCGGGGTGAGGGTAAGTGGCCAAACCACTCTGTCCATAGTTGATTTAGGATGTGTCCTCAAAAGGGAATTCCTGGGTGTTCTGGAGGCCTTCATTCGGGCCCTAAGTAAAGACTGTTTAGGGTAACCCCTCTGGGCTACCCTTTTGAGGACACATCCTAAATCAACTATGGACAGAGTGGTTTGGCCACTTACCCTCACCCCGCATAGTGCTCAGCTTAGAAGCATTGTTATGAAACACTGGGATTTAGTCTCAGACATTTCTGGCTTAGAGAGGACTCCCTTAATTGCGTTTAAACGAACTCATAATATTAAGGACATTCTTATCCACTCCACCTTCAATACGCAGCCCTTAACCAGCTCCCTCACTCCTGGCTCGCAGGATTGTGGCCACTGCAGTGCTTGTCAAAACATCAGTAGGGACCGTATTATTAGGAATGTACATGCTAACACAGAGATACAGGTTAAATGCTTCGCAACCTGCAATAGTTCCGGATTGGTCTATGCCCTTCGGTGCAGTTGTCCCCGCCCCTTCATTTACATAGGACAGACTAAGAGAGTTTTCAGATTGAGAATTTCGGAACACAAATCCAATGTGAGAACGGGTAAACAAGATTCAGTTCTGTATTCCCATTGCTTTAACTTTAAACATCGTCCTGAGGATCTCAAATTCACCTGTATTGAAAGAATAACCCCTCATTCCCACTCTGATCACCAATTAGCTCTCTTAAGGGCTGAAACGCGCCTTATCGCCGCCTTATCCACCGAACACCCTTTAGGGTTAAACGAAGGTTTATCCATTGCTGCTTTACTCAATTAACTCTTGATGACCTTGTATACATGATGTATTAGATAACTAATCAGTGATTCATGTTAAATACTCTGCTTTTGTATTATTCTGTGCCTTACTCCCCTGAGTTTGGCCCGTGCCGGTTTGAACAAGCCTATTTGGTATGTATCATTGCGTTGTTAATTATTTACATTGTTGATAATTCCTCTGTTTGGACTAGCTTGCTGTTACCTGGACACTTCTATTGTTATTCTAGACATGTGGATGCCTCTGAAGCCTGATTATAATTTTGGGTTTTGAAAAAGTGCCTTGAAGCACGAAACGGAGCGGGAACCCGGTGACTTCCGTCAACCCGGCCCCAACTACGCACTCAAACGGCTCCACTGCACGTTACTACTATGAACATTGGGATATAACCCTGTGATTATTATGGACTTTGATTTGACCCTCCTGGTCCCTCCATTCCACTTTATTTGTATTCATGCGTGAGTAAGTTGGTACACTATTGATTGTTTGAACTTAGATGTGACTAAACATTGAATAACCAACAATTTATCTTGTTTTGGAATTGATATTTCGGTGTTCCTTTCCTCTTGTAGTGGAAGGATTTGCCACAAAGGACAGATGTTGAAGCCCAAGCGCAACGTTCAGCAAATCAGCCTTTCCTTCTTTTCAAATAAACAATGTTGGAGGTGCCCCCCCCCCCTCCGAAAATTTCAGTTTCTCTTATAGTTCCGATACCCTAAACGAAATTATTTGCGTTGTGTCTTCAGGGTGCATTTTACGCTGTAGAATTAATGTCATTTGACACCACTTGGGCTCCCATGGCTCAGTGCTACGGAATCACGAGAGTTGTAGTTTTTTAAGTCCTCAGGCCTTCTCTGCTGGCCCCTCACCAAACTAAAGATCCCAGTATTGAGCCAGGACTCTGAAAGGAGAGTCAAACTGCATTAATGTTACAGGGTAGAGCCAGCATGGGCAAACTTCGGCCCTCCAGGTGTTTTGGGAGTTGACACGCCTGATATATAGGTGTGTGTGTACAAGCACACACATATCTTTATATGTGTGTGTGTGCGTGTGTATATACTGTATATACACACACATAGGCCTATACGAGTGTTGAATGAAAAGTAATGCCTCCACCTTCGTTACTTGGGTTTGGATGGGAATATTTTAATAGATCAAATGCAGCAATAATCCTTAGAATGTGCTCTTTAACTACCACTATTCACTTTCCCACATAATCACCAGACCATTGGATACATTTCTGCCAACGATGGACAAGCTTTCTGAAGCTGTCAGGGAAGAAGTCGACACTTTGTTTCCGCATCCAGCGCCAGCATCCTGGGTGCCCATCGTATACAGATCTTCCGATAGCCAAGCAAAGCAATAATGTGACCCACACGTTCTTGTGAAATGCCGATTATTCTTGAAATTTCTCTCTGAGTGATACGACAATGGTCCTGAATCAATCTGTCAATCTTTTGCTTGTGAAACTCGGTAGTTGCTGTCACGGGATGTCCAACTCTTTGTTTGTCATGAAAGTCAGATGTTCCCACCTCAACATCTTTAAACTTACTCACCCAACGATGCACAGTACTCACATCAACACAATCACCATAAACAGCTTGCATTCGCTGATGAATCTCCTTTGGGGTGACACCTCCTGCTGTCAAGAATTCTATGACTGCATGTTGCTTAAATTGCATTGACCGACCGTCTGCTCAGGGTTCCATACTTTGCACTTTAACAACACAACCGTTCAATACTAAGGCTTCCCGCCAAAATGGAACTGTAGAGAAGAGTCTACTGAACAAGCCAGTACCTGCCTCATAACAGTACTGCCATCTGCTGAGGAGTTACGAAGGTGGAGGCATTACTTTTCATTCAACCCTCGTATATAGAATGATAGAGTTGGAAGAGATATTGTGGGCCATCCAGTCCAACCCCCTGCCAAGAAGCCGGAACATTGCATTCAAAGCACTCCCGACAGATAGCCACCCATTCTCTGTTTAAAAGCCTGCAAAGAAGGAGCCTCCACCACACTCCAGGGCAGAGAGTTCCACTGTTGAACAGCTCTCACTGTCTGGTAGTTCTTTCTCATGTTCAGGGGGAATGTCTTTTCCTGTAGTTTAAAGTCATTGCTCCATTGCATCCTAGTCTCCAGGGCAGCAGAAAACAAGCTTGCCCCCTCCTCCCTATGACTTCTCCTCACATCTTGATCACATCCCTCATAATGTCTCCTCTCAGCCTTCTCTTCTGCAGGCTAAACATACCCAGCTCTTTAAGCCGCTCCTCATAGGGCTTGTTCTCCAGACTCTCGATAATTTTGTTCATCCTCCTCTGGACTCAATCCAGCTTGTCAATATCTCCCTTTGGTTGTGGTGTCCACAATTGGATACATTATCCTAGGTGTGATCTGACCAAGGCAGACTAGAGGGGTAGCATGTCTTCCCTGGTTCTAGACCCTATACTCCTATTTATGCAGGCCAAAATCCCATTGGCTTTTTTTGGGTTTTGTTTTGTTTTTTGTTTTTTTGCAGCTGCATGACAGTTTTGGCTCATGTTTAACTTGTTGTCTACGAGGACTCCCAAGATTTCTTTTCACACGTACTGCTCTGAAGCCATGTATATATGTAATCTATGTACTGTATGTATTGTCGAAGGCTTTCGTGGCTGGAATCACTGGAATGTTGTAGGTTTTTGGGGCTATATGGCCATGTTCTAGAAGCATTCTCTCCTGACGTTTTGCCTGCACCTTTGAGGATGCTTGCCATAGATGCAGAATAAGCTGAGATTGATTACTATCTGAAATGAGTGACCACGTTTACAGACCGAGTTGAATGTGTTTTTAATGGCAATGTGGTTTTTAGGCATTTCTGCTTTTTATGTATTTTAATATGCTGTGTTAAGATGTTTTAAAGTTTGTATAGCATTGAATTTTGCTGTAAGCCGGTCTGAGTCCCTCCTTGGAGGTGAGAAGGCCGAGGTACAATATTTTAAAATAAATAAATAAATAATGCAGGCGAAACTTCAGGAGAGAATGCTTCTAAATCTAGAACATGGCCATATAACCCAAAAAACCTACAACAACCGTATGTCCCTCTATGTCAGGCCTGGGCAAACTTCGACCCTCTAGGTGTTTTGGACTACAACTCCCACAATTCCTAACAGCCTACCGGCTGTTAGGAATTGTGGGAGTTGTAGTCCAAAACACCTGGAGGGCCGAAGTTTGCCCAGGCCTGCTCTACGTCATGCCTTGCAGTTTAAGATAATCCGGGGAGACCCTGCTCTCACTACCGCCAGCGTGTCGCAAATACGTCTGGTGGGGACGAGAGACAGGGCCCTCTTGGTTGTGGCCCCCCGCCTGTGGAACTCTTGCTTCCCAACGAGGTAAGATCGGCTTCACCCCTCCTGTCTTTTAGGAAGAAATTGAAGCCATGGTTCTGGGACCAGGCTTTTTGGACAGCAGGCATAAATAGCACTTTGGATATGGAATTGGACTGGTGATAGTAGGGCAGTTAATACTGTTTTTATTGTTTTAATTAATGTTCTATTTATTCTTCTCCTCTCGGGCTCCCTTATGGGAGTTCTGTGTGGGAAGTTTGATTCTATTCCATCATTGGTGGAGTTCAGAATGCTCTTTGATTGTGGGTGAACTATAACTCCCAGCTGTTGAGCAAGACCTTCGTGTGTGTCTTTCTGTCATTCCTGCCAGCATATTAATGTTGCGTTCTTCAAAACAGACCCAGGTTTCACACTGAGTGTATAAATACATTTAAAAACATATCAACTATATGTATTACTGTGTTAGTGTCATTTTGTGTCAATTTGGTTGGTGGTGTGCCCCAGGATTTTGTAAATGTAAAAAAAGGTGCCGCGGCTCAAAAAAGGTTGGGAAACACTGCTCTAGCCATTAATTTACCATTAATGTGGTTCAAAGTGAAAAGAGATTTACTTCTCCTACATTGCTAGCCACATTGCTAGCACGCGGCCTCCCCACCCTCTTTCCTCCTCTCCCCACCTCCCTGCTTTCTCGCGTGCTCTCTCTCTAGGGTTCCCATATGTCCCTTATTCTAAGGGACGTCCCTTATTTTGGCCCTAAAATTTGTGTCCCTTATTTTCAGGCCCTGTCCCTTATTTTTGACTAGCAGGACAGGACTGGGCGGGGTTGACCAGAGGAAGGTGTGTGCTGTGGTTTCCACGGCAATGCCTGCCCGGGGATTCCAACTCGCAGGGCAGCCTGCGTCCCCGTTGGAAGGAAGAGGCGGTACAGGACTTTTTCAAAGTACAGTAGACTGATTAACCGTTACCCAAGGGGAATGTTGGATCATGTTGGCTAAAGATAGTTTCTGGTTGCTTGAGAGTTACTCTTAAAATAGGCCTAGCTCTGTACCCCAATACTATACAATGCTGTGTATCCCATACTATACTATACCATTAACTATCGACATAATAATCATGAAGATGTACTGTCTTATAAAATTTATTTTATTTTAATATTTAGACAGCGCACTTTTAAAGTCAGCAAAGTCAAGTACTAAATACAGATGGAGAAAATTAGGTAGTTCTAATGATGTTTTTTCTGCATGACAAAGCATGCAGAAACATACCACGTACTGTTAAGAGGGTGTAAGTCAGTTTCTTTGGTGAGTTTCAATCATTATCTTATTCTGTTCATAAAACTATTTCTACCTAACGTTTGAGCTTCAAGTTTTTTATGAAGTGTCCCTTATTTTTGTGAAAAATCCCGTAAATGTCCCTTATTTCTTGTATCAAAAAGTGGCAACCCTCTCTCTCTCTCTCTTTCTGTCATTTCACTTCCATTCGAAAAGAGCCGCGCGAGCGCAACCAAGTACGGCCTCTGAACAGCGCTTCCGGCTGGCTCGCGCTCTCGCGCGCGCTCGCTCGCGACAAAGCAAGGTGGGTGGGTAGGGGAGGGGAGGGGGGAAAGAAGAGGAGCATCTTCCCCGCCCAAGCCCTCAGGTGCGCTTCCGCCTCCGAGGCCCGGCAGCTTTGTGGTTGCTAGGCGACGAAGTGTGGGCGGTGCCGAACCTGACAAGGGGGCGGGACCAGTTGGAGGCGAGGCTGCCGCCGCCGCCGCCACTGCCACTGCATCCTTCTTGGGCCGCCAGTGAGGAGGAGGAGGAGGAGTGCTGTCGCTGCTACACCTGTTCGTCGCCTTTCTCCCCTTCGCCAGTATGGCTGAGGCTGGCGGGCTCCATCCCTTGTTGGGTAGGCAAGCGTGCTGCCCCTCGTTCTTCTCCTCCCCGTCGCTGTGCCTCCCTGCCGGGACCGGGAGAAGGTCCCTGCCGCTCCTCTTCTCGCTGCTGCTGCTGTGGGCAGGTGCCGTGGCCCGAGGGGAGGACCTCCACGCCTGCAAAGAGGTAAGCGAGAAAGAAGGGACGCTTCCTCCCGCAGGAAGGAAAGAGAGACCAGAGGACCCGCCATCCATCCATCCAGCCTGCCTCCTCCTCTCCCTCAAACTCCACTCCGAAGTGGCCCAGCTTCTCTGAGGAGCCCAGGGCGTTGCTTGAGGACGCTGCCTCTTTGACAGGGAGGAAAGGCTCCATCCATCTCTCTGTGAATTCAGCAGGTGAAGAAGGGGCAGGCAGAGGGGAAGGCTGGCTGTTCAGAAACCTCTCCTGTGGTCCCTTCCTTGTGCTGAAAGGCGGTGGCATACCTTCATCCCACCTGAAAATGTAGACTCAGTACAATACTCTCTCCCTTAACCGGGACTCAAGCAAAAATGGAAGAAATAATACTTTCAATGCAGGCCTGGCCAAACTTGGGCCCTCCAGGTGTTTTGGACTCCAACTCCCACAATTCCTAACAGCCGGTAGGCTGTTAGGAATTGTGGGAGTTGGAGTCCAAAGCACCTGGAGGGCCAAAGTTTGCCCAGGCCTGTTTCAATGTGTTGCCAAAGGCTTTCACTGTGTTGTGAGTTTTCCGTGCTGCCTGGCCATGTTCCAGAAGCATTCTCTCCTGACGTTTCACCCACATCTATGGCAGGCATCCTTAGAGGTTGTGAGGCCTGTTGGAAACTAGGCAAGTGAGGTTTATATATCTATTCTCCCACCCTGGACATTACACAGATACTATATAAACCTCGCTTGCTTAGTTTCCAACCGATCCCTCAACCTCTATCCTGCCATAGATGTGGACGAAACATCAGGAGAGAATACTTCTGCGACATGGCCGTACAGTCCGGAAAGCTCACAGCAACCCAATAATACTTTCAATTTTTTAAAAAAGCTGTTTTATAATACAGTACAACTGTGTTGCATTAATTAGGTTTGTCTTTATTTGCTTTTAATTGCTGTATTTCGATATTAATATCAAGTCAATACAGAATTTATGATATGGTGTTGTATGGGGTATAGGTTTAGTTAGGTCTTTTTTTGAAGATGAACTCTCAAACAACCTGAAACTGCATTTATCTGCATCTTCCAATCTGGTTAACTGAGTCTATTGTATTTGTTGTGCCACACAGCCTTGTGTTACAACAAAGTCTTTAAAGAAACATATGTCCGCCTTCAATAAACCTGCCGACTTATGGCAACCACACGAATTTAATAAAGTTTTCTTAAGGAAGGAATACTCAGAGGTGGTTTGCTGATTCCTTCCTCTACAGCAGGCATGGGCAAACTTAGGCCCTCTGGGTGTTTTGGACTTCAACTTCCACAATTTGTGGGAGTTGAAGTCCAAAACACCTGGAGGGGCTAAGTTTGCCCATGCCTGCTCTACAGTATAGCCTACACCATCTGGTATTTATTGGTGGTCTCCTATCCAAGCACTAACTAGGGTTGATCTTGCTTAGCTTCTAAGATCAGACCCTCAGAAGTAAATGCCATTCTTTTCTTTCTTTTGCAGTGGATTTGCACTTTACTTTTCAGAAACCTTTCTTGTATCTTGGAATCAAATGCCTCTTCACTGAAAAGTCGTAGTATGATAAATATGTTCGTCTTTCCAGGCTTGTAAAATGAATGTATTTGTTGTGACACACAGCCTTGTGATACATCAAGGTCTTTTAAGGTACACATGCCTTCAAGTCACCTGTCAACTTACAGCAAACCCATAAATTTCATATGGCTTTCTTAGACAAGGATTAGCCAAGAGGTGTTTTCTTTTGTCTGAAATGTAGGCTATGGCACCTGGTATTCATGGGTAGTCTCCCATTCAAATGCTAACTAGGGCAGATCCAGAGTAGCTTCCATGATCAGACAGGGTTTGGTGTCTTTTGGGTATTATCTGTATTGAATTTCCATATCCATGTAAGACAGGAGAGATGTTACAATAAAGTCTTTCAAATAACATGTTATTGCACATGTACCTTCAAGTCATTTATAGTGACCCCTTTAATTTCATAGGAGTTTCTTAGGCAAACAATACTCAGAAGTGGTTTGGCCAGTTCCTTTCTCTAAAATATAGCCACAGCCAACAGCACCTGGGTTAGTGGCTCCCATCCAAGTATTAAGCAGAATGGAACTGGTATAGCTTCAAAGAGTAGGCATGATCTGTTACTTTGGTGTATTTAGGCAGATTAATATACCATAGCAATTATCATTGTTTTAGTGGGTCTCTGTCTAGTCTTAACAGGTGTGCTGATTCTGTTGTCCTTTTAAAACTCTCCATAGCCTGTCTTGGCTTTAGTCACAAATAATCGGAAGTACACAGTTCACTGTTAAGAATAAAGAGAGAGAGAATCTCTTAACTGGAGGAACAGTGCTGCTTTGCCATCTGAAGCTAATATTTGCTTTCCTTCATCCCACACCCCTCATTAATACTGAACTGCAATTTATCTTCAGAAACTTTACCATGTGCAACTCCTTTTCTTCTTCTTGATAACGTGGCAGTTGGCGAGTCAGATGCCAGTATTGTGTCAACAAAGAGTAACATTTTGCTTCTCCCTAAGCATTAGTGTTTTCATTTAGTTTTCTCCTTTTGTTTCCTTTTCTTTCCCCTCCAACAAGTGGAAAGTGATAAGGACAATATGAATTATGGATTACAAAAATCAAAAGCAGTGAAACAAAGACAGCAAATGCATTTAAAACTTGCCAGGTACAAGGGAGTGTATAACAGCTGTTACTTTGCCCGCTGGACAGACCATTGTAATATTCCATGAGCTGAACTGCATGAAGTGGTTCACACTTCTTGCTGCATGAATGGTTTTTTTTGTTGGAGAGGAGAGGGATCTGGAAATGCCAGGTTTTTTGTATGTTAACAGGTAGTTAACACACAGCTCTTGGAACATTTATTTTCCCTGTTGCAGTTTCATGACATGCTTATCAGGATTCCTTCCATCTCACGGCATTGAAATTGAACCTGCAAAAAGTGGCACAACTGCTAGAAAGCACTTTCATTCCATTTGAGTCTCAATGGCATCTTGGGTCAAATTTATCATAGGAAATGTGTGACTTCTGTGTAATTTTGTATGTATGTCTGTGAAGCTAAGGTCTGGGATTTATATGTCGGTGTGGCACTGTGCCTGTGCAAACATTTTAAATTCTTCTGACAAAATGCTTTTAGTTCTCCAACTCACCACTAGCTTGTAGTAGTGAGTAGTGCAAATGTATTACAGAAAGCCAGGTGGAACTGTTCCCCATAGTCAGAAGAGAAAAGAGCAGAAGGGCGAGTTACAGTTAGTCAGGAGCTCAGCTAGGTGGTATGGAAGAGGGAATTTATATGTTACCACATTTTCTCCAAGGAAAAGAAAGCAGCTGAACAGTAGGAAGGGACTACACAGCCTAGGGAGCTCTGCAAAAACATTAGGAAAGGTGACAGGTCCTATTAAAAGGTTCTGCTTGGGTGTTATCTACACTGTTTGAATGCAGTTTGATATGACTTTAACTGTCCTGGGTCAATGCAATGGAATTGTGGAAGTTTTACAACATCTTTATCCTTCTTTATAATAACAACAACAACAACTTTATTCTTATACCCTGCCACCATCTCCCCGAAGGGACTTGGACGGCTTACAAGGAATGGTATGAACCCACAGATTCCATAGCATTGAGCAGTGGCAACTAACAGCCTTATTATACAGGCCACCAGAATCACCTCAGATTGTGGCAAATCTAGTGGTTCCTGTTGGGGGCGGGGGGCGTGGGGACTGTCGTCCCACACCCCCCATCGCTGACTCACCAATGATCCCAACCCATGGGGGGGGGGGGGGGAGAGCGATAACTGCCTGGCTTCTGCCTATTGTTGCCGGTGCAACACGGGAAGCCTCCTGTATTGCTGCTATGGTGGCATACAGTGGCCCTGCAATAGTTTAGCCACAGAGCCCTGCCAGAAGTAATATTACGTCGTGAGGTGGGAGCCAGTGGAATCTGTGGTTAAACTATTGCTGTGCTGACATATGCTGCTGAGAAAAACCGCATCTGATGAGTTAATTAGTGACAAACATCATTAATTCTACAGTGTAGATGCACTCATGCAGGCATGTAGCCGGGGTGGGGTGGAGGGCTTAGGGGCTTCAGCCCCCCCCCCTGAAATTCTCAGGGTGGTCCACGAGAAGGCCTTATTGGTACATTATTTAAACTGTTATGTTTATTCATATCATGATATGATCACCATGCTCAATATATCCCATATTCATGGGGATATTGGGATAACAATACAAAAGGTTTGGTAGACTAGATCCTCTCTCACTCAGACTCAGCCCCTCCCAAACCAAACTCAGCCCCCCCCCCCCAATCAAAATCCTGGCTACAGCCCTGCACTCTTGGATGCATTATGCCTGGAGACCAAAGGCTTTACTCTCCATGGACAAAAGGAATAACCTACGGTAGTTGTACTAGTGTTTTCTTGTGAATCAAGAGGTGCTATGTAAGCAGCAAGTTGACAACACAAAAGTGAAATTACTGCAGTCTGTCAGCCCCAGTAGCACTCTGGTGGATCAGCAGTTTGGGAGATCTTGAATATTTATTCATTTGCTTAGGCTGGGATATAACATTCTTATACTCCAGTGCAAAATATTGTATTTATATATAAAAAATAAGTTGCTTCAAACAGACTATGCTTTGTGCCATGGCCATATTGTTTGGAACCAACCTGAAAATAATATTGTGTTCTAGAGCTGTCATCACATTGTAATTTTCTTTAAAGTTTTGCTGTTAAACCAATTAATAATTTTGAGACTTACGGTAAATCAAATTATATATATATATATATATACACACACACACACACACACACACACTGTATATAGCATGAACAGTTCATTAAGAGCTATATTTTTGTGATCCACACAACCACAACCACAAGGGTGATACACATCTAAGAAATGTCTAAAGTGTCATATAAGGTAAATTTACTTTTGGAATAATATATACCATGATAAGACTTGTATGGGAAAAGTTTCTTAATTGATGGGATGCATAAACTAAAACAAAACAACAAAAACTTTCAGCAAATGAGACCAACAATTTCACGGTTTCAAACTTTATCAAAACCTATAATTCATTGTTTCACATATATTACATTTAATTTTTTATATTTATAAATAAATACATTTTATACCCCTGAATTGGGATTCAAAGTACTCAGTTTTAAAATGTATCAAATACCTAAATGTTAAAACTAAAAGTGACCACTGTTTTATTATATAGTTTTATGTGATAATGAAAATAAAAATAAGTTTTCAGATAATTAATACATTATTCCGTTCTATTTACTGGTGTACAGCAACTAAGGAAGGAACAAGATGTTCTTTGCCATAGCCTTTCCTTTGCTTTCCCTTTTGAGGAAAATTTGTTTCAGAATAGAACATTTCCTTATTGTATTTGATTATAAGATAATACAATAAGATAAATTGATCTCATGCTTACTTGGATTTTTTATATCAATGTCTTGATATTCTGATATTCATTAAGTTAAATTCAAAATATAAAAGAAAAAAACATTAAATATTAACAAATACAATAGAGGAATTCTACCTATATTATTTCACATGACTCAAATATTTTAAATAGTAAAAGAAGAGAACATCACATGAAATTAAAAATAAAAAAGAGAAGAAAAAAGAACAAACTTTAAAAAATTATAATTCAGACAATAAACTAAATGGATAAGCTGCAGCAGTTGTATTTTCATTCTAGTAATTTAGAAGCAGTGCATTGGCTTCCTCCTCTCGGACTCAAACCATCAAACAGTGTATAAGGTAGCTGCTTACTTATTTAGAGCATACAAAAAGAGACAGCGGTATATGGAGTCTATTGGAGTCAACTGTGCGGGGGATGAGCTCCAGTAGGTGACATGGAACAGCCCGCAGTACAGCCAGGGGCGGATCTTAGTGGAGGCAAATTAAGCGGCCGCCTCAGGGCGCCACATGACCAAAGGGCGCATCCAGGGCCAGGTGCCACGCCCCCAAAGGTGCTGGCAGGGTGGAAGGAAGGCTCGCGCAGGGCGAGAGGAGGCGGCAGAGGCGCGCGCCTTTCCCTTCTCCCTGCTGCGCCCCATGCGTCTCCTCCCTCTGTTGCCGCTGCTGCCGCCGGTGCACATGGGGCGAGGGAGGAGGCCACGTGGGCGCCCTTACCAGGGGGCCAGGAGCAGGACTGAGCGGCCAGACGAGCCTGCCAGCCAGAGGGCAGCTAGCTCAACCCCCGGTATAGACACACACACACACTCAAAGAGAATAGGAATAGAGCAGGGAAAATGGTGGGAAGGAAGGAAGGAAGGAAGGAATATATATATATATATATATATGGCATGGGCCAACTTCAGCCCTCCATGTGTTTTGGACTTCAACTCCCACAATTCCAAACAGCCAGTAGGAAGTCCAAAATACCTGGAGGGCCCAAATTTGTCTATGCACCCAATCCATATATATATATGTGTGTGTGTGTGTGTGCGATTGGTTGGGGGGCGCCAAAATACTGTTCGCTTACCATTTAAAATTACCTAGATCCGGCCCTGGGTACAGCGGTAATAAGCGCCACATCAACTGATCACCGGTCCTCTTAAGTATCCTATGCTAATAGTTCCCCTTCCTATGTGTTGACGTAAGACAATTACAACAAGTTTAGCTTTTAATGTTACACTGTATTTGCCTTGTACAGTAGGTACTGATTTTATTTTTTTATCTCCACTACTGCTGTTGGAGCTTTTATTTGAAATGACCTGACGGTTACTCAATAAACGTGACTGACTGACTGACTTTCTGCAGCACAACTCACAACACCAGTGCATTGGCCTTCCGTTTCAGATAAATGGGAAGGAGGGGTCTCATTAAACTGGAACAGATTATCTGCATCTGAGTCCTGGGACTAGATCCAATATTAAAGCAATTGAGGGAAGAAGATGATCAATTGAGCTACCCTTAAAACCAACAGATACGTGAGAATTATATTAGAGGAGCAGAAACTGATCGAATCACAGATGTAAAAAATGGAAGATAATTTTAATTTTAAAAGGGACTTGAAGTTGAAATTTGAAAGAAAAATGATAGAAGTGAAACAATAAAGTCAAATGACAACAGAATTGAACCAGACAAATGACACCCTGACTTTGGAGGAAAAGACTAAGAAATAGATTAAGAACAATATTTGGATGTTGTTGCTTTATTAGAGATGAGCAAAAGGGAGGAATGCCTGGAGTTCAGAGTAATTTGAAAGCAATTGAATAAAAAAAGTCAGGAAGAATGAGAAATTGGCAACCTTCTTAGAGAAATAAAGTGCAGAGATAGATTAAGAGGTAGATTAGGTCTATAAAGTTAATTCATGAGTCACAACACAGAGAAATTTACCAAAAAATGTGATTGTTCACTGTATGGGGAAGTGGACCAGAGATCAAGTTCTACTGCAATTTAATGAACATTGATTGGAAGATGTAGTCATGCTGGAGGAGATACCAATCAGAATTGTACAAAAGAAAAATATATCTTTCTTGCAGACAAACTGAAGAAGAAGATTCCATTTAGATGGGAGTGTTTGGGAGAAATTACCTTTACATTCAAATTGGAATAATTCCAAGTACACAAAATGAAATAATTTTGCAAATACAAAGAAATTTCATTTTTAACAAAACAAATCAGAATTTGAGTTAAGGGTATGTACATATGATGACCATTTGATTGGTAAAATATATAAACATTTGTGAACATTTAAGACTGTATGATAAACTGAGGTTAGGATTTTGGATATAACGTATAGATGGAACAATGGGAAAACATGTGATCAAGATGATTAAAATTTACTTTGTATTATGATCTCAAGGATATTTTTTTATAAAACAACATACTGACTGTTGATCCCAGAAAAATTTGGTTGGAATGTACAAGGATGTTCAAATATATGCTGAAAGTGTAAGCAAGATGTTGAAACATTTTATCGCATGTGGTGGATATATGAAAATGCTAAAAAGTTTGGCCTCAAGTACATATTTTAATACATAAGGTTTTGAAGATTAATGGACAGGTTACACCTGTCCATAGATAGATGGATGAGCAAAGGAAAAAGAAATATTGAAGATGACTATGATATTATATGAGCACTGCAGCAAGATTCCTATATGCACAAAAATTGAAGTGTATTGGCTTTAAAAAATGAAATGATTTAGCTAAAAAGGATGAGCCATCACTTTGATCAGACAAAAATCACTGGCGAAATTCTTAAGTGCAGTTGCACATCTAAATACAAGTAATCTGTTTGAAATAAATAATCTTATTTCAAACATGTGTTAAGTGTATCATATTATATATTTCTCCTATTTAAATTGGTCAGAAGAAATTTGGGATCACCTATTCTGTCTAAGCAATTGTGCAGAATATGATTTGAATGCTATTATATCTATATAAAGCAAAAGTGTTTTTGAGGCTTATTTTTTCTTTAGCTTTGAAAGCTCCATTAAAATTGAAAGGCTTAGACCAGTGTTTCCCAACCTTTTTTGAGCCGCGGCACATTTTTTACATTTACAAAATCCTGGGGCACACCACCAACCAAAATAACACAAAATGACACTCTAACACAGTAATACATATAGTTAATATGTTTTTAAATGTATTTATACACTCAGTGTGAAACCTGGGCCTGTTTCGATGAACACAACATATATATGACTTCCTCTCACATACTTATACATGGCTATCATGTCTTCTCTCAGCCTTCTCTTCTTCAGGTTAAACATGTCCAGCTTTTCAAGCCACTCCTCATAGGGCTTGTTCTCCAGACCCTTGTGAAATTTCACCATGTCGGTGAAATGGGCAGTGAGCGAACCTGGGAGCATTGGGAGGCTGAAGCAGCCCTGAGTGGGAGCTGGAGCCATGCTGAGTCGAGGCTCCTGAAGGCTTCCTCAAGGCGGGCCTGGCCCTGGCATTCAGTGGAGCCCTTCCTTTGCCTTGGGGAGGATCTTTGGGGAGGGAAAGAGGTAGAAAGAGCTGCTAGGAGGGGAAGAGTGCCAATTTCCCACTTCACACCTGATGATCGCTCACGGCACACTAGTGTGCCCCGGCACACTGGTTGGGAAACACTGGCTTAGACTACCGTTGACATGTTTTATGGCCTTAGGCCAGTTGTGAAATAACATTGAAAAATTATACTGCATTTCTTGTCAGTCATTATGCATAAACCCATGTTCTACCTCAAGATACTTTAACAGTGTTTTAATAAAAACCAAGTATTTTCTTTCACATGAAATGGCCATGCACTGAAAACCAGGCAGTCCTATTTCTCTCCCAGTAAGATATTTAAGAACACCTCCATCCTTTACTGGTTGCTCAGTAGAAGCTGGAAGAGAATATCTTTATTTCAATCATGTTTATGTTACTATACATTATGAATAAAACTCTTGGCTCACAAAGAGTCATCTTATTTTCAGGCAAGAGTGATTTAGATGAGTAGATGTTACTGCATTTTACTTATTTCGCTTATTACGCAGTTGCTTAATACTGAATAAGAATATCTCTCCTCCCACATCAATATTATCCAGGAAGACTTTATTTGTGAATCAGCACACTAATATTGTAGGTGAGTGATAGATTACTGTATATGATTTTCCACAAAAAGAATGGATAAGTGGTCTGTTGAGCAGCTTCCTATGTGTCAGTTGGGGAATTTTTATGTGCTGGAAGGTTACTGTCAGATAAGGTTACTGCCCAAGATATCTGGTCACCAGTCAAAGAAGGGATGACATCAGATCGAGGAATTTCAATCTCTCCATGCTCTTGTTACATCTCATATAGACTACTGTCATCCTCACCAGTTGTGCCTGCAAAGTGGGCGGGACTAAGAGCAGGGCCTCCCCAGGCAATCTTAAAGCACTTATTGGCTCATAGGAGGAAATGCGTTCGGACAGGTAAGCTGGACCAGAACCATTTAGGGCTTTATAGGCCAAAACCAGTACTTTGAATTGGGCTCAGTAGCAAACTGGTAGCCAGTGGAGCTGACGCAACAGGAGGGTTGTCCTCTCTGTATGCCGCCCTAGTTAGGAATCTGGCTGCCAACCGTTGGACTAATTGAAGCTTCCGGGCCATCTTCAAAGGCAGCCCCATGTAGACCATGTTGCAGTAGTCTATACGAGATGTGACAAGAGCATGGACCACCATGGCCAAGTCTGACTTCACAAGGTACATCCACAACTGGCTCACAAGTTCTAATTGTGCGAATGCTCCCCTGGCCACCGCCGAAACCTGGGGCTCCAGGCTCAATGATGAATCCAGGATTACTCCCAACCTGCTCCCAAGAATTACCTTTCTATGCTATCATTCAAAATTGTTGCTGCATACACCAGGCCTGAATGTCACTTATCTGAACTGGAGAATGAGAAATAATAGGTATTTGACGCAGAGAAGAGGAAAAAGTAGAAAGGGGTCAAGATCAAATATAAGATGTGTCCTTTTATGACTGTATTTCTTGTATGTACAGGAAGATCAGTATCTTGGACAAAGGAAAGAAAATCCCTAGGGTCAATTCTTATCACTCTGAGGTAGAAAAACTCTTAGGTGCTTTTATTGATCACAGATATCAGGCAGAGCTTAGAAAGTTATTTTCAACAAGTATTTTTTTTAACTTCCTACACTACCTACAAGTAGTAAAAGAAATTAATAACATATAAAGTAAACATAGCTATTTGTAAAAAGTACTCCCCAGCCTTTCTGATTTTCAAATACCTTCTTGTTTGCTTGTAAAAACATACATCAATGCATTAACCTTCTGGCTTATGGTACAAAAGATACTCATCTTTTATCTTTGTTCTTGTCACTGAAATATTCTAAAATGAAGCCCAGCCAAACCCTTGAATCATGTAAAATTCTTCTTCCACCACTAGTGGAGTCATCATCTGTTAATATGAATTTAATTAAAAGTAATGATTACACCATGAAAGGAGTGAACAAGTCCTTGGTAAGTTTCAAATGTAATTGAATGTACAATAAACTAACTATTTCTACAGTTTTACTAGTTGTTAAATATGGTAGTAGCCATTTTCCCTTTTGAAAACACTCAAAGACTCCTGGAACATCTATATGGCTGTCATATATTAATGGCAGATAGTTCAGGTATCAAGATCACTCTTTTTATTACACATATTTTTATTGCACATTTTCCTTACTTTGATCTTTTATAATCATTATTGAGATGTTCAGTGTTTTCAATTGTAGCATCCCCTGACTTACCAGTGAGTGAATTTTGGAACGCTGAAGAGCGGAACAGATGGCCACCATCTTTCTTGTGCCATCAGATGTCTTCTTCCAAATTGCCCTTATAGTTTCCAATGGTTTTGGAAAGGGAGTCAGTCAGGTTCATCATACTTAGCTGGTGGGCAGAACTGGAAGATGTTGGGTGGAGGTTTCATGCCAGTGCAGTTTTGTCTCTTTAAGTCAGTCTTCCATACTCCCAGATCAATTTGCTTTGCAACCTTATGCCTACCCATATTAGTTTCACCATACATTAAGTGAATTGTGATATATCTATTGCTCCAGTCTTTGATCATGGTATACATTTGCTTGCTATTAAGCACATTTAGTGAGCTGTAGCTAGCATAAACCTTTTAAGTTCACATCAGTACCCTTCCCTCCAAAGCCTATTTGTTAATCCCTTCCCATTAAAAGTGCAGTCATTCTCGCATATTCATTCATGTTGGAGAATTCTGAGGTTTCCCCCCAGCTATATTCTAGTTTGACCAGTGGCTACAACATCCTGCTTTGCTTGTTCCTAACTAGTTATTTCCCCCCCTCAAATGGCCTGTTTGTTTGTGTAAGGTTTCCCAGAGGTTAACTATCACTTTATCTCCTTCAGATAATTTGCTGCTGAATTAGTATCGCTCAGAGTATCTGCTTTTTAACTTGGAAAAACCCATGTTTCGTGTATATGCTTATATCGTCATCCTTTCATACTGCTCTAAAGGTTGAATTCCAATCTCTTTGGTACTCAAACTTTCTTCACAATGCAGAGAGTTGCCTTGAGAGTTCATGCCTGCTCAGAGATCCTACTAAACACATGAATGAAATAATTTGGGCTTCTCAAAACCTCCAAGTTGAGGTTATGCATACTTTGCAGCCTATGTTAAGTCAGGTTATTCCAAGTATTCTTCCAAAATGTGAAAATCTGTTCAGCTACTCACATGAGATGTGTTATATTACTGAATTTATTTTATTTATTCATGATAACACTTTCCAAAACTGTTTTGAACTCAGTGAGTTGAAATCTTTCACATTATCTCCTACGATACTCTGTGTGAATGAAAAAAGAATTGAGTATCTTTTGACTTTACCACCTATTGAATGTATGCCTGGTGGTGGGGGTGTCACACATTTTTTTCTTTAGCAGAGGCACTAGTACATTGGTAATTGTGTCATGCCATGATTATGTATGATTGACTAAAACAAATTTATCTATCTGTTATCTAGTTTATCCTAACTAAATTTTGATCCATAATATTTCATGTGAGGCTGACCCCTATACGTTTTAACTCATTTGATCTATATACCACACAATATGTTTTAAAACTTCCAGTGATTTTTTTCAAAGATAAATAAAAGCTCATTTGTGTAGTTTGCAATATTCAGGGCTGAATTCAGATGGGGGCCATATCCCAGCCCCATTGTGCAGTATCTTGCCCTGGTTTGACCCGGTTAAGGTGGATACTCTGTGAAACCCATTATTAGATGACAGAATTATGTGTACTTATCATGCTTTTTGAAAAAAGAAGTGAATAAACAATGCAATTCCACTCTTAAGGACCCACGGAAAAGCACTTTGACAAATTTTGTGCACATGAAGGAAAACTGGAAAAGCCAGCGGTTTGGATTTGTAAAAGGGGGTTTATAACATTGCAAGACTTCACTGAATAGTATGAATCTGAAAAGCCACTTATTTCATAAATGGTTACGAAAGGGTTTAGATATTAGTCAACATGTCTGAAAGTCTGTTTGCAGAAGAGACTGTGCATAGATGTTCTGTGATGGTACTAATAGATGCTGGCATTGCATGAGAAATATTTCCTCACCACCAAATTAAAGGAGACAGATGTGACCAACATTATGTGCTTTGCATGCACAAGAAGCAGGTAGTGGGGCTGGGATGGCCAGCTAATATCCAGTACCGGCAGTCCTCAAGTTACAAGCTTCCAACTTACAAACAACTCATAGTTTAGAACAGGGGTGAGATAACAGGAAGTGAGAGAAATCTAGACATGGCAAGGGAAATTACTGATCAACTGTCCAGCTTGTCACAATACCAGAACACTAAAGATATAGGACAATCGGTTGGGACCATTGATGTTAAATGCTTGTTGGAACAGCGTTTTACAGACTCTTCTAAATACTGATATTTCTGTAAGAGCCCGAGTGCTATCCAGCAGAGAGTTCCACAGTGTCGGAGCTACAATAGAGAAAGCTCTTTGCCTCGTAGAGGATAGGTGGTAAGTTTTGACCGAGGGAACCATTAATAGGTTTTGATCTCTCTTAATCCTTTCCTATGCTATCTAAACTGAGATAGATGGATATCTGGAGTTGTACTTACATACAAATGCAACTTCAGGACAAACCTACAAAGCCAATCTTTGTCTGTAACTTAGGGACAGACTGTACATGATTCTAATAGATTGCAGGCCACCAGGTTCAAAATGCCTCAAGGAATATGTGGTGAGTATAGATAAGAGATCCATGTTCTTGTTTTACAGGTTATTCCAACCTGTTCCTGGTTGATAAAAAACTGAAGGAAGTTATAAAATTAGCCAGTTCCTTAATTATCAATTCATTGTGTACTACAAGATTAGAAGTGCAATCTGGACAGAATTTTTTTAAAAAATACATTGGAAGTCCTTTAATCCATTGGATCCAATTTATAGTAGCTAAGGGATTATGATTATTATAATTATGATTATTTTCCATTATGAAGTACAGTTTAAAGTGTGGGGAGGGCATATATTGAGAACATAGAAGCGGTCTTCTACAAAAATCAAACCATTTGTTGCCTAGCTTTGCATTGTCTTCACCATCCTTCCACACAGATTGTTAATCAGCATTTTATCATTTTGGCTGTGGATGAAGGCAGGCTGAATCTGGGCAATACCATTTTGTGAGCTGCTAGTCTGTCTTTGCATAGCAACTCCATGGAGCTTCAGACAGGAATCTTTGTTTTCCTCTGCTACATGGAGGTGGGTTCTCATATTCTACATTTGTAGCCTGATTCAAGCATTACTTACCTGGTCTGAATCAGCACACAAAGAGGGGAATCTATTTCCTTCTATCACCATTTTACTTATTTAGTAGTCTAGTATATTTGGATTACATGTATTGTCAGTTGACTTTCTATTATATTGCATTTTTATTTGCATTTTATCTGGATGGTTTTATTTTTCAATTGTGTAGTTTTGTTATTTGTTCTCATTCCTTTGGTATGCAGGCAGGCATACATATTTTAGATTGTACATTTCTGGAAGGACCCATTGTTTTTTCTTGTTTTTATTTTGCTTTATTGTAAATTGCCATGTGCGCTTGATGGATATACTGTATAAAATTAAAACAACAAAAGAAATAGTGATAAAATTTGAAAGTTAGTTTGTCCAAAGAGGAGAGATTCTTGTTCAGATGGAAATTATCTACATGAGGAAAGACATTGGAAGATCAGAGGTGTGGCAGATATGGGCAATAACCTATTTTAAAGGCTTTTAAAGGCTTTGCTTATGAGGAAGATTATGTAACTAGTGATGGTGGGGTGTGTATATTTGTCTGTGTGTGTCAGGGAAGGAGGGCTAGGTGCTTCTCTGCTTTTTTCTTGATTCATACTAGAGTAAAAAAAATACTCATGTTTCTACTCTTCTTTGCCGTGATAGACCAACTGTGGTTGTTTTCTTTGTTTCTTTGCTTTTTATCCCACAGCATCTTTTTCTACAGAAGGCGACTGTCTTGTGTCTTTACTAAAATTTCTGTGCCTTTCACCATAACCCTATTTCTTTCTATTGAATTAGATTTTTTTTCTTTATTGGAAAGGCAGTTTGTAAATAGGATGATTTTCTCCTCCCTCTCCCTGATGTATAGCTACTCATTACACTCAGGAAGGTTATCCTGACAACATGTGCCAAATAAAGAACAGCTCAAGACAGGTGCCAGCAGCAAATGTCAGTCTCCTGTCAGGAAAAGAAGAGAAAGGGGATCTAAACAGCAAACTTATGTCCAGGATTTTCATGAATATCACAGAAGATATAGCTCAGTGAAAGGTGGAATTTCCTAAATTGCCAGGGAAAGTGTCAGTGCTTCCTTTATCTGCCAAACACTCCCCTGCCTAGTTTGTATGCATTCATAGACCAATCGTAGGCAAGCAGAATCATCTTTAATTTATGTGAAGTAGTATAATAGTGTTGTGGTCCCTGAAGCTAGAAAAGCACATTTTGGTACTGCAACTCCCAGAAACCCCAACAAGCATGGCCAGTTACTTTACTGGCCAAGGTATTCTGGGTGTTGTACTTCCAAAAAATATTTTTTTCTAAACTGTCTGGTTGTCATAAAAAATGTGCTTACCATGAGTGAGTCAGGTGCAGGTCCATACTAGTTGATTGCTGTGCTGTGGTATGTGGACTTCTCTGTGGTTTGTTTAGTGTTGGATTGGGCAACTATGGCTACAATACCATAATCTTCAACCCAGGGATTATAGAAGTTTATATCCCATGTAATCCAGAGGCTCAGTTTCCTGCTTTATCATGAGGTCTAGACTAGGAATGTGCTTTGTCTCCCTCCCAATAACACAGCATGATAACACACCCCAACCAAAAAATAAAATTTCTTGGTGCCTTAGTTTTTAGGCCCATTCTTGTCATTATTTGGAACACTGATTCAGAAAATTGCACTGGACAGATCACATCAGCTCTAGTTTCTTAGAAACATCATCCCATTTGGGGCACAAGGTGGAGGTAATAGTCTTCTTACCACAGCATTGAGCGGTGTGAATTAGCAGGTCAGCTTGAAAATGGAAAGTCTGAAACTATCTAGGTTTTCTGTCATGCCTAAGCACAACCACTACTGCATTTATTTATGGAATCAAAAGGCTTGTCTCTAGTATTTTGCCAGATAAAAAGTGAGTTCCATTTTGCTTGAAGTTTTTACCTTCTTTCAGGAGAGCAAAACTGAGTAGGTGGTATGAACAAATTACCTGGAGGCTGTCAAAAGCCTCTAAAGAAGACAGAGAATCTTGGTATTAAAATTTATATTCTTGATATTTTTAAACATTTAACCATGTGCTTCTTCCCACCCCCATTAGGACTCATCCAATATCACAAGTTTTCCTTTAACTGGATATTATTTATTTAATATTTTGATTGGCTGTTGCTAAATATAGAATTGAATCAAAATTAAACCAAAATATAACCTGATACTTTTCTAGGCAAATAGATTCAGAAAATATGCTCTAGCAATGGCTATAATTTTGTACAGAAAGTAAAACCAGTAATATGCTGCTTCTGTTTGACAAGGTTGGCATAAAATTGTGCATTTCATTTAGAATTGTGACTAGGAGTTGTTTTTTAACTGGGGAACTTTTTGATTTTTAAGCATCATACTTAGACAGCAAGTACATAATGATGGAGAACTGCCTAAAGCACCACTGCTCCTCCACCAAACAGAGTATGTAGTAGCTAAAAGACTGGGAATATCTTTTTAGTTTTACCTGAAGTCATTTGCTAAAATAACTTGAGACCTTGATTTTTCAGAAACGGAAAGTACATACTTCTAAACTTTAATTGCAATAGTACGAGCTGTGTGCATGAGCTTATGTGTGTCAGGGAACAGATTCCATACTAACACATCCGAAGAGTGTCAGGTTGAGAAAGATTTATTTAACCTATGAGCAATTCAGTTGGAAGGTTAGTATAATACTGATTTTCTTGATACACGTCTCCATGGTGGAATTGGCCTATAATATCAACATAGTTATGGATTGTGCAAGATCTTTCCAGCCAATCTCCACTTGGTGTGCTCTAGATGACTGAGACTTGTGGGAATCGGAGTGTCATAATATAAAACATAGGCTAAGGAAGCTGGATGTGTCTCAGGGGAAATATATATATACTGTAAGGTTCCTATTGAGATCATACGTAAAGAAAATCCCAAGAAACAGACATCTTATGTGTCAAATTAGAAAATACTGTACATTGAATGTGTGGTAGATGTACAGGCTTATAATTTATTATCAATCCTGATTGAAGTAAACACATTGAATAATGGGATTTACCAATGTGTGCATGTGGGTTTTAAAGGTTTTTGTTGGGTGAAATTAATTGCATACAGAATATAAAAAGGAGAAACATCTAGAAATAATCTAATACATCTAATACAAGTATGTTGCTCCCCCAAACAAATACATTGCAATATTCTATCCAATCTTTTCCCTCCTACCCCCATCCATGAGCCCACCATCCATAACCTCCAACACTACTCACTGTGAGTTCTATATCTAGTAAAATCTACCCTTATATCTACTTTAGTAAATTCCCTTTGCAGCTATTTTAAAATCCACATTTGTCTTCCTTTCCATGTATTCAAACATCAGCCTCCATTTTTATTTATATTTATTTATTATTTATAAATTCGATTTGGTAGACCGCTCTCTCTGGAACCCAGAGCGGTTTACAACATAAAATCAATAAAAACATCAATAAACAGATAAAAGACGTATACCCAAAAGCCCCACTCCCCAACAGATGATCCCGGCAAGCAACAATATGCAGAAGCAATACATGGCAGGACGGTATGTTGGCAGCTGGCAAACTATAGGAGGCATCAGTTAGGACCAAATGCCTGCCTATATAACCAAGTCTTCACAGACTTGCGGAAGGCCAACAAGCCCCGTAGTGCTCGTATCTCCTCCGGCAGAGAATTCCAGAGGGTCGGAGCGGCCACTGTAAATGCTCTCTGCCGTGTGCTCGACAGCCTACAGATCTTAATACTAGGGACCTCTAGTAAACAAACTCTTCATTATTTCCTCCCTGGATACCATTAGATAACTTGGCCATTTGAATATAGTCTAACAACTTTTCTCTCCAGTCCTTTTTTGATAGCTCTTTTTAACCTTTCCATGATTTCACTATTGTCAGTCTGGCTGCAACAAAGCTATATTGACAAATTTCCTCATCTCCTTTACTAATTATCTCCCTAAATATTCCTAAAAGGCACATTTCTGGATTTTCTAAAATCTTATTAGTTATCATTTTATATGTTTCCTTAATGACTTTCCCCCAAAAATCTTGTACCATCTTACTGGTCCATCAAATGTGAAAGAACCTGCCTTTCTGCATCTGACATTGCCAGCATTCCCCTAGATGGGGGTTATCCATTTTGGCTATTATCTCTTGACATTATATAGGATTTACCTATGTGTTGACTTACCATTCAGCAGTTGATTGAATGGATCTGCTGCTCTACTTGACAATAACAAGATGTCACCTTTTAAAAAGTTGTCATTGTATGGATTGGGACCATAGAAAAATGTGAGGAATTTTAGCTTTTCTCCCTCAACAATCCGTGCAAAGGTCAGTCACATCTCTGCTGTTAACTTTATAAAGGACGCTTCTAATGGCAGCTCCTCTCCTAGAAGTTGGAAAAGTTAGTTTTTTGGACTGTAGCTGCCAGAATTTCCCCATAGCCAGTGGTCATGCCAGCCGAATAGTTCTGGGAGATATGGTCCAAAAAAGGATTTTCCCCACAAATTTTATTCTCTGCTTGATCAAATAAACAGATTGAGTGGAAGAACAGGGCTGTGGTGAGGAGAGACTTAACTTGCCTTTCCCGAGCTTCACCTTTCCCAGAATTGATACCTATTTTCAGATATGGTTTAAGTTTTAATTAAATTTAGATATAGATATGTGAAGTGCATTCAGTGTTTCTAATCCTGTGCTGTACTAATGTCATAATTTCAAGATCTAACTCCACAAGGCTGAAATACTCTTGCAGTCCTTGAATCTTTTTCACATGTATATGTATTTGCATTCTATAGAGCAGGGCTGTCCAACTTCTACCGGACCTGTGGCCGGAATTCCAGTTACTGATGACCTGGGGGGCCGAAGGGTCTGCCTCCGCCCCCGGCTCCGCCCCCTTCCCGGCTCCGCCCTCTCCCCGCCTTGGAGGTGTCTGTGGAGGACACCGGGGCTTTGACTTGGAGATAGAGATGAACACCAAAATCCCAGTCTCAAGTCCCAGTCCCTGCTTTGAACTGGATTATATTGCAGTGTGGATTCAGGGCCCTTCCACACAGCCATATAACCCAGAATACCTGCTTTGAACTGGATTATCGGAGTCCACACTCATATAATCTGGTTTAAAGCAAATAACATGGGATTTTATTCAGATGTGTGGAAAGGAAGTCAAATAAGAAGCCAGGGCCCTTCCACACAGGCCTATAACCCTGAATGATAAGGCATAATATTCATTCTGCCTCTGCTAATAATAATAATAATAACAACAGGTTCCTGGAGTAGGAGACCTCCAAGGGCCATCCAGGGCCATCCAGTCCAATCTCCTTCTGCCATAAGGGGAAAACACAATCAAAGCATTCCTCACAGATGGCCATTCAGCCTCTGATGATAATAATAATAATAATAATAATAATAATTACAATGGGTTCCTAGAATAGGAGACCTCCAAGGGCCATCCAGTCCTACCTCCTTCTGCCATAAGGGGAAAAACACAATCAAAGCATTCCTCACAGAAGGCCATTCAGCCTCTGATAATAATAATAATATAATAATAATAATAACAATGGGTTCCTAGAATAGGAGACCTCCAAGGGCCATCCAGTCCTACCTCCTGCCATAAGGGGAAAACACAATCAAAGCATTCCTCACAGATGGCCATTCAGCCTCTGATGATAATAATAATAATAATAATAATTACAATGGGTTCCTAGAATAGGAGACCTCCAAGGGCCATCCAGTCCAATCTCCTTCTGCCATAAGGGGAAAACACAATCAAAGCATTCCTCAGCCATGTTGAATCAAACCTAAACTCTCATGAGAGCAACAGAAAGTACTGAACCTTGAGTTTGGGAGTTGTAGTTCTCCTCCATCCAGAGAGCACTGTGGACTCAAATAATGATGGATCAGGACCAAACTTGGCACGAAGCCTCAGGAGAGGAGGAAGCCGGAAAGGGAATGGGTGAGCACCCCCCCTGCTCTGAACTTGGCCCCGCCCCTTTTTCGCTCTGGCCACGCCTCCTCTCACTCGTGCACTCTCTCTCTCCTTCCCTCTTTCCTTCAGGTGGTGGAAGGGGGAAGGAATGAAAGGGGGAAAGAGAGAAAGAAGGAGGGAGGGAGAGGGAGAGGGAGGGAGGGAGGGAGGGAAGGAGGAGGAGGAAGAGAGCCTGCTCCTCCTCCCTGCCCCGCCCCTCCCCCCCCCCCGCAAAAATATTCCAAAAAACATTCCAAAAAAATATTCCAAAAAATATATTTTTTAATTTTTTTTAAATCTTAAAAGGCAGATATCTTGCAGGAGGGTAGGAGGCCGTGGGGAAGGGGCTGGGGGGGCCGTATACGGCCCGGGGGCCGCCAGTTGGACAGCCCTGCTATAGAGGAAAGTAGGGGGTGTGTACTTTTTAAAGTAAAAAAAAATGAAAACATTTCCTGGCTTATTAAAATGCAATTCCTTTCACATTTGATTATTCTTCTGTGATCAGCTGGCAGATGCTGTTCTAGAAGCAAGTGAGTGGCTGTACCTTTCTGTAACAATTGAAGTTCTGGATGTGCTGAGAAAGATCAAGGGGTTTCAAAAATTCTCCCCATCAAACAGACTTAATATAACTCCCGCCTTGCCTTTTGCCTTCGCTGATATTCAAGTGCTATGAAACTTCAAAGGTTTATCTTTTTAGTTGCTATTTTGAACCAGCTTATATTACGCATCAGTTATCATCAGTCTAGGGACAAAACCGATTCTATGCATTGTAATGACTAGGCTGAGATAACTGATGTTAACTGAATTCCACAGTTTTGGGGCGGCAGCTGAGAAAGCTCTCCACCTAGTGGCCTCCAGGCGGATTTCTCTAGGGCCCGGTATATACAGGAGATTACCTTAAAGGTAAGGACCAACACCTTGTAGGAGATCTTGAGTTTGATCGGTAGCCAATGCAGCTGACACAGGATAGGTATTATATGACATCCCACAGGAGTTCCTGTAAGAAGCCTGGCAGCTGCATTTTTAATAATATGAAGTTTCCGGGTCACTGACAAAGGAAGACCAACGTAAAGAGCGTTACAGTAGTCCACTCTCGAGGTGACCATGGCATGGACCACTGTGGCCAAGGCCTCCCCGGCCTGGCGAAGGTGAAAAAACGCCTGTTTGCTGACGGTGGAGACCTAGGCCTCCATCGATAGCAAGGGTCCAAAATGACACTTAGGCTTTTCACGGTGGCCAATGGAGCAAGAGTCTCACTGTTGAGAGTAGGCAGTGGGCGCTCCACTCCCCTGGGGTGGCCAGGCCATAGGATCTCCAGCTTTGCCGGGTTCATCTTTGCCCTCAGCCTGCTAGCACACAGTCATCCAGTCATGGCTTCAAGGCATAAGGTAAAATTATTGGGTACCGAAACTGCCCCAGTCTCCAGACGCAGAAGGAATTGGGTGTCATCAGCGTACTGATAACGCTCCAGTCCAAAACTCCGTACCAGCTGAACGAGCGGTCGAACATGGATGTTAAATAAAAGAGGGGAAAAGATTGCCCCTTGTGGTTCCCCACAGTAAAGGGGGCATCTCTTGGGAGGGGAAGCACGAGCCACCCCCCCCCCCCCCAGCAATACATAGGTACGTTCTCAGTAAGTTTTTATTTTATTTTAAAGGTTTTTAGGAGGGAATTTAGGGAGGGGATAGGTTCCCTCTTAGTAACATTTATTTTCCTCCCTGGTACTGAATAATTAACATTGATCTCAAAATGTTTCTTCCTTCTGTTATGAATGTCTCAATAGTCCAAGAGTTTAAAGACTATTTATTGATTATGGTGATAAAGTCTTCCTGCTTTCAGTTATACCCAAACAGGCCATTATAGATAAATTAAGCTGAACATGGGAATTATTTATTTATTTATTGCATTCAACATAAATTACAGATGGAAACAGGCAAAAGGTCCCATTCCTCATTGAGCATGACAAAAATAGTTTGAAAGGGCTGTGTGTAAACTGATGCCAAACACAAGAACAACAAAAAAGCTATTTCCCAGAAATAGTGTTTACATTGTGCTGCTGTCCTGTATATCTTAGTCCAGATGTGACACTTCTTCTCACATGCAATATTTTGTTGTAGTTTAAACAATTGCATTCAAAAATAAAGTGCTCTAGTTTCCCTTTTAAAATCAACACCTTTTTACCTTTCTTCTAAAGTGGGGAGTGGTTTTGAAAATGATGTGTGTCTTTCGGAAAACATTCAGGCTGTATGTTCCAGGTGATTGTGTTTGCTTTAAATGTTAACATAACCTGTGCATAAACATCCTTCTCAGAGTTCTGCTTGGAAGGTGTCAGTTTTCAAGGTAATTAGCTACAAGGGAACACCTTGCCCAGGAGACAGCTGTTCTTCCATATGGAGTACAGAGCATAGTGCAAGATAAACTTAAAGCTAGACAAGTGTCTGTGAAAAGCAAATCTGCTGGCCTTGTTTGATGCCTTTGTATATAAAACTGGGTTATAAGAATATCTGCTTGTTT
Source organism: Anolis apletophallus (assembly GCA_030556195.1). Taxonomy (NCBI): domain Eukaryota; kingdom Metazoa; phylum Chordata; class Lepidosauria; order Squamata; family Anolidae; genus Anolis; species Anolis apletophallus. Next base: position 75,941,787 of record JARBWK010000005.1, read on the forward strand.
ACAGAAACACAGTATGTTGTAGTTTTTTGTGCCTGAACATGCGTGAATAAAACAAATTGCATTTGGTACAAGCTCAGAAGGATAAAGTATAGAAGTGATCTCATTTTCTACAAATTTTCCTCAACATAATGTTGTGGATGAAGTGACTTCAGATAAAATGGTGAATTGATGTTTTCATCTATAGCTTTCTTATGTTTCCTGACAATCCTAGGTTTTTTTAAAAAAAACAACAACCCCCTGCTTCAAGGTTCTGGAAAAGATGTCAAATCGTTTGCTTCTAAATTGTATAATATCTTTATGGATAGAAACCTATTCAAAGAGCATACGGCATTTTCCAAGGAGATCTGAATGATAATTTTACACTATGAATGATCTAAAGACAATACAGTGTTACCAAGATGAAGGGCAGTCCATTAAAAAGTGATAGTTACCACCCTAAGTGCAGTTTATCTTATACACAAAAATATAAACCATAAATAAATTGTAACTACTTATGGAATTTCCATAAGCAGGCAAATAGTCTTACAAAGTTTCAAAGGAAAACTTTCTAATGAGACCAAGTATAAAACCTTTACTAGAGATGGTTGGGAGCTCTTGTCACCTAAAGTCCAACAGAAATAGATTTCTGAGCAAGATATATACCGTAATATAATGAATCCATAATAGCAACAGCTGAAAGGTGTAGCCTACTTGTATGTTAGTGGAATCCTCTCTGGACCTACAAACACAAAGAAGACCTTAGAAATATATTTGTTTACAGTGCATATAGACGAAATGTATTATATGTAGATGGAACTTTTATTAGATGAAGGAGGGGAACATTTTCCTCATGGGTAGTGCAGTGTAAATAACAATTGCCTTGCTTGTAAATGTTTTATAAACTGATTGAATAAAATAATGTAAATACCTGACCTATATTTTTCCAGATATAAAAAGAGGTTTTATGTGCCCTTTTATGTTCTTATGTTTAGAGAGGAGCATTTAACAGCCTCACTAAACTGCAAACCTCAGAATTCTGCAGGAGACAGAAACCGGATTTAAAGTGGATTCATTCTCTATGAAGTAGGATGTCAACCAGATATACAAAGATCAGAATTTGAGATCTGAATGGAAAATGGGATGAGCAAAGTGTGGCCTATGAGGCACTTGGCCACATATACCTCAAATCCTCCTTTTTGCACTCCTCAGAACTCTGGTTTTCCCCAGAATCCATTTCTTTTTTTAAAAAAAACCAACCCAGTTTATGTTTGTCACCAATATATGGAAGCAGCATACTAAATGCCATGATCAACAAAACAAGGATGAAAACATAGTATATTCAATGTCATTCTAAGCGGGGTGTAAATAAAACATAATAGTAATAATGTGAAAGACAGTAGCACAATATATTTAGCTCTTTTCCATTCAGTGTTGATAGTAATTAACTATTTAACTGAAATCACCTGAATTAAAGTCAATGTAATTAATTTCAGATTCATTTATGTATAAATGTTGGTGTAATAGCATGAATGGGGACATTTAAATAGTTAATTTAAAATGTTCAATTCCAGCTAATTTTTATTATATAAATGCATAGACTAGTTTATAAAATGTATTTTTACTGAACAATCAAAAAATAGCTTCAAGCACTTGGCAAAAGTAGTTCCTTGCCCCACCCCATTTGTCCATCTTGGCAAGAGTGACATTAAAACTCACAGAAAAGAGGTCTGTTCTGCCAGCATTTTTATGGCTGAGAGCATAATCTGAATGACTTAGTTTTCTTTGGTTCATTGGAAAAGATCAAGGTGCGATGATCTCAACTGTGTATCATAAGCTCTTTACTGAGGAAACTGTACTCTGTCTTGGCCTTTTGGCTCAGATCAGGTAGTATCTGTTCTTTACAAAAGGAACAGCACATGATCTACACTACACCTTGCAGGTCTGGTTTCTGGTTGTATCTGATGAAGAAATTGTTACATGCTAGAACAGGTTGTGGAACTGTTAAGATTTGATATGTAGCCTGTATTTTTGAATATAAAGAGGTGTTTAACCATTTTTATTTTTGTGTTTTTATGTGTTCAGATTGTGGTAACATTTTTTCTTAAATAAAGTAGTATTGATGGTTTGTTTTTAAAAACAGTACAATAATTAATACTTGAAATATTGTATGTTGCAAATATGAAGGAAAACAGATTCCCATAATTTGCTACTCCCCCCGCTTTATCAGCAATATTCCATTAGTGTCTGAGTAATTTATGATCAAATATTTTCTTAGTAAGTTTATATGTTTGACTTATTCATTTACTTATTTATTATTTGTATTTATATACCGCTCCATTCCCTTAGGCTCAGGGCGGTTTACATGGATAAAACAGTCCTCACTCTTTTGTGTTCTTTTGTCGTCTAAAGTGGATCTCTGAATTCTAATGACCCCATCCAGCACAGGCTGCATCACTATTCCCTGATCTGCCTTCTGGCTGACTAGAGGTACCTATGTCTCTGGATTAAGTTTCAATCTGTTTGCTCTCATCCAGTCCATTTCTGATAACAGGCACTGGCTTAGAATCAGGACAGCTTCCTTGGATTTAGGTGGAAAGGAGTAGTAGAGTTGGGTGTCATCCGCATATAGGTGGCACCGTACTCCAAAACTCCTACAGTATGCATTTTTACTTACATATGTCTTGGTAGGGGCTATGAGAATGAGCCTCAATTGATGCATTTGGTGTTTTTCACAGTGTTTATACCGTAGATAGTGGTTCTGAAAAATGATTTCGTTGCTATTTTAGTACCAGGACTCTAAAAGTAGTTACTGTTGCAATGTTTTAAAAAGTAAATTGCTACTATCTTCGTATGTTAAAATATTTGTTTCTTTAAGAACCTCTGAACGGTATAAGATGCTAGCTTACAATTGAATAAACACTCCTCTCCCTTCTGGTACATTGTTACTTCAACATCCCTTAACAGATCACACGAGAGAGCGTGAACCAGCGCTTGAACGTTGCAATTTCTTTTTCTATTAGTGAGGCCACATTCCTATAGCTGTTAAAATAAATGCACTTAGTGTTACAGCACAAATTGAATGATGTTTTCCCTTTGGATATAAGCATAGCTTAGAAAAAGGAGATAATAATTACATGTAATTAATTATTTGGAACTAATTTATTCCAAGTTATGTCTTTTTTAAAAGAACTGGAAGTAAAATTACTGTTTTTGATGTGGAGTGATATGATTAATCTTATTATAAATGAGCTGATTGTTTTATGTAAGATTGATAGTATACTTTTGTATCCATTAAATTTTATTGGAAAGAGATTACTCAGGCATCTTATCAGTTACTGACCTGGATTCTATTCATAGTTTTAGACTCCTTGAATAGCCCATATCTATGCATTGACTCAACATTTAACAATTGATTCATTGGGTCTATTCTAGTTGGGAGTTGCTCATGTTTCTCATATTAATAATTACAGTGTCTTAGAAGAAATGGTTATATCAGCAGTGGAAATGGTTATAACATAAATGGGGGAAAAGTGCTGTCATAAGCTGGTAACCATTCCATACACTACTGTGCAATTTGAGGGTAGGGACTAGGGACCTTTGGGTTGGTCTTCAAGAAGATAGCTGGCCTGGGAACATTCCTTCCAGAAATGTCAGGCTTCTCAGTATTGTAGGCTGTATATAGTCCATAGTCCTTCTCTCTCTCTTTATGTTTTTTTTTCTTGGAGAATATGTAAAATTATGTTGTTGTTTTTTTTTACCTGCCTCTGAGGCAGACACTTAAATAAATGGGATGAAGAATATCAGTGGCTAAACTACAAACTATTCAGAAAGATTAAATTAGGAACAGTTCAGAGCAAAATATGATGTTACTTGAAAGGCCACCAGCAGAGTATGCAAAGCAGATTTGCCTGTCTGTTTGACAACTTGGGTTACAAATGCATAAGTAGTTGCAGTCCCCGCATATTCTCTTTCAAATAGGACAAGAAGTGGTTATGTAATATGCATCAGTGGCTATATTTCAAATCCCTTAAGTCAGTGTTGCTTCAAATGCCTGAAATTATTCATAGTCGGGAGAAGAGCAGCCATAAAGCTTTGATTAAACTTTTTCTTGTTAACTAATATATATCCACTCCCCAATAATATTGTAATATATTTATGCTCCTTCAAGTCAGCTTTCCCTTATTCATCATGGGGTTTTCTAGGCATAATTTATTCAGAGGAGATGTGCAATTGCTTTCCTGTGACACAGAGAATATGATTTGTAACCCAGTAGAATTCTGTGGCTAAGAAAATTTGGATCCAGGTCTCCTAGAATTCTAGTCCAACATTCAAACCTCTATGCCACATTGGCTTATTGTAATATAGTACCAATCTCCAAAGATGAAGTACTTTGGCCACATCATGAGAACAAAGGAAAGCTTAGAGAAGACAATTATGCTGGGGAAAATGGAAGGAAAAATGAAGAGGGGCTGACCAAGGGCAAGATGGATGGATAATATCCTTGAAGTAACTGGCTTGACTCTGAAGGAGCTGGGGGAGGTGATGACCGACAGAGAGCTCTGGCATGGGATGGTCCATAAGGTCACGAAGAGTCGGAAGTGACTGAACGAATGAACAACAACACCAATCTCCAAACACATTTGCTGGTTAACAAAAGTTTTTGTGATAACACAGCACCAGCCTTAAACAATAAAGAAAGGGTCCAGCAACAATAGTATATGTTTAGTATATTTAGTATATACCACCCCCCACCCCTTCCCTTTGGAAGGAAAGTAAAAACCTGGCTCTGGGATCAGGCTTTGTAGAATACACAAAACAAGCCTGTATTTGAGTACTTCTTGCTTTAAAAATCCCAATTAAATCCATGGGATTGTCATAGGTTACTTACACACACACACACACACACACACACACACACACACAGAGAGAGAGAGAGAGAGAGAGAGAGAGAGAGAGAGATTTAGTCTAATATTATAGATCATGATATCATGTATCAGGTAGTTTTAAAAGAAAATGTAAAGCAGAGCAGCAGTAAAACAAACCGACCCATACCAAGGAAGAAAGGAGGTAGCCATCCTGAAGTCTGGATTATTAGAGTCAACTACATGTTAAATTTATACCAACAACACACAATGCAAAATATAAGTAATACCCATGACATTTATATTTTCCATTTGAATAACAATAGCTACATTATGCTAAAGAGAAAATAATAACATATTAATAATAAAACACAAGCAGGGCAGCATTTGCAGTGGTTTAATAAAATGTTAGAGAAATAGGAAAACTTGGCCAATAAGACCTATGGAAAATAGGTACATAACATTTTTAGAAGTTTCCTCTCCCATCTCAGCCAGCCACAAAAATTTAATAAAGCAATGGAAAGTTTATTTTTATGCCTTTTTGCACTGCCACTTATCCTTGACTTAGGCAGCATCAGGCATGTAGCCGGGGGGCTAAGGGGCTTCAGCCCCGAAATTCTCAGGGTGGTCCGCGAAAAGGCCTTACTGGTACATTATTTAAACTGTTATGTGCATTTAAATCATGATCTGATCACCATGCTCATTATATCCCACATTAATGGGGTTATTGGGATAACAATACAAAAGGTTGCTAGGGTAGACCCTCTTCCACCCAGTCTCAGCCCCCGAACCAAACTCAGCCCCCCCAAATCAAAATCCTGGCTACGGCCCTGGGCAGCATGTTCTTGTTCAGGTTAAACTGAGGCACAGTGCCCTAATACTTTGAATCTTCATCTATCCCCTGCCAGTTTCACCGACTCGTCTGGTGGGCACAACAAGGGAGAGAGCCTTCTCCTCTGTGGCCCCCAAGTCTGGGCCTCCTTGCCTGGAGAGATTAGGAAAGCCCCCACTCTGGAGACCTTTAAAAAACACCTTAAAACCTGGCTTTTCCGCTGTGCTTTCGGAGAGTAGTCATCTGATTTTTACCGTTGCTCTCCTCAATGTCCCCGTTCTTTTTGGAGTCCACCCCCCCCCCTTGTTTACATGTGCTCTCCTTCGCAAAGAAGCTACTCCACTTATCTCACCCTGAGTTTTTAACATTTTATATTTGTGCATGTGGCCCGCCTTGTCATTTGTGATTTTAGATATCCATTTGTATATTGTTTTTATGTATATATATGTATTTCCATTGTGCTCACTGTTGATGTTTTAATTTTTTTGTTGAAATTTGTTGTCTGGGCTTGGTCTCACGTTACCCGCCCCGAGACCCCATCGGGGAGATGGTGGCAGGGTATAAATAAAGATTATTATTATTATTATTATTATTCCAAGCACTGAAGAAACTGTGTTATTTTTGCTGCCTTCTCTGAAACTCTGCATTTGGGTTTCTCCTAGAGCAGCTTTACTGAACAATAGCCATTGTCACACTAATTCTAATAATGCCAGGATAAACACTATTCTGCATGCTATTTTGTATGTTAAAGGTACCTTTCAAATTAAAACAGGGGTCATGGAAAACACCTTTTAAAACTTCCAATCAGTTATATTTTGAGACATATTTTGATTAAAGGTCTCTAGTACCCTTTTATTCAAGATGAGCTCTCAAAAGGTAGAGGTATTATTATGAAGATGCTAATTATGTTTCAGTTTCATCAGAAGGTATCCGTATAAAGTAATGCAATGGGAGATGAGTAAGACATGCAGCTTGTAACAACTCATGATGCACATACAGTTAACATACTTATAAAGTGTCCTAATAATTTATAAACACTAGGGCTGTATGATAAAAAAAGTTTCAAAACTCGTTTCGGATCTAATCATAGATTGCGTTTCAGATTATTTAGACTTCTGAAAAAATTCCAATAAATTTTGAAATTAATTTGGAAGTATTTCCGAAATTCGGAAGTCTTCGGAAGTCTTCAAAAATGGTGTCCACTTTCAAAAATGGGCAAAAAAAATCAGCAGATGGGAGAGTCAGTTGTTAGCCATCAGCCAATGAGTAATCAGCAAGAAAATTCCAAAATTCGGAATTTGGATATAGGAATTCCTGTTGGGAGGAATTTCTGACTTTTTAAGAAATTGCTTAAAAAGTCAGAAGTATCTGAAAAACATCCAAAATTCGGGTGTATCCGAAATTCGAAAACAGTCCTAATAGACACAGTACTCTACCTTGCTAATAGTCATGAACATGGGTGTTTTGTGTGTGTGGATGGAACATGGAAAAAACTCCCCAAGCCAGTATGCCCCCCTATCTTATTTACTGTAGTGGACTGGATGAGGGATAGTAAACTTAAATGTAGACAAGGGAGAGATGCTCCTATTTTATATTGTGCCATACTTCTTGAAGGAAGAGTATCGAGAATCTGTAGCCCTAGGTCAGATGTTGGTCCATAGGGTTCTTTTGCCATTATTTTCAATTGGAGAGAATTTAGGAGGTCACTTAAAGTCCTGAAAAGCATTTCATGGAATTGAACTCTATTCTGCAGAAGCTCCTGTCCAACTGATGGTACACTTTAGTTAGGTCAGATTGCAGCTGGTAGATTTTTAATGCAGGCAGAGCATAAGACGTGATCCCAGCACTCATAGTTTAAAACTTTATTTGGTTGAGATCAAAGTGTTGGTTAGTACCTTTGAAATCTTTTAGATCCAAGGTGCTTCCAGATGGATGGATCCCGAAGTGAGGGTGAAGTCTGCTCTCTTCAGAATTCTGGCATTTAGACAGGGATTTCAGAACTATTTTTAGGACAGTGGTCAATACTGGCAAACAGGTTGTTAGTAATTTGCAGAGAGAGGGCAAATTACTTCATTCCTTCATTATCACTGAAACTTCCTTAAATCTGAAGATTCTTACAAGATGCACAATACATACTTAGAAATCCTCTTCTTGAATCCAGTACTGCTTATTCAGAAATAAGTGTACTGAATACATTTCAAGCAGCCTTTGTTATTCCTGTGAATAACAACAGCAGCTGTCTTTAATATTAGCTTATGATTATTTAGTATTCCTCTGATTAATAATTTCTGTGGAACCTACATGGAAGTCCTGGAGGTCCAATAATGCCAACATTGCCTTGTGTTCAAAGGGTTGACTCCTACTCTCTTTCTCTATTCCAAGATCCATGCATTTAGTAGAATATTGTATAGGATGACAGAAACATAGAGTTAAAAGAGACCATAAGAACCATTCAATCCAACCCCCTACCATGCAGGATGATACAGTCAAAGCACTCCCAATAAATCACCAGCCAGAATCTGTTTAAAAATGTCATAATAACACTATAACAGTGCAGATTTGCAGTCACACCTGGGCCTAAAGGGAGTGACCAGGTGAATTGCTATAAAGATCCTATGCCCAGGGGATGCAGATGCCTTCCTCTATGGGAGAGGGTCTCAAAAACTCCACAGACCAAAGTTTCTTGAGAAAGTTAACTGAATTTATTTTCTACAAGGCCCAAAGCTCTAGGTGCCTGGCTCTTAATTAGTTACAAAATCCAAAGATTTGCAGAACTAAAAAAAACAGGCTTACAGTCTCTTTCTTCAGTCTGTGGACGATGGATGGTGATTGCCTCTCCTTCTCTTTGTCTCTGGTCAGCAGCCACGGATGGTAGACAGACCTCAGCCACTGGATTCCTATAAGGTGAAGGGCGAGTCCTTCCTATTTTGAGTCCAGGGCTGTCGAAGGCGGCCAAAGTCCCACATCCTTCACCTAGGCCTTCCGATATGCCCGGTATGGATGGATGGACTCTGGCAGGATTTATATATTTTTAAAAGGTGACAGGCCGGAGCTGACTGCCCCGCAAAACTCAGCCATACGTCCCTGGCATCACTGAGCAAACAGAGTGGTTTCCCTCATTTCATAACCTTTAAAATTGGAGGGAAATCCAGTCAGAGACACTGATTGAATGGAGCCTCTGGGGTGACTTTTGAGGGAAAATCCTAGGTGGTGATTGGGGAAGGCTATGAGGTGATTTCAGAAAGGAAAACTAAGAGGATGAGCCCCTCCCACCCAGGAAAAAACAACAACCTCAGCCAAAAAGCTACAAAGAGGCCTTGAAACAAAATGGGAGCCTGTTAACCTAGCAAAAGCACATAAAAGTAAGCATACACTTTCAATATGCTTTGCGCAGGCTGCAACAGCAGAGTAATAGGCTCTATATAGCTGATGTTTCTAAAATAAGTCAACATATCCTAGTAGCTGCTTCTCTCCCCAACAATGACAAAATCTTCCTTAAAATTACACCATTGTGTGTTCTCCCCCCCCCTCTATATATTCTTCCACTATGTATTCTTATGATATTATAATAGTATTTGGTTTTTTAAAATAAAGTGCCATTGGCGTGTATGGTGTTTTACAGGGTATAGGAGGACATGTTACAATTGGCACAGAGGAAAAAACGGGGGGGGGGGTGGCAGTGGGGGCATCAGAGCTAAACATGGAAACAAGATATCATTGCTTTGGTTCATTGCATACAGGCTGATTACAAAGACAGGAAAGTCCCAGATGTTGTTCTTTTCTATCTGATTTTAGTTTGGCGATTTATAATGCTTTCTTTATCCTATGATGTTTCCTGTTACCTCGCAGTATGATTGGATACCTTTTAATAAGTTTATTTTATAAACTTGGAAATATCAAAACAAAATGTTGGATTTTTTAATCAGTCAGGGTGCATCCATACTTAAGTTTACTGTATGTACTTACAATAAGGGCTGACAATAAGTGTCCAGGAGAAAAGGTATGGATACACTGAAGGAGACCTTCAGATGGCTGAACAAAAGCTCATGGGCACAAATATCTGTTGGGCAAGGGGAAAGAAAAGAAAGGAAAGGAAAGTGTATGAGGGAGGCTTGGAAAAGCTATGAAAATAATGATGAGAATTGTGATGGACCAAAGAGCTGTAGGGCATTCAGGAACAAAGGGCACAATATTATTCTTGCTGTCATCTGACAGTAATCTTTCTACACAAAGAGTTATTGAGACTGCATAATCTAGAATGGTAATATTGGGATACTTGTAGGATTACTTATGTTGACTTTACCTGGTATGAGCCTTTAAGGTTGTAGGAAACACCCATTTGAAATCCTGATGCTTGTTAGTGTATACCGTACTGAGCTAGATGAGTTAATGGTGTGACTTATGAAGCAGATCCCTCCATCCCATCCCATATTGTTTCAGATTGTGGCTAGATAATACTGAATGTGTTTCCTTTCGTAACACCACAGAATGAGTGCTACCAAGTCTAATGAAGTGATACAGTCTATAAAAACTTTTACTAAACAAAAGATGCTAGTTGATAATGTACCCCAAGGCTTCTGATTGTTTGTTAGAATAAACAACATAAGAAATTGTGTAGCATTATTACCTATATTGATTTTTTCTTTTGTTATTGGGGGCATTTAAATATTTCGAAATCTAGCATAAAATTATTATTCATTTTGTTGTTGAAAGATAAATCAACAACAATACACAATGCACAATGCATGCAAATTCAGTTTGTAACATTTTATAACCAGAGGTTCACAGCATACAAGTCTGCCTGGATGCTACAATCAGCAGATGAGGCCTTGCTCTTGGTCCCACTTCCATCTGGTGGAAACGAGAGAAAGTGCCTTCTCTGGGGTTGTCCCTCACCTCTGCAACTCCCTCCCTAAGGAGATCAAAATAGCCCCCTCCTTACGTGCATTTAAAAAAACAACTAAAGACCCTTTTATGCGCACAAGCATACCTAGAAGAGGACACCTGGCACAAACAAAACTGAAAGGATTATGGGAATGGCTTATTACTCTGATTTTTAAATTATATGTTTAATTTTGATTAATCCCAATTTTAAGTCTTGTCTCTATGTAAATGGGGAGGCAAATAGACTAGAACAAGGAACAATGGGGAGGCAAATAGACTAGAATACATATATAGTGTGGGCACCTAGCACCCATTGGGTTTTGATTCCAGGATTCACTGTGGCTACCAAAATCCATTGATGCTAAAGTCCCATTATATACAATAGCATATGAAATGGCAAAATCAAGGTTTGCTTTTTTGGAAATTTTAAATAATATTTTCAGGATGTGGGTGGTTGTATCTATGAATGCAGAATCCATGAAAAAGAGAGGGTTGACTGTAATGCTCTTACTCATTTCAAGTCCCCTTGTTTCAGCACATGTATATAATTCCTTGTTTTGTAGTGGAAAATCTACAGGTGTATGGAAAGTAAAGCATCCCTTGTTACCATCTGATTTCCCCTCAAAAGTGTCTTTCTAGATCAGTCTTACAACAGAAACACAGGGTAGTGTATCCTGTATAAAATATGAACATAAAGGCAAAATAAAACCATAATCAAACAATGCATAAACTGCATGTGAAATCAACAGTAAAACATGATAACTATCTGAAAGTACAAAAAAAAGGTTTTGTAGCAGCTTTGAGACTAGCTGAGAGGGAAAAAAGTTGCTAGAAGAAGCTCTTAGAGACTAAGTCTACTGCATCAGATGCCTTGTGTCCCAAGTTGTGAGCATAGGTGTATGATTATAAAACTTATTCAAATAGTCATGTTAGTTTGGAATGTCAATATGCAAAGGAATCTTGTAGCATCTTAAACACTAACTGAGAGAATGAAGTTGATAGCGTAAGCCAGGGGTGCTCACACCTTTTCAGCATGCGAGCTACTCTTAAAGCAACCAAGTCCAAGTCTTTAGGGGTTATAGGCCAGTATCAGACTGTATCTACACTGCCAGATAATCTGAGATAAGAAGGTAGTCTGGGATCAGATACTGGGATATAGGGCAGATATAGGGCAGTGTAGATACAGTCTGATACTGGCCTATAATCCCTAAAGACAGTAATCTGATCTTGGAAGTGAAATGGAATCAACTTTGGTTAGGTCTTGGATGGGAGAATATCAGTTGGTGTTGAATATATTCCATTGGAAGCACATGGCAGAACCACCTTGCCTTACGAAATTCATAGTCCTTGCCTTACGAAATACATCAGGTTGCCATAAATTGACAGGTAACTTGGATCATTGGTCACATGCACACATACACATATGAGGTAGAGTTTGGATATGTTTAGATTGTGACTCTGGGGTTACTGTAACTCATTTTTTAAATCTTTAAGATATAATGGGGTGGTGTTTTCCTTTTGCTCAGCTTTTAGTGTATCCAAAAATGATCAACTTCACTTACGCCCTATGGATAAAAATCTCCTGTGATAATGGGGAAAGTGTTTGTCATCTATGCTAAATGCCCACAGTGTTGTTTTATCCCTGTATTTTCTCTTCCAGTCTGAATACCATTATGAATACACAGCATGCAACAGCCTAGGCTCCAGATGGAGAGTAGCTGTGCCACACACTCCAGGACTCTGCACCGGCTTGCCAGACCCCATCAAAGGCACAGAATGCTGTAAGCCAGTATTGCTGCCACTGCATCTTTCCTGCTCATAGCTTTTTCCAGCACATTGGAGATTCCTGGGCTTCATTGAACCACTGGCATGAGAGAGCTATTTTCAGGACGCACAGGCAGTGCTGTCATTTCAATAAAACCCACGTCACCAATGCTGCTTACTTGGAAGTAGAACTGATTCTTCCCCAGCTCTTCTAATGTTTGAACATTGAGAAGAAAGAGATTGAAATGCGAACTGATCTTGAATACCCCTCAGTTGGCATTTCCTCTGACCTGTAGTAAAATGTGTTTTAATTTCTGTCTCTGAAGAGGAAAAATATTGAGAGAGTTAGTATTCTTAAAATAACATTTTGCTGAAGTTCTTTTATTATTAGCAAGGACTGCAGTAAAATGGCTGCTGTATAATTACTTAATTGACATATTCAGTTCATTGACAGAAAATTGCTCATTGTTAATTGGGCAGCAGAGTTGTCTGAAAATGTTTAATGTTTAAAAAAATGTTATATTGCTTGTTATAGTGCTCATTACTTTTATATGACTTTCTGTTACCTCTTTTAAGAGCATCAAATCAAGCTGCTATCCAGGTTAAGTATCTCTGAATTCCAAAATCTAAAATACTCCAAAATCTGAAATTGTCCACTTGAGTGTCATTTCTTTTCTAAGGTTCAATGTATGCAAACTTTGTTTCATGTACAAAATTACTAAAAAAAATATGGTGTATAAAATTCCCTTCCGGTTATGCATATAAGAAGTATATGAAATAAATTAATTAATTTCATGTTTAGATTTGAATTCTATCTTCAAGATATCTCATTATGTCACTATATGCAAATACAGGTATTCCAAAATAACAAAAATCCAAAATCCAAAACATTTCTGATCTCAAGCAATGGATACTCAACCTGTATATGTTTAGTATAACATGCATCCCACAGTTTGACAACTGATAGTACATTTAGTACCATTGTCTTCAGCTCATAAATTGTGCAAAGATTCTTTGGCTCCTCACCTCCCAAGTCAGAACTATGAGAGAGGTCTCTCTGTGTGTAAGTATGTGTCCTTGCGGAATAATTGACTGCACTAAGGATCACACACTAATGCAGGCTCTAAGAAAATGTAGCTGCTTATGCAACCGAGTTTCTGAAAGTCTACTGTCTCAGCAGGATTTGGATATAGCACAATTAAGAGACTGATATAAGACTTGTCAAAAAAACAAAAATAACCCCCTGTCTAAATGCCTCTTAATATTGCTCCTTAAAAGTACATTTATAATGTAAATAGAAGCTGTAATTCATTCCATTCTTCCTCGGTGCATTACTTTTGAAATGTGGGTTCCTAACAATGCCATTACCTAAAAATACCTTCTCCCAGGTAACTAAATTGCTACTGTCAGATTTTGATCAGAATCCAAGTTGTAGAGGCATAACCAATGTTTTCAAGCTGAAACCAATACATAAAGAAATTCGAGTAAGGACTTACCCAGAATAAGCAAATTGGACAGGCATGCGGGTCCTTCCCACTACGCTGAGAGGTGCTTTCTTTCTGTTTCTATTGTAATAATTATTTCACACCTTGCATTTAAAGGTACAAACAAGCTTGTTGATTTATTCAGTTTATACCCCACGTTTCTCCAAAGAGTGGGCCTCAAAGTGACATATGATTTTAAATAGAGTACAAAGAAAACTCAAAAAGAACTCAAGGATAAAAGAGTTGAAATCTTTGAAAAACAGGAGAAGAAAAAACAGCACTAATGCGGGAAAATGCCCTCCCTGTAGAAAGAAAGAGCAGTCTCCCAAAGGCACACCTGAAAAGGGGGAGTATCAGAGACTGGAGGCAACCAAGGAGGGATGCTGATACTGAAAGAAAGGTTTCCCTTGATTATCTCAAATCCTGGGCAAACTTGTAGAGGAGAATATGGGTTTTTTTATCACTAATAACCAGTACTTTGAATTGTGCCTGGAAACAAATCAAAAGCCATTGAAGCTGTTGTTAACAAGGGAATCATGCTCACCATAATTGGTCCCAGTCAACCAACTATCTGGAGTATTTTGTACCACCAGTAGTTCTTGAACAGTAAACAAAATGTGATGTAGGTTGTAATGTGTATCCAGGGGCTCTTTGGATCTCTTTTCTCTATGGATACAATGAAAGCTTAAATAGCTGTTAAATTATGATACAAATATGTAATTATAAGACCAATTTGATTAGCTAGGCTATACCATCAAAGATGTTTTTTAAAAAACCCAGCCCAGCATGTCAATACTCATTTATTTTTCTTTAATGTTTTTCTCCCTTCTAAAACCATTGAGAATGTTTAAAATGTCATCCCCTTTAATTCTCCTTTGCATACAGAAATTTCACAACACCTTGCACAGGATCAGGTAGATTTTAAAAATTTGAGTGATGACAATTTAATATCTGCATTGTGACAGTAATAGAGAGAACCAAGATTTGAAAATCCAGAATTTGTTTCCTCCCACTATAAAGATCTTGGTGTTGCCACTGTATGTTCAACTGGTGGGTACATGAGGGAAGACTAGATTCTGCAACAGCTTTCTCCAGATTACCCATTTGGCTGTTTTCCTGCAAGCCTTTCCTCATCATGAAAAAATTAACTTATTACTATAGACCAGTTTAACTCCCATACATTTGAAGCTCAAAAAACTCAGATTAGTGGGAATGAACTAAAATCAAGTCACAGTTTCTAATCCTGATTCTAGATAATAGGGACTTCCAATTAAACTAAAATCAGCAGTGGACATGTTTGATCACTTCCTCACAACTGTACAATTGGAGAAAATACTAGGAAAAACTAGGAAAAGGTCGCTTTTTTTTTTAACATAGTAGGAAACTTGGCTTTCTTTTTGTGTCTGTAGAAGGCTTAGGGCACAAGCCAGAGCATATTAGAAGAAAATCCCATATAGTGCAATGAGAGTTATCCCAAGGTGTGTGTAGAGCTTTATAATGCAACCTTGGCCAGACTTAAGCCTCACAGAGTTCAGTAAGGTTTGTCCCTCATAGGTATGTTTAGCATTTCAGTCTTAGTCTCTGGTTTCCCACCCTCCCCCAAAAAAGTATGTTGGGCTGCTTGAGCAACTGCATGCAATGGAAAGGCAAGACGTCAATTATGTTAACAGATAAACAATATATATTTTGCCTTGGTTTATTTATAACCATTTTTGCTTTTAGATGCATAGAAGAAAAACAGCCTTATCAAAATGTTTTCTGATTTCACTCCAGGTTCAGCAAGCACTACTCCACTTACCTGTTGGTTCACCAGAATGCTAGGACTCAATCTAGAAAATCTCTGTTTTTTTAAATCCTTTCACCTGATCTTGCTTTTGCTCTTCTGCATTTCAGCATTTTCCTGCACAGCAGGCACGTTCTTGGACATGAAAGATCAGTCATGCAAACCATGTGCAGAGGGCACGTATTCTCTTGGGACCGGCATCAAGTTCGATGAATGGGATGAACTGCCCCATGGTTTTGCCAGTGTGGCAACCAACCTTGGAGTTGATTACAGCCTCACAGATTCCTTGGGAAATTGTAGCATGTGAGTGGGCTTGTTGTTATCATTAATGTTGGAACACACCATCCATGCTGCTCAGCATCAGTCAGTGATTTCAAGGCTGCTGTAGATTTGAAAAACTAGGCAGCACATTTGATTTGGCATGCTTGTGAATTTCTCATTAATGCTCTGCAATTCTGCTCTTAATTTTAGGATTTCTACTGCTGTTTGTGAGCCATGTGTTTTGTTTTACTTACAGTTAACCGATGCACTCCTGCATGTACATACAGTTGATGTTCACACTGTGATTTAGTTAATGGGCATATGTGTACATTAACCTGAAAGGAAGGGGAGAAACATGAACTAAAAATAAGGGCAAAGTGTTAATTCTGAAATTGATTTGATCATTCTTAGCATTAAATCAGAGTGTGGGACATGGATTTCAATTACTCCATATGTTACAATAATGGGGGAAATCCACCCATCCTCCTTTGATTAGGGGCTTCACTGTGATGATAGATGATAAGCTCATATGCCACAGTCATTGGGACTGTAGTTAACAGTGCTGCTTCTAATTTCCTATTCCATCTACATTGGATTATTTGAACAACTAATTTTAACTTGTAGCAGTTTGTCTCCCTCTTTTTATAATTTTTTAGACCACAAGTTAGGATGTCTATTTAAAAAAGCAGGACAATTTAATTTGTAAACCAAGATGGTTTGTGTTATGGCCATGGCATTTGTTTGTGTGTGTGTATTGTGTGCCATTTCCATCTTATGGTGACCCTAAAGCAAACCTATCATGGGGGTTTGGTGGCAAGATTTGCTCAGAGTTGGTTTTCCTTTGCCTCTCTCTGAGGCGAAGAGTGTGTGATTTGTCCAAGGTCATTCAGTGGCCTTCTATAGCTAAGGAAGGATACAAACCCTGGTCTCCAGATTTGCAGTCCAGCATTCAAATCATTATACCATACTGATTCATACCAACATGATTTTTCTAAAGAAAGATTATTATATTACAAAAATATAACCTATTAAAATTCTAGTAATTTTTAATCATACAGTTTTATCAGTTAAATGCAATATTTTATTATTTTTGTGTTCCAAATTTTGATTTATTTATAAGTGACAAATGACAAGTCTTAGGGAAAAAGATCCAAACATCTCATGAAACAGGTGCAAGATACTGAAAGAAAAGAGAAGCAAAACCAAATCTTGCCTATTCTTTCAAACGCCACTGGAGATATTTCAGTTTAGCTTCACAGCAAGAAATAATTGCTTCTGTAGTTTTAATATGACTTTTCCATTCAATGTTTAATGAAAAGAATACAGTTTTCATCAACTTATTCAAAATGTGTACCATTTAATTATGAAAAAGACAATATTAGCGAAATAGTGCATAGTGAAAATAATAATGGGGGAAAATTTCAAGTTTGATTTCTCAAGACTTATTTCTCTAATTCCACATGTCAGGCAAATGTGCACGATTTATAAAGTCTCATCTATTTTTAACAACCTGCTTGGTTGGAAAGCAAATACTTAACACTTGCTGTGATTATTGAAGTGATCAGTCAACTTCTTGGCACTCACTTGAGCTGGGAAACATTACCCCATGTACCATATTTAATATATTTCTTGATCTCCTTTATATTATTCCCAGAAAGAGCTTTTCCTTTCCTTTGAAAACTACTGTCAGGGAAACATGCTAACCCAACGATTGCCCTTTTAGTAATCTGTTTGCTTGTCAATTAATAGTAAATAGTGCAAGTCTGAATCTTACCAAAGCATGAAACTATAATAACACATCACGTGCCTTCCAGTTCTAGAAGAACTGACACTTCCTTGAAGGTATTCTTTAACACACTAGTGCTAGGAGGTGCTGGGTTATGGGTCAGAGGAAGACCAACTTATATACAAGGTAAGGTGACACTTCCCCTACCCTGTACAAATAATATGTAAAGATGCTGTTCATTGGAGCCCAGCATCAGTGCATGTTTCCCAGTCCTCCACTTACCTTAAAAGTTATGTTGAAGCAGGTACCAGCTGTTACAATAACGAATTACTTAAACATTCTGACTCCTGTACATGACATTGACAGGAGCATGTCTTTATTTGTTTGATTCTACTCTGACATTATTTTGTGCTAGTGTTGAAGTATGGAAAAGGGATGGTGGTAATCATTGCTCCTATTCTTCTAATGATTATTATCATTATTTAAGACTGCAGCCCATTAGCCCACTTGCCATGTTTGCTCCCACCCAGGCAGCTGCTCCAGTAGTATTATTGATCCCAGCCAATGCTTCTTACAATTGGATTGAATTGAACACAATCAAACCAAGATGCTGGAAAACAAAACAGCTGACAGCCTTAACTAAAACTGACATATAGTTGGGCACATTTTTTAGCTCTGTGGACTGGTGGGTTATTATGATACATAGTCCATTCCTGCTGTCCAAGTTCAGCCACCATGAATTTTAACAATTTCTATTCTGCTCTTGTCTGCCTATAGTTTTACTCCTAGTTGTAGCAATTAAGCCTAATACTGTGATGATATTTTGTGAGCTTGTGATTTTAAAGTGTGCAAGAGGTTAACCCTAGTCAAAGATAGGCCTTTTGTCCTATCCATCAGACTCCCACATTTACCTACTGGAGTCTAATACTGCCACCTTGTTTTTCCTTCCTGGTGCTTTGATCATTTGATGCTGAGGAAAAATGAGCTCAGACTAATCAGGCAAGAGACAAGACTTTAAAGAGGAGCTTTTGGAGGAAAAACTCAACAATCTGGTGCTGTGAAGTGTTTGTGCAACTTGCAAATGTAACCTACTTCTCATATCACTTAAATTATTCATCAAACTTCTAAGTCTGTGCATGGGAACAGAGCAGCAGATTACCATTGCGATTTTTTCTCATTAAGAGTTGTCTGGATCTGCTACTTTGTCTTAGATTCAGGGGAAATTTCCATTCAGTGGCGATGGCAGACCAGAGATTGCGTATTTGCTGTTGTTGTTGTGTATATGGTCTGAAAGCTATGAGTTGCTCTTATTGCAAATAATTAGAGCACACTTCTTTTAGTTTTCATAAATGTTCATGCAATTCCAAAATATGTGGCTGGTATATATTATGTACTGTACATGAGAGATTTATCTAAACTTCTGATGCTTCAAAGTAAAGCCAACCCTGTGTGTATTTTTAACTAAATATAATGACTTGGGAAGAAAAGGGAGGCTGGTTAGAAAATAAGGTGCTTTTTGATGAAACAAGGAATGTTATTTGGGGGGTGAGGATGATTGCCTAGCGTGGGGGAAGGTAGACATGTATATAAGTAAGGCAGGGTACATGAGAAGAAAGGAGAATTAAATAACAATGAGAACCTCACAAACATTGTCACATTTCTACCAACCTATTAAAATATTGTGGGCTCTGTTTGACTAAGTTGTTTGGAAGTTTGCTAGTCATCTTTTTTCCCTGGGTCTGTGAGCTCAGGTAGAGCACATAATATATACCAGCCACGTATTTGAGGGAGAAGGATACTGCTGAGAAGAAATGAGTGAATGATTTAGTTTGGGGTGGAGATATATAGTTGCTCTCAAAATTTCTGAGACTTATAAACATAAACTTATTAAGAGGGAGAGTAAATGGGAATTTTGTGCAGACAATTAGTTGGGGGAGGAGAACTTATGAGAAGAAGGCCCAGGGTGCCGTACTACCACATACACAGGACAAAAACATGGATTGTGCTGCAGTGGCCTTCAGCATTTATATTATGATAGTTTTCCTGAATGATGATATAAAAAGCTATCCCAACATCATGTGCAAACTGGCCAATGTGGTGGAAAAGAAGGTAGAAAGCTTGACACCTAACTACTACACTTTGACTCATGAAAGATCATGAGGAATATGAGGATATAACAGACCAAAGTGTCAAAGATGTGTCAAAGAGGTGGGATGTATCTCGAGATGACTGAGATTTGATCTTCGCGGCCGGAATCCAAGTGATCCCAACCTCCATAATAGAGGTTTCATGGTCGGACTACTGTGTCCTGCAAGTCCAATTGGAGCTAGCCATTCCATCCGGTAAGGGTGCCGAACCTATTTGGGTTCGCCCAAAGAGACCACAAGGTTCCTGAATGCTCTGAGGGGATTTGGATCCTACCAGCGACTCAGTCTACAGGCAAGTGGAGTGCTGGAACATCAGTCTCTCCGCTGCCTTAGACGAAATCGCCCCCAGACGCCCTCTCAAACCCCGTGTAAATTGCTCACCTTGGTTCACCGAGGAACTACGAGCGATGAAATGGGAAAAGAGATGGCTAGAGGACATGTGGCGAGATCTCCGTGACGGAGCATCAAGATTGGCTTATAAACAATTTAAAGATGTTTATGAGCAGGCTATTAGGGAAGCCAAAAAGGTTTACTACTCTTCCCTGATAGAGTTGGATAGCTCACGCCCAGCCCAATTATTTAAGGTTATTCGGTCATTGATGACAATTCTGGCAGTCCAAAATGATAGGGAATTGACTCTAACAGCTGAGGCTTTCCAGAGCTATTTTGCCGACAAAATTTTGACGCTCCGCCGGGATATCCCAGCCACAATTGATACAATAAGTGAACTCGAGACTCCATGGCCATTCAATGGGTGCACCTTCAGCTGTTTCCAACTGCTGGATGCAGCAGCTGTCAATGGGATTCTGGTTGCAACTAGGCCAACTACATGCTCCCTCAACCCGTGCCCCTCCTGGCTAGTTAGATCCTGTCAGGAGGGGTTATGAGACCCCCTGTGTAGGATAATTAACAGCTCCCTTGAGCAAGGAGTGTTCCCAGGGGGGGTTTGAAGGAGGCCATGGTAAGACCACTACTGAATAAACCGAATTTATATCTTTCGGTTCCCTCCAGTTACCGCCCGATTTCGAACTTGCCGTTCCTGGGCAAGGTGATTGAGAGGGCAGTAGAGGGTCAGCTGCAACAGTTCTTAAATGACACAGCTGGACTTGATCCTTTCCAGTCCGGCTTCCATATTGGGCATGGGACGGAGACTGTGCTTGTCTCCATTACAGACCAACTTCGCTGCCAGTTGCCATGGTGGGTCAGCACTGCTGGTGTTGTTAGATCTCATGGCAGCCTTTGACATGGTAGATCACAGATTACTGACCCATCGTTTAGCCGTGACGAGAGTTAGGGGGACTGCCCTTAAATGGGTGGCCTCCCTTCTTCAAGACCGGGGACAACGTGTGGAGAGGGGGGGGGGGATGGCCTCTGGGAGACTCCCATTAAGTTGTGGTGTTCCCCAGGGAGCTATCCTCTCCCTTTTATTGTTTAATATCTATATACATCCACTTGCCCGATTGGTTCTCGATTTTGGTCTGGAGTGTCATCAGTACGCTGATGACACCCAGCTGGTGCTAAGAATGGATGGCAGGCCGGACACCGTACCCAATTGTTTCCATCAATGCCTCGAAGTCGTGACTGGATGGCTGTGTTCTAGCCGGTTGAAGGTAAATCCATCAAAGACGGAGATCCTATGGCTGCGTCGTCCTGGTGTTGGTGAGTGCCGGTTGCCTACCCTGGATGGCAAGCGGTTAAGCCCATCATCTTTGGTAAAAGGCCTGGGGGTCCAATTGGACTCACTGCTATCGATGGAGATGGTCTCCATGGTTAGCAGGTCTGCATTCTTCCATCTCCGACAGGTTAGGTGACTGGCTCCCTACCTATCCAGGAATGACCTAGCTACGGTGATCCAGGCGACGGTTATCTTGAGGCTAGACTACTGTAACGCTTTCTACATTGGCCTTCCCTTGTCGACAACCCGGAAACTAAAGCTGGTGCAAAATGCTGCTGCTCGATTGCTGGTGGGAACATCGAGAAGAGAGCACATTACACCAATTTTACAGCAATTGCACTGGCTACCAGTAGCGCCAACTCTATGGAATGAGTTACCAGATGAAACTCGTGCTATCAGAGTTGACCCCCTTCCGGAGGGCCTGCAAGACGTTCCTCTTTAGGCAGGCCTTTAATTTAGGTGCCTCCTGATAATCCTGTCCATACCCTTGTGTTTTTTCGTATCCAAACTGTTTTATGTGTATTTTATTGTTTTACTAGCTTGGGGACCCGGCGTTGCCCGGGTCATTTGAGAAGTGCAGCAGGATGTAGAGTGGGTCATGGGGGCTCTGTGTGCCAAGTTTGGTCTTGATCCATCATTATTGGGAGTTGCAGTGGTATCATGAAATTACAGAAGGTAGTGGAAGTCCCATCATCTCTGGTCCACCCTCCCCCAAAATGTAGTAGGATGTAGATTGGATCATGGGGGCTCTGTGTGCTAAGTTTGGTCTGTATTGGTGAATGGATGAGGATTGCATTGTTTTTAGGAAGTTAGTGAAGGTACTTCAAGTCCCATCATCCATGGTCCGTCTCACACAAAACAGCACCAGGATGTAGAGTGGGTCATGAGGGCTCTGTGTGGCAGGTTTCGTGTTGATCAGTCATAGGATTAGGTTTGTAGCAGGCTTGGAAAGTGAGGGAAGGTACTGCAAGTCCCATCATCCATGTTCTGGCCCCCTCCAAACTTCAGTAGTATGTAGAGTGGGTCACTGGAGCTCTGTGTGCCAAGTGTGGTCTTTATCGGTGTTTGTTGGGGGCCACAGTGGTCTGTGGGAAGAGGGGTGTGAAAGTACTACAAATCCCATCATCCATTGTCAGTCCTCCCCCAAACCTCAGCAGGATGTGAAGGCAGTCATAGGGGTTATGTATGCCAAGTTTGGTCTCGATCAGTGATCGGATGAGGGTTGCAGCGGACTTGGGAAGTGAGTAGAGGTACTTCAAGTCCCATCATCCATGGTCCACCCTCCTCCAAACTGCACCAGGACGTAGAGTGGGTCATGGGGGCTGTGTGTGCTAAGTGTGGTCTGTATTGGTCCTTTTTGGTGGCCTCAGTGGTCTGTGGGAACCAAAGTGTTTGAAAGTACTACAAATCCCATAATCCGTGGGTCATGTCCCCTGAACCGCACCAGGACGTAATGGGGGTTAGGGGGGTTATGTGTACCAAGTTTGGTGCAGGTCCATCACCCACGCTGGTCGCTGTGGCCTGTGAAAATGGCTGCCACATATCCACCCTTCTGCCCTCCCGCCCTCCCGCCCTCCCACCCTCCGCACACATACACACATACAAACATTCCACTTTATAAAGGTACTAGCTTGGGGACCCGGCGGTGCCCGGGTCATTTGAGAAGTGCAGCAGGATGTAGAGTGGGTCATGGGGGCTCTGTGTGGCAAGTTTGGTCTTGATCCATCATTATTGGGAGTTGCAGTGGTATCATGAAATTACTGAAGGTAGTGGAAGTCCCATCATCTCTGGTCCACCCTCCCCCAAAATGTAGTAGGCTGTAGATTGGGTCATGGGGGCTCTGTGTGCTAAGTTTATTCTGTATTGGTGAATGGATGAAGGTTGAATTGTTTTTAGGAAGTGAGTGAAGGTACTTCAAGTCCCATCATCTGTGGTCCGTCTCACACAAAACAGCACCAGGATGTAGAGTGGGTCATGAGGGCTCTTTGTGCCAGGTTTGGTATTGATCAGTCATTGGATCAGGTTTGTAGCAGGCTTGGAAAGTGAGGGAAGGTACTGCAAGTCCCATCATCCATGTTCTGGCCCCCTCCAAAGTTCAGTAGGATGTAGAGTGGGTCACTGGGGCTCTGTGTGCCAAGTGTGGTCTTTCTCGGTGTTTGTTGGGGGCCGCAGTTGTCTGTGGGAACAGAGGGGCGTGAAAGTACTACAAATCCCATCATCCATTGTCAGTCCTCCCCCGAACCTCACCAGGACATGAAGGCAGTCATGGGGGTTATGTGTACCAAGTGTGGTCTCGATCAGTAATTGGATGAGGGTCGCAGCGGACTTGGGAAGTGAGTAGAGGTACTTCAAGTCCCATCATCCATGGTCCACCCTCCTCCAAACTGCACCAGGATGTAGAGTGGGTCATGGGGGCTGTGTGTGCTAAGTGTAGTCTGTATTGGTCCTTTTTGGTGGCCTCAGTGGTCTGTGGGAACCAAAGTGTTTGAAAGTACTACAAATCCCATAATCCGTGGGTCATGTCCCCCGAACCACACCAGGACATAAAGGGGGTTAGGGGGGTTATGTGTACCAAGTTTGGTGCAGGTCCATCACCCGCGCTGGTCGCTGTGGCCTGTGAAAGTGGCTGCCACATATCCGCCCTTCTGGCCTATGAAAGTGGCAGCCACATATCCGCCCTCCCGCCCTCCGCACACATACATACATACAAACATTCCGCTTTATAAAGGTATACAGATACAGATATACAGATGTAAACCGCCCCGAGCCTGCAGGGAGGAGCGATATATAAAAGTGAATAATAAATAAATAAATAAATAAATAAAGATTACCAAATTGAGAAGGCAAATACTGGGAAGAACCCAGAACCATGGGGTTAACTGATTACGGGCTTTCTCCTTGGCCAATGATTCTGTGCCATTGATACAGCAGGCACAAGCCTCAGAGAGCATGTTTATGGCAGGTTTTGTAGATTATTTTATTATTTACTAGCTTGGGGACCCGGCCCTGCCCGGGTCATTTGAGAAGTGCAGCAGGATGTAGAGTGGGTCATGGGGGCCCTGTGTGCCAAGTTTAGTCTTGATCCATCATTATTGGGAGTTGCAGTGGTATCATGAAATTACTGAAGGTAGTGCAAGTCCCATCATCTCTGTGTGTCCCCCCCCCCAAAAGTGTAGTAGGATGTAGATTGGGTCATGGGGGCTCTGTGTGCTAAGTTTGGTCTGTATTGGTGAATGGATGAGGGATGCATTGTTTTTCGGAAGTGAGTGAAGGTACTTCAAGTCCCATCATCCATGGTCCGTCTCACAGTAAACTGCACCAGGCTGTAGAGTGGGTCATGAGGGCTCTGTGTGCCAGATTTGGTGTTGATCAGTCATTGGATTAGGTTTGTAGCAGGATTGGGAAGTGAGGGAAGGTACTGCAAGTCCCATCATCCATGTTCTGTCCCCCTCCAAACTTCAGTAGGCTGTAGAGTGGGTCACTGGGGCTCTGTGTGCCAAGTGTGGACTTTCTCGGTGTTTGTTGGGGGCCACAGTGGTCTGTGGGAACAGAGGGGTGTAAAAGTACTACAAATCCCATCATCCATTGTCAGTCCTCACCAGGACGTGAAGGCAGTCATGGGGGTTATGTATGCCAAGTTTGGTCTCGATCAGTGATTGGATGAGGGTTGCAGCGGACTTGGGAAGTGAGTAGAGGCACTTCAAGTCCCATCATCCATGGCCCACCCTCCTCCGAACTGCACCAGGACGTAGAGTGGGTCATGGGGGCTGTGCTGAGTGTGGTCTGTATTGGTCCTTTTGGTGGCCTCAGTGGTCTGTGGGAACCAAAGTCTTGGAATGTACTACAAATCCCATAATACGTGGGTCATGTCATAGGGGGGGTTTATGTGTACCAAGTTTGGTGCAGGTCCATCACCCGCACTGGTCGCTGTGGCCTGTGAAAGTGGCTGCCACATATCCGCCCTGGCCTGTGAAAGTGGCTGCCACATATCCGCCCTGGCCTGTGAAAGTATACCGGTGTAAAACAGAAAGGAGTAAAAAAATGGAAAAGGCCTGCATGGAATTAGCAGTAAGGTCCAATGAGGCTGGGTGAGGGGGCTTTGGGCCAGAATTATTTACATAAGCATTAAAAGGCATTAGAGAAAGGTATTTATTGTTTTCTCTTGTGTCTTTTGAGTGAAGTAGGGCCTTACCTTGTAGAGTGGCAGTGCCTGTTCTAAAGATCCTGTCAGAAGCTGCCTTTCTCTGACACTGTGTTGAAGAGGGAAGATGGATGCCTCTTTTGGGCCTATCTGGGAGAAGGGGATTTGTAGGGGCTACAATGTTTTCTGGGAAGTGAATTGGGATGCAAATCCCATCATTCGTCGGCCATCCTGCCCTAAACTCTATTTTGGGGCCTGTAATGTTATGGCCTGCTATTGGTAACTTTAAAAGGCCGAATGGCAGGCAGCCGTTTTCTAAAAGTTGAGGGGGAGGAGAATACAGTAAAGCAGTTTTGGTACTTTCTGTGGAGGAGAAAGGTCAGAGAGTGATGCTGCACACGTGTAGAGCTTTGAAAAGTGGGTTTCTGTGCCAAGAATCAGGCAGGCACTTGCTCCGTGAATGTAACACTGTGATTGGTGCTTCTAATCAATGCTGTGACTTGATAAAAGACACCCCGTGCCTAGCGTGAGATAACGTAGGCTTAGATTGGTCTAACAGTACAAGATGTGCTATTGGGTGATGTTAGTGCCAAAAGGGAGAAGAACTGCGCATGTACAGAGGGATTCAGCCCCATCCTTTGCTGGCAAGGAAAGGCAGAATGTGAAATGTTGCTAATCGGGTACATGAGCGTCCCAAGCCACTGATATGTACTGTGAGAAAGAACTAACTTAGAAATGTTCATTGTTCTAACACATAGGTGGGGTTTTGAGATGTGATGCTAATGGAAATGTAATGTTTTATTGGATTAATGAAATGCCATGAGACACCAGCCAATTATGATTGTGTAAAATCCATGAAGGAGGGCGGGCTTTTCCGAGATGCCGCCATGGGGGTATAAATGCTTTGTACTGAGAGTGACCAGGGCCGTTTGCCCCTGATCAACAGCTTGTTCTGTTTGGCAATCCCCACCAGCTGGTGTTATCAATAAATCTCTTTGATTTCACACGAGCAGTGAAGTTGTTGTGTGTTTCCTCATCCCTGCTGCCCGCACGTTTGCGCACCTGTTGGTAAGAGGTCATTTGCCAATCCGGAGTTCCATAACTCCCCAATTTGCTGCTTCAACAGGAATCCATTTTGTTTTCACAGAGCCAAGTGGGGAGGGAATGTTGATGGTGCATTTTTCCCCTCAGTGGGAAGAAATCCTGTTGTTTGAATGTAGAGGCCTGGATTCTGGGTTGCTGGCTTTTTTTCCCTCAGTGGGAAGAAATCCTGTTGTTTGAATGTAGAGGCCTGGATTCTGGGTTGCTGGCTTTTTTTCCCCTCAGTGGGAAGAAATCCTGTTGTTTGAATGTAGAGGCCTGGATTCTGGGTTGCTGGCTTTTTCCCCTCAGTGGGAAGAAATCCTGTTGTTTGAATGTAGAGGCCTGGATTCTGGGATGCTGGCTTTTTTCCCCTCAGTGGGAAGAAATCCTGTTGTTTTGTAGCAGCAAATCTGGAGTCCCAAAACTCCCGGGTGTTAACTTTACTTACAGGTTGCGTAGCCGTGCAAGCACAGGAACGAGAGAAAACGCAACAACCGTACTGCTGTACAATGAAGCCAAAGTTTATTTGCACAACGTCAGCTGACGGGACCTGCCCACAGAACTAGCTGCCTCAGGGCAAGAGCCCTCAACATTCTCTTACTTTCCCTTATATACATGCTATGGCGGCAGGTCCCGTCTCCTCCTTTCTTCATCATTTTCATTGGTTCACAACATCAACACATTTCTATTATCCAATTAAACAACATATTATTTGGCATCACATCCTAGTAGCATTCTCATTTGCTAAACAGCACCACACAGTTATTAATTCTTCATTCCCTCAGTATGTTATCTGCTATATGAGCAGCCTGTACTGAATTAGCAACATTTCTAAAACATCCTTCTGTGCCAGCAGGGAGGAACGGTTTCATTTACCCATGCGCAGTTCCTACCAATCAGTAACAATGTAAACAAGTACACGCTGGGTGCTAGCTAGGCCAATCACGGCCAGTGTTATCAGGAAAGGCACATGATGTACTCTAACAAATCACAGCTTGTGCCTGACCTACCAATCAAAGTGCATTATTCTCGTAATGGCATTTAGCATGATTTTTGGCAAGCTATCTCGCTATACTAAGTTCTGTGCTTGTGCATCACTCTCTCCTGACTGTACGTCTGCTAAAAGCACCAATTCTGCTTTAGGTTGAATGTAGAGGCCTGGATTCTGGGTTGCTGGCTTTTTATTCCCCACAGTGGGAAGAAATCCTGTTGTTTGAATGTAGAGGCCTGGATTCTGGGTTGCTGGCTTTTTTCCCCTCAGTGGGAAGAAATCCTGTTGTTTGAATGTAGAGGCCTGGATTCTGGGTTGCTGGCTTTTTTCCCATCAGTGGGAAGAAATCCTGTTGTTTGAATGTAGAGGCCTGGATTCTGGGATGCTGGCTTTTTCCCCCTCAGTGGGAAGAAATCCTATTGTTTGAATGTAGAGGCCTGGATTCTGGGTTGCTGGCTTTTTTCCCCTCAGTGGGAAGAAATCCTGTTGTTTGAATGTAGAGGCCTGGATTCTGGGATGCTGGCTTTTTTCCCCTCAGTGGGAAGAAATCCTGTTGTTTGAATGTAGAGGCCTGGATTCTGGGTTGCTGGCTTTTTCCCCTCAGTGGGAAGAAATCCTGTTGTTTGAATGTAGAGGCCTGGATTCTGGGTTGCTGGCTTTTTCCCCAGTGGGAAGAAATCCTGTTGTTTGAATGTAGAGGCCTGGATTCTGGGTTGCTGGCTTTTTTCCCCTCAGTTGGAAGAAATCCTGTTGTTTGAATGTAGAGGCCTGGATTCTGGGATGCTGGCTAATCAGTGGCTAGCAATGCCCTCTGTCTGGTGCCTTAGAATTTTGGAGTGGCGAGGCTGTCCAATCAAAGGACTTTATGCAAATAGCTGCCACATATCCGTCCTTCCGCCCTCCGCATACACACATACACACAAACATTCCGTTTTATAAAGGTATACAGATTTATTAAATTCGACTTGCTATACCGCTCTCTGGTGCCCAGAGCGGTTTACAGATAGATGGAAGACTTTCATCCGTTTCCCAGAAAAAGAAGAGAAACATAACTTTTGTAGTGTCTTTCTACTGAAGAGACAGAAGCAGTAATGTCTGAATTTGACAGCATGCTTTGAGCTGTTTCTTCTTCTTGAAGCAAGGAGCCAAAACTGGGTTGCACTTAATAGCACCTGATAAGAATGTGTTTACTAGGAATTTCACAAAGTTCTCAACTTTCACCTGCGCAGCAGGTTCACTTTCCAGTCTTACATTTTAACAAGGTTTGTGGTCATATTGCCTTATCATATTGCCCTTGGTAAGTTGCATCTTTTGAGGCCCAGTTTCTAGGAATTTCAGGTCTTGGGGTGACTGCAGTTTTTTTGAGCCTCCAATAAAAAAGTTGTATGGAGAAGAAAAAAATGTTTTTGCATGAGAAATTATTCACTCATTATACATCCCTAGCATATAGTAAACGAGTAATATCCAGAATGTATAATGAGTTGCTGACTGTTTTGATACAACAGATGTGAATATTTCTGTATACTCTGATAGTTTGACTTAGCTAGGAGTATTTGCCTTCTTTTTACATTGCTCTTGATCTCCAGGTCAAATCTAACCTGGCACGATCTAATCAAGAAATCGAATTTCTTCTGGAATTTCTGCATTTTGTCTTAGAAAATGGAATGAATTCTTTATAAATATTACACTTATTATTTCATTGGAGGGATAATGCCTGGCATGTATACTTTTAGCTTTTTCATGCCATCTGTTAATGTGATTCCCATGTAACATCTTGGAAGTGCCCTTTTTCTTGAACTGTGGAGTAGTATTCTTAACTGCTGAGTTTCTTTCTCTGCTCTGTTCCAGGTCAACATGGACTCCTAAGGGAGATTACATTGCCTCGAACACAGATGAGTGCACTGCCACTCTGATGTATGCAGTTAATCTCAAACAATCTGGCACCGTCTCCTTTGAGTACATCTACTCAGATAGCAGCATCGTCTTTGAGTTTTTTGTATGTGTCTCACAACTTGTCTTGCTTTTTATTACTGTATGTTGTTCAAGATGTACTATCTTACAAAAATGATCACTTCTGCATACAAGAGGCCATCTTAGTTTGTGTGATGAAGTGGTATATTAGAAAAAAATTAAGTCCACTTTCAGAGCTGAGAGGAATGATTTCTGAAATGTAAAACCGAAACCCTGAAAGGCAATAGATATTCATGTCTATAGTCAGCTGTCCATATTTGCAGGTTTAACTTTTACAAATGTGATTATATTCACAGATTTGAATATGTTCATTCTAGAAATCTCTATGCCCCCCAGCTTCTTGTGGAAGCTGTGGTCAGGTTCCCCAGAGGTTAACTGTATAATAATAATAATAATAATAATAATGACACTGGCACAAGCCAGTAAAAGTGGTCCCAGTGGTGATTGACACACTGGGAGCAGTGCCTAAAGACCTTGGCCTGCACTTAAACACAATTGGCACTGATAAAATTACTATCTGCCAGCTGCAAAAGGCCACACTACTCTGATCTGCATGCATTATTTGCCAATACATCACACAGTCCTAGACACTTGGGAAGTGTCTGACGTGTGATCCAATACAATAGCCAGCATAGTGATCTTGTTTGCTGTGTACTAATCTTGTTGTGTTTCAAATAATAATAGAAATAGTAATAAACTTTATTTATATCCTGCCCCCTGTCTAAACAGGACTCACGGCAGCTTACAAAAAATAAGTCGCGATACAAAAAAACAAAAACAAAAATAGAATAAATACATAAACAACAATATCAATAACAAAGCAAACTAAGAACTAAAAATAAAAATATCCTGATAAAATACATCATTTAAAATTTTGCTGGATTATCCTGTATACCAGTTCCAACCGGTTCACCATCATGATAAGTTATAATTAATTTCTGAATGCCTGCTTCCACATACATATTTTCAGTACTTTTCTTAAGGTGGCTAGAGAGGACCCTGTCATGCTAGAAGACCATTTTAAAAGAGAACACTTCTCTAAGTTTTTGTAGGATTTCCAGAATAATTATATGGTCAACTTCCAGGCAAAATTGACTATCAAGTCATACTGAGGACCTAAAGATTTCTAGAGAGATGTTCTCTCGGTTAACCCCCCCCCCCCAAATTTCATTTATTTTTCCCACTTTTATGATGATTTTATGCCTCTGGTCGCAGCAAATTGAGAGGGCCTGCGGTAATTTCATTTTGATAGGAATATCTTTTTGCATTCCTCCTTAAAATATAATTGTCATCCCTTACATTTTAAACATTATGTGTGTTTTTTTAAAAAACCCATAATTTTTGGCAGCCTTTGCTCCCTTATTCACGATAATAACAACCAAAAGACTTCATAAAATAGAATCATAGAGTTGGAAGAGACTACATGAGCCATTCAATCCAACCCGTCAGGAAGGAAAAGCACAATCAAGGCACCCCTGACAGACAACATTTCCACCTGAATTTTGGTTGACAGAACGCATACAACATTATTGTCTTTAAAGTGCTTTGTAGTTGACTTAACAATTCTCAAGTATTTTGTGATTATTTTGTTAACAGTTGTTTCTATTACTGTAATTTACTTGGTTTTAAGGAAGTGGTAACTAGTGCATTAAATGGACGTAAAATGATTTAAAGTATTTGTTACAATTTAAATAAGATGCTCTAATTTAGCTCTGTAAAACTGACTAGAGCATTTGTTCTAGAATTCACTTTGTAGGAGCACAAAGAAACTTAAGACATTTTATCCTTCATGTGTTTCATTGATTTAATAACGCATTATTTCTGCATTATTAAATCTGGCTCATACAAAGGGTTTTTTCTTCCACCTGCAGAAAGACACAGCAATTAACCTTTTGGTTGCTATTTTAAGTAAATCCAGTCAATTTATTTTCCTTATTCTAGATTTTCATTTGTTGCAGGTTCAGAATGATCAGTGCCAGCCCACAGTAGAGGAATCACGATGGATGACGACCACAGAGAAAGGGTGGGAGGTGCACAGTGTAAGTGGAGAAGTTAATTCATAGTGTAAGATGGCCATGATGCTTGTAATAATAATAACAATAATAATAGTTTTTGGAGACCTATGGTTGTTAATTTTTATGAGGAAAAATCTTTTAAACAGTACATTCTTTTAAACAGTCTCAAAATCTCAAACAGTACACCATTTCAATATAAGCCTGTATTTTAACTTTGAGTTTAATATTTGCAGGTAAAGCTGAATCGTGGCAACAACGCCTTATATTGGAGAACAACAGCCTTCTCTGTGTGGTCCAAAACTCCCAAGCCTGTGTTGGTGAGGAACATTGCAATTACAGGTTGGTTTGGTTTTTTGTTTGGCACTGGCAGTGTAGCTGTTTGCCACAGTGCCTGTTGCCTCTGCAGTATTGCTAGGGGCCAAAATATTCTGCAGTCCAGTCTATCTTTTCAAACCACGCCCCCCTCCACACAGACACTTTCTTCTTGTCTTCCTTAGGAGTAGCGTATACTTCAGAATGCTTTCCTTGTAAGGCAGGCTCCTACACATCCAAATCAGGTTCTTCATCCTGTCGGCAGTGTCCAGCAAACTCCTTCTCCAGCAAGGGAGCAACTGCCTGCCAGCAATGTGAACCAGCAATGTATTCAGGTAGCATTTCAGATGATTCCACTGATTATCTAAAAACTATAAAAAATAGATTGATTCCCCAACTTTAATAAGTAAAGTGTCCCACATCCCCAGCTGTTTGAAAATTCGACAACTTCATTTCAATATACTTTTGTTCAAGTTTACTTTAAACTCAAGTTCATCAACAAAGAGTATGAACATTTTCAGAAACATTACATGCTCATTATAGTATCCTGTAAATTTAGGGGGAGCCCTTTTCCTTGGTAACCTGGAAAAGTTTAGAGAAGTAACGGAAGAGGAAACCTGGTATACATGGTTATTAATAATGGCAGAGGAACCGTATCCAGGCTTAGATCTTCGAAGGTGGAGATTTTCCCCTAAGAACTCTCCAAAAGCTCTGGGTAACAGCCAGCCAATTCTATCAAAAAAGTTTTGTAATTGTATGCATATATGTTGGATTTTTTAAAATTTGGAAATTTGGAAAAAAAATCCACAGATTTGAAAACTTTGGTGCCACTTTATCCTAAATTGGAATAATTATAGTGGGCAAAATGTGTTATTTGATACAATTAGCTAGATTACTAGAAATCACTGGGAAGATGAATAGTGAACTACTTGCTGCTGAGTACTTCCTTCTCAACTTGGGGAGAAGGGCACTCCATTTATGAGAAACATGCTAAAGATTGGTAATTGCCTGCTCCTATTATTTATTTATTTATTTTATTATTTGGTTTTGTATTCCGCTCCTCCCTGCAGGCTCGGGGCGGGTCACAACATATAAACCGGCGACATGGAATGGTCATGCTGCCGTACAGTAAAACAATAAAACATTAAAACATTAAAACCATACAAATCACATCACGAGGTATTAAGAAACGCATACATTTCCAAAGGCCCAAGACACCGGTGTATTGGACAGCTGTAGTCAGTCGCCCAGTCCGGTTGTCTAATCGAAGGCTGATTTGAATAGCATGGTCTTAACCGCCCTCCGAAAGGGGATTAGGTCTTGTATAGTCCGGATGTCACTTGGCAGGGAGTTCCACAGCACCGGGCTGCTATGGAGAACGCTCTCTGCCTGGTTGTGGACAGATGGCAGGAGCGGATTGTTGGCACCAACAACAGATTTTGTTCCTCCGAACGTAGTGATCTCGGGGGCATGTCTGGGGCAAGGCGGTTCCTCAGGTACGCAGGCCCTAGGAGAGGGCGTTACAGTAGTCCAACCTCGAGATGACCGTCGCTTGGATCACCGTGGCCAGATCATGCCTGGACAGGTAGGGTGCCAGTCGCCTAGCCTGTCGTAGGTGGAAGAACGCCGTCCTGCTGACCACGGAGACCTGAGTCTCCATGGTCAGCAGGGGGTCCAGTTGAACACCTAAACTCTTAACCAAGGATGACGGGCTAAGACACTCGCCATCCAGAGTAGGCAACCGGCACTCATCCAGCCCAGGGCGACCGGGCCACAAGATCTCCGTCTTCGACGGGTTCACCTTCAGCCGGCTGGCACGCAGCCAGCCAGTCACGGCTTCAAGGCAGCGATGGAAACAATCGGGTACGGAGCCCGGCCTGCCGTCCATTCTCAGCAGAAGCTGGGTGTCATCAGCGTACTGATAACACTCCAGACCAAAGTCGCGGGCCAGCTGGGCCAGGGGGCGCATATAAATGTTGAATAATAAGGGGGAGAGGATGGCCCCCTGGGGGACCCCACAATTTAGTGGGAGCCTCCCGGAGACCTCCCCCCCCCCCGCCCCCCTCCACACGCTGTCCCCGGTCCCGGAGGAAGGAGGCCACCCATTTAAGGGCAGTCCCCGACTCGGACACGGCCACACGGTGGGTCAACAAGGCATGATCTACGGTGTCAAACGCTGCTGTCAGGTCTAACAAGACAAGCAGGGCCGATCCACCCTGGTCCAGCTGGCGGCGAAGTTGGTCTGTAATGGCGACAAGCACAGAAGCTAATTATACAAAAACGTAGACTTTGTTCCTATCAGAACCAAGTGCCGTAAGCAAATACAACACACATTATTTGTAGAATCCTAGTTTCTAGAAGAGCAAATATTGGCACTAGAAAAGAGGGTTGTGTGTGCAAGCATATATATGTACATATACATACACATCTCTTTAAAACAGCTTTCTACTTAATTGTTTCTGTGGGATTTTTCATTCTATGTGACTATAACCATTGTTTCTTTCTACGATAAAGAACCAGGTTCTTCATTATGCAAGCCACGCCCAGCCTGTACAGATAAGGATTATTTTTATACTCATACAGCATGTGATACAAATGGAGAGGTATGCAGCTTCTTTAATTCATTCTCATTACAATGGTGACATGTTAACAGTGGGATTTTTTCTAGGTTCTCATTTAGGTTCTTGAAGTGCAATATCTTTGTACCTGCTTAGAAGCATTTTTCATTCCTTGATGACTATTGCTTATGTACCTATAGCACCACCATGTGGTGATCTATTTTCAAAATTAAAGTGTACCCCTTTTCCTGTTATCCCAGTGTGGTTCTCAGAAGAGGCTTTTGCAGAAGAGTTGTTATGCCAAGTTCTCCTTATCTTTAATATGGAAAGGAGGGGTGAACATCGCAGAGCCACTTTCCTCTAGCTGTATTTTCATGTACTATTTCCCTTTTTTCTTACTATTGAAAGAAAGAAGAGCGGTTCATAATCTTGAAGACTACAGACACAAAAGTATTTCACACCAGAAAAATGGCTAGTCACATCTTTTTATGAAGAAAAACCAGTCAACATCGTTTTACCCTTCTTTTCTTGATTGCAACCAAAACACATGGCAAGCAATGGCTCTTTGCTTCCTGTAAGAGCACCATCTTGCCTTTTAATGATCAATGTTTGCAGATGGTTGGCTTGTCCTTTAAAATGAATGCATTTTGTTGTCAAGAGCAAGGCTGCTTCAGGTTTTTGGCAAACAGTGGCATTAAGACCCCATTCTGAGGATGGAGGGCAGGCCTGGATCCGTCCCCGATAATTTCCAACGCTGCTTCGAGGCCGTTACTGGATGGCTGCGAGCCAGTAGGTTGAGGGTGAATCCGGCGAAGACGGAGATCTTGTGGCTAGGCCGCCCGGGTGGTGGGGATGTCCAGCTTCCGACCCTGGACGGTGTGGCATTATGCCCATCGCCTTCTGTAAAGAGCCTGGGGGTCCATTTGGACCCAGGTCTCTGCGGTCAGCAAGTGTGCTTTCTTCCACCTCAGACAGGCAAGGCGGCTGGCCCCCTATCTATCCCGGAATGACCTGGCCACGGTGATCCAAGCCACGGTCATCTCGAGGCTGGATTACTGTAACGCGCTCTACGTTGGCCTTCCTCTGTCGGTGACCCGGAAGCTCAGGTTAGTGCAGAACACTGCCGCCCGGCTCCTGTCTGGCACCCCAGCAGGCTGCCACATAACACCTACTTTGCAGGATCTGCACTGGCTGCCAATTGAGCACCGGATCACCTTCAAAGTGCTGGTGCTTACCTTTAAGGCCTTGCACGGCCTGGGGCCAGCGTATCTGAGGGACCGTCTCTCCCCATATTGCCCTATGAGATCACTTCGCTCTGAGGATACCAACCTTCTAGCTGTCCCCTCTGCAAAAGCGGCCAAATTGACAGCCAC
Source organism: Anolis apletophallus (assembly GCA_030556195.1). Taxonomy (NCBI): domain Eukaryota; kingdom Metazoa; phylum Chordata; class Lepidosauria; order Squamata; family Anolidae; genus Anolis; species Anolis apletophallus. The sequence goes on from JARBWK010000005.1 coordinate 75,977,628, forward strand.
TCGCCGAAGGGCATTCTTGGTGATTGCACCGACACTCTGCAGATATGCATGCCATCCACGACCTGTTCCCCTTCAGGCGGGCGTGCAAGACCTATCTCTTCCAGCTGGCCTTCCATGTGTAGGTCTCATTGGTTTGCACCCCCCTGTTGAAAAGCTGTTTCCCACTCCAGGTCGTTTTTTTTACCGCTGTTACACACTGTGATGTTTTTAATGATGTTTTTATGCTCTTTTTTAACCTGTGTTGCCATTTTTATGCTGTTGTTTTAGTTTTATGAGCCGCCCCGAGCCCGCCGGGAGTGGCGGCATAGAAGCCGAATAATAAATAAATATAAATAAATAAATTAATTCATTGCTTTATGAAGTTGGCAGTTTTCAGAATGAATCATCTTCATCTATAATACCCAACAGGTGAATCAGGTACTGAAATAAAAGATTTAACTATGGTCTTTGACAGACTTAAAAAAAATGTAACCTGATTGTAACTTGAAAGAAAAAGAATAATTTTAATGACATTGGGGATTGCTAGTTCTTAAGACTCTCTAGAGGGAGTGAACTGACTCCAAACGTCAGTACAGTGTTTCCTCGCTCTTTCACGGTTCGCTTATTGCAGACTCGCTGTTTCGCGGATTAAAAAAAATAATTTAAAATATATATTATGGTATTTTTGCTGTTTTGTGGCGTTTTACCACCGCCGCTCTCCAAGGCGCTTTCCCTCCTCAGTCCTCCCTCCCTCCCTCCAGCCTTGATGGGCCTTTCCTTCCTTCCTTCCTTCCCTTCCCTTTATTTTAAGTTTATAAAGACTTAAAATACTGTATAACTACTAAAATAATGTATAAATATTAAAATAAATAGAGCATCCCTACATTGCGGGTTTTCACTTATTGCGGGAGGTCCTGGAACCTAACCCCAGCAATAAGTGAGGGAACACTATAATAGCAAGGATACAAATGCTTCCTCCTTCACCTGTGGAGATGAGAAGCAGCAAGAAATTGTGTTGCTTAGAGGGGAAATCTTTATCTCAATCAAGCAGCTCACTTGCAGTTTTCAAGGTCAACTAAGATGAAAAGTAAGAGAGACAAGAGAGCACATTTCTTCTGAACCTCTTCACCCTGCTGCGTTTCACATCTTTTGGACTGAGTGTAGCAGGAAGCTACTGTGTAGTCGAATACGCAACTGCTTTCAACTGTCCTTCTCGTGCAGTGCTCATTTTGCACCAATGAAATGAGAGGGAAAGCAGACTCAAAAGTCAAGCTCTCCAATCCTTGCTTTATAAAGAGGGATTTAAAAATGTTAACAGACTCAACCACTTGACCAAGAAACTGTAATTACATTAAGAGACAGAGGTGGAGAGGGAGGGGCAGATTGATTCTATTCCCGACTTCTTGACTGTTGTCCCATCAACTGACATGGGTGAAGCTGAAGATTTTTTTCTCCTCCTGGAATATTCTCACAATGCTTTTTGCACATATGAAGAGTGGCATAAGATTAGTTTAGAATATAAGCACCTCAACCTTGCTATGTATATTAGAAGTTTTTCTGTACTATAGTAGATCATTATCCTTTCTATCTCAATATTCTTTACCTGTAATGTTAGTGGCTCACTGTGGTTTAAAAAAAGGTAAACTTGGAGAGGCCAGGGGCTGGATTTAGAACCTACATGCATGCAAAAAAGATGTCCTCCTACTGTATGTCCCCTGTTTTTCCTCACCATGTCAAGAGACAGTTCCCCAAAATTCTCAGCTTCACCATTGCCGTCTTCAGACACATGATCTCACTGGTAGGTTTCTAGAGATCTTCAATAAGGCCGCCCCAGCTTCAAAAGAAGCATGTGGCATAGTTCAGCATCTGGAACAAATGATACTGTTGTGCTAAGTAGTGAAAGGACCTAGACGTAACACTGCTGCCTCTTATTTATTCATTTTTTGAATGAAGTGATAGTGGAAGAACAACATTAACATGAGTACTCTTGCTGCGATGAGGAACAGACTGCATTAATTACTCATTATGCTTACCTTCATTTAAACTGAGGGTGAGAGTTCTGCATAGTTAACTGCTGACAAACTGGCCTGCACAACACCCATTCCGATGCTGAAATTATGTTACTTAAGAAGCCACACTATAGCAAAGATTATAAACATTACTGGGAGACACCTGAACTCCCTGTGGCGGGTAGAAGCAGCTCACGTTGCTGAGTACAGTGACCTGAATTTCATTATCAGAGCTTGGAAGCAGCAGCACATAGAGCCTCGTGCTGCTCTAAGAGACATGGGAAACCCTTGTCCAACAGTTAGACAAAAACAAAAAACCTACCCTGCATCACTTATATGCAGTGATAATGATAAATTAAGAGATGAATTACCCTTTTCAGAAGCACTGATGCTGGCATTTCCTAGGCTGAGTATAGTAGGGAGCAACATAACGAATTACTTTATAAAAGCAGCAGTTCAAACTGTTTCAGAAATTACTACTATGCATGATTCCAAAACAGGTATGGAAATCCTGTCTTTCCAGCTGTTATTGAAATTATTGTTATTGTTTCTTTATTATACAAGGCTCTAGAATCCCAAATAATTAGTTTTCCTACAAGTAATGATGTATTGGCTTAAAATCCTGCTTCAATTTAAATTGTTCTAACTCAAGGGAAGGCAAGACATATACCATCAATAAGGAGTCTGTGTGCACACGAGAATGTGAATTTTAAAAATAACCCTACATTTTCAAGGGAAAACAAACAAGAATTATAAACAAAGAAACTTCCAGGGGGGAAATCTGTGAAGTAATGATAATGGCATAAAATTACTTAATAGCTTTGTTGTACTTGAATTTAGGCTTGTGATTTAAAAAAACCCATGAGATAAATGCTGGGAATCAAAAGAGAAGAGTTGAATTGTGATTAAGATGAAGAGAAAATTTGCCCTCAAATTATAAGTGGGGTGCGGGGTGAAAAACTTGGTGTTATGTTGCCTTCCTCAAATAAAGTAAGACAAAAATGACATAATGTAATCTGACAAGTAGGAAAATAACTCTAGTGGTGGTGATTAAATGCCAACAAATGTAGCTTTCTTGGCTTTGTTTTGCTGCTTGTGTATATTTATGTCATTTCTACCCTGCTCTTCTCACCCCCGCAGGGGGTATATGTATGTACACTCATCTTCAAACTGCCTGTCAACCTATGATGACCCTATGAATTTTGTTTTTCTTTAAAGAAGAAATAGTCAGAAGTGGGTTTCCTTGCTCTGAAATTCAGTCTGTGGCACATGGTATTCCTTGGCAGTCCCCTTTCCTAGTATGAACCAGACCTTAATGTTCTGAACTTTCAAGAGCAGAGATAATTTGGTGCCTTCAGGGTGTTTAGGCCCTTCCATTTACAGTATTATCCTCTTTTTGGATTATAATATTTACACATATATACATGAACATGAAGAATTATAGGACAACAAGAAAAGAATACAAATGCATTCTTTCTTCTTAAGTAGAGGAAAATAATGGTTTAACTGCCTGCTTAAATTGGCATAGATACAATATTGTGTGTGTGTGTATATACAGTTTCTGTGGTGCAGAGAAAGTTCACAGAGAAGAGTTACTTATTGTTTATTTATTTCATGCACTTTTACCCCGCTCTCCCCCCGAAGGGGGACTCAGGGCAGCCTCACACAAGCACCATACGATGCTGTCAATAAATAAACAATTTGAAGTACAAATAAAGCATTAAAAACTATTAAGACACATTATATAATTCATTAGACAGTACATTATACATGCCGGTAAAACTAAATCCAAGTCTAGGCAGATTCAATGTTGTAAATATCCTGTCTTATTTCCAATTGCTGCTATCCATTAATCAAACGCCTGGTCCCTGATCGACTGATCGGCAGCCAGTGGATTTGGCATAACAAAGGAGTTGTATGTTCCCTGTACGTTGTTTAGGAAGGAGTTATTGAAATTATGCCCCCCCCCCCCCAAATTGAAGCCACATTCTGACACAGAATGAGAGCTTCAGATTTGCAAGTACTGTTCATTTTCTGCTGCAAAAAACCAGTTAACAGCTGAGCAAATAAGCCATTGCATTTATCATTGTCTCCAAAACATAGTAATGGAAAAGACCAGTAAAATATGTTCTGTATTTAGAAAATGCACTTATCAACCGTCCTTCCCTCAACTGTCATGACATGCTATTTTGCCAATTATGCATTATTTTATTCATTTTATTTATATCGGCAACTGTTACCTGCTATGAGTCCCTCAATGAGGGAGAGAGGGTGGGATATAAAACAGAATAATAATAATAATAATTTTAAAAGTATAACCTGCCTTTCTCCCAGCATGGTACAAATGCAGCCAGTTCAAAGCCTAATTGACAATAAGGCTTTGTGCAGATTTAATTTTTGTCCTCCTTCGGTTTTGGAAAGCACAAGAACTAGTCTTAAGAGACTTAGTTCTGGTGGGTATTCAGCCAAATCTGATATCTGAATATAGGGGGAATCAAGCTTTTTGCACACTATTGTGTTGTTGAAACATTTGGCATTAATAACTTTATATCACTTTGTCTTCACAGACTCAGCTAATGTACAAATGGGCTGAACCAAAGATCTGTAATGAAGATCTTCCAAAGTCTGTCAAATTGCCCCCATCGGGCATAAAAACTGTGTGTCCGCCTTGCAACCCTGGATTTTTCAAGACAAACACCAGTTCCTGTGAGCCCTGTCCATATGGAACTTATTCGAATGGGTCTGGTAATGCTATTCCATTGTTACCTTTTGAGTCAGGCAAAAGTTATTACATGATTTCTGTTCCTTAAAAATTCTGAAACTGGCAGGGATCGCTATAATTATCAGTGCAACACATTCCCTACGAAACAGAGTCTTGGGATTTGAAGCCTCAATTTTAATTGTGCCTTCTGGACTCAGAAGTGATAAAAACATGTCCAGTCCTGTTTATGCGAGCTTTGTTCCCACTCTTTGGTTTCGTCATCATTAATTCTAATTATCTATATTTTTATCAGTGGCAGCAGAGTAATGGGATTGAACAGAGCACCAGGAAAAGGGCTTCTTGATCTGTTTCGACTAAAGAGAGACAGCTGTGACCCTTCAGATTTTGGGGTGGGTGTGGGGCTACAACTACTATCAGTCATATGAGTATAGCCAGTATAGCCTCAAATGGCTGCAAAGGTGTCGTAGCCAATTCATGATTTACACTGCTTTCCTCACTTAATAGGAGCTTACCTCACTTAATAGGAGCCCCTGATGGTGCAATGGGTTAAACCCTTGTGCAGGACTGCTGACTGACAGGTTGACATTTCAAATCTAGGGAGTGGGGTGAGCTCCTGTCTCAGCTCTAGCTTCCCATACAGGGACACGAGAGAAGACTCCCACAAGGATGGTAAAACATCAAACATCCAGTTGTCCCCTGGGCAACGTCCTTGCAGATGGCCAATTCTCTCATGCCTGAAGCAACTTGCAGTTTCTGAAGTCACTCCTCACATTAAAAAAACTCTCACTTAATTTTAAACAAATGTGAATCAAGCCCTCTTTTTGGTTTAAATTTCATGGGGTTGTACAGAAAATGCTACTGGTTTCTCTTGAGCTTGACTACACCCAACCATTTTGGAAATTTAAAAAAGCAACATGTAATTGCTTTCCATTTTTATTACAACCTACAAGGTGATCTACTCTTGTGAAAGTAGGAACATCATTGCACTTTAGAAAAAGAATATTCTTTTCCCAATGTACCTTTGATATGGTAAACTACATCAATTTACCACAAAAAATTGAGCGAAGAAGCTCAGCTACACCGCATGAGAACTCAAACATATTATTAGTTGAGTATCCCTTATCTGGAATTCCAAAATACTCTAAAACTCAATGCTGTCCATATGAGTGACTGTAATAGTGACCCCTTTGCTTTCTGGTGGTTCAATATATAAAAACTTTGTTTCATGCACAAAATTATTAAAATATTGTGTATAAAATTGCCTTCAGGGTATGATTGTAAGATGTATATGAAACATAAATGAATTTCATCTCCAAGATATCTTCTAGTTATGCAAGTATTTTTTTAAAAAATACAATACAAAACACAACTGGTCCTAAACATTTTGGATAAGGAATTATCCAGCTGGACTATTAAAGCCATCTCTGTAACATATTTTACTCTTGTATTTCAAAAAGAATTTTGAGCATGACATATGTGAAGGGATGTTACTAATAGCCATTTAGCAATAGTTTTCACCCTAGGGCAATCTTCACCAACCTGGTAAGTGCCAGATGTTTTGGCTTACCATTCCTTTTGTCTCTGCTCACTGATGATGCTGGCTAGGTTTGGCTTTTGTTGTTCCAGATATTTAGGATAATCAATTACGGAGAAGTTGCATTCAGGAATTGAGTTTTCCTACCGAGATTAATAATACTATTTCCTTATGTTCCCAGGTTGTGTTAACTGCCCTATTGGGACTGAGCCAGCACTAGGTTTTGAATATAAATGGTGGAACACCCTACCATCTAACATGGAAACAACAGTCCTCAGTGGAATTAGTTTTGAATACAAGCGAATGACAGGTACCTTCATGACATACTGTTATCTCCTGTATATGGATATATTTTCTAGTGTGCCAACTACATTCTTTGATGATATGCAAAGTCCTTTTCATGTTTTGATTATGCAGCTAATTTACTTGCATGTAATTAAACTGTGGGGCTGACTAGCTCCTCTTGTTGGAATCAGTTGTTAATTACCAGTGTGGTGCAATGAGTGAAAAGTGGATTTGGGTAGAAAATAGTAGGTTTCAAATTCTGTACTTAACCTTGATGCCTTTCATTTTTTGGCTTTTGGCCAGTCACCATCTCTGTATCATTCTCTGAGAACCAGTGTGGTATAATGGTTTGAACATTCAGCTATGACTCTGGGTTGTAGGGTTTGAATCCCTGCTCAGCTATAGAAACCCACTGGATGGCCTTGAGCAAATCACACATACTCAGCCTCAGACGAAGGCAAACCCCCTTCTGATCAAATCCTACTGAGACAACTCCATAATACAATCACCATGAATCAGAAACTACTTGAAAGATACAATGAGAACCATCTTCCAGTCAACTTACTTCTCACTAGGCGGCTATAAAAATAAAATGGAAAACAAAATAGAGAATGCCTGTATAAAGTCCTTGAATAGAAAAGTAATCAATTTGATAAAGTTGAATATTGCATGTAATTAGAAGTTGACTTACATCATCTCTACAAATAAAAATAATAAATATTAATCAGAATGTGTTCTAGTTGGAATATAAATCTGTGTGTGGTTGTAAATAACTGATTAACAGCCTAAGAGGTGATTTTTCTCTTATCTACTCTAGACGTTTGGTGGGAAAATTTATTCACCTGGAAGGATAACTATGGGCTTCAGGCTTGCTCGGAAAGCACTGTCAATGATTATTATCTCTGAAAATATAAATTCACTTTGTACTTGGTATTAGATTTTTAAGAGCAGGGCATTTTAATTCAGCTGAAAGGATAGGAAAAGAATGTGTGTAAAAACCACATTGTCGAAATAGAAGTTGTTTTCCTTACAAGCCAGTCTGGACAGTGATACAGGTACCAAGCTGGAACTGAATTCAGTGTCTGCCATTGTAGTCAAGAGTTCCGTGTCTCCTCCTTTCAATTGTCCTGATAACTTCTAATATTGCAAAACTGTTATTAGCATGTGAATTTTCCTAACCATGTGAGTACCAAAAAAATGAACGTGGAACAGGTCAAGAAACATTCATCATGATAAAATCTTGCTGACATTCTAGATGTGTTCATATGAAACAGAGACAGAGCAGCTGCCATCATTCAACCTTTGTGAACTTTTGTTCTAGCCTTGATGAAATGTACATCTGTTTAAGGAATTACTGTCCCTACTTAATGTGATGGAATCCATCTCAGAAATATCCTCTTTTTGAAAGAACACTTTATTTAGTTAGATGTTGATTGCTTCTTTCAGGATGGGAAGTGGCCGGTGATTACATCTACACAGCAGCAGGAGCTTCTGACAATGACTTCATGATTTTGACATTATTGATTCATGGATTCAGGTGACTATTCACAATTTTTGATGTTGGCAAGGCTATACAGACAAAATACAGTAAGTGCAGTAAAATATTGCATCCAGAAGTGTGTCTCTTCTTCCAAAGAGAGTGTTGTGCCTACAATACTTCCACAGTCCTTAATCTAGTCTTCTCAGTGATGCATAGCAACTGAAAGAGTAGATGAGGGATTAAATTCTTTTTTGTAACTGATGGTGGTATGGAAACTGAGGCTTCCATAAATCTCAACAGTTCTCCTTTGCGACCCAGGAAAACATCTGTTTTCTGAGCACCGGCTATCCTGCTCTGCTGGCCCTATCACATAAATCAGCCACAGCCTTTCAGCTTAGAAGAGTGGCTCTAACTTTATTTACATTTTTCACTGCACTATATACAGGATGACACTTCCACTTCCATGAGGCCCAGAGCAAGAGAATGAACAATGGCTGCAGAGATCATAATATACTCTTCCTTATCTCTAAGACAGCCCACATAGAGATAACATGAATTCACTGACCAGAAGGTCACAGTCTAGGAATGCACTCTCCTATACCCTAACCCAGTGTTTCCCAACCTTTTTTGAGCCGCGGCACACTTTTAACATTAAAAAAAAATCCGGGGGCACACCACCAACCAAAATGACACAAAATGACACTCTAACACAGTAAAGAACGGCTGGGGGATGGTGGCCTGCTGGGAGCAGCTGCTGGGAGTGCCAAAGCCAGGGGAGGGGGTGGAGCCAGGCCATGCCATGCCCCTCCCCCTGTCTTCACCTCTCCCAGCAGTTGCTCAAACTTTGAGGGGGCAGTGCCAAGCCAGCGGTGCCAGAGCCAGGACAATGGTGGCTTCACACTGTCCCCTCAAGGCTGGAGCAGCAGCTGCTGGGAGTGCCAAAGCCGGGGAGAGGGTGGAGCCAAACCGCACCATGCCGCCCCCTCCCCACAGCTTCAGCTCTCCCACGGAGGAGCATGAGCGGTGGATGGGCTTCAGTGGGCAGGGCTCCTCCACGCGGCTTCAGCGAGCGAGGGTGAGAGTCATGGCGGATTGGAGGCTGGCTGGAAAACGGCCGAAGGAGCGGCGCCCTGGCCCCTTTTTTTCTTCGCCACCACCCAGCCCCTCCTCCTCTTCCCCAAGCAGCAGGAGTTCGGCAGGAGGAGGGGGAAGGAAGGGGGGCAGAGAGCTTTTCTCGCGGCACAGCAGGAGGTCCGTCACGGCACACTAGTGTGCCACGGCACACTGGTTGAGAAACACTGCCCTAACCCTTTAATTACTGGTTTCTACACTGCACGCTTAGAATAATTTCTTAACAATCTATATCACAACAGTAACAACCTGTTATGTATATGAACTGTGTGTGGTTGCTACATGCTACAGGAACCCTTAGCTTCTTCAAATATATTGCAAATTAGAATACAGTACAATCTCCATATCTACAGAACAAGTACACATTTCATTTATCCACATCCAACAAATTACTGTATATTTTCTCTAAGCATTTTATGTCCTCTGTTAAGTTCCAGTGTGACTCTGTTGTATTCTTGAGCCAGAAATCCTTCATTTAAATAGTTTGCTATTATCTGCAGTTCCACATATCCATGCAAATTCCTGAAACATATCCCCCATGAATACAGGGGTGAGAGGTGTTACATTGTATTCCCCTGCAGTTCTTAACTTCTCTTTTAATATTTCACCGCTAAGATGGGAATCACTGAGTACATCCACCTTTAGGCATTCCTGCTCCCTTCCACTGTCATCTGTTAAGTTCTTACCAACATTTTAAACAGTTAATGACACCTGGGTTTACTTGTCCTTTTGCAGTCTTCCACAAACGGTAATAGAGGATTCTGAAAATAAGAAGATAGCACAAATCACATTTGTCTTTGAGACTATCTGCAGTATGAATTGTGAGCTTTATTTCATGGTGGTGAGTTTTTCCAGTCAACTTATCCATCTAAAGTAGTAGATAAGTTTTCTTTTGATGAGGTCTCAGCCATAGGACAAGACAGTCTATGGAAATAATAGCATTCATTCTCTGCAATCCACGAAAGACTGGCATTTAAATTTTTTTAAATTATTCCCAGCATTTCTAAGCAGCCCTTCTCAACTCCCGAGGGGGGACTCATGGCGGCTTACACCCAGCAACAATTTTGTGTCACAACATCTTTTTTCCTATCTACCCAGCCCCACTTTCCTTCCCAATCAGAAGCTGAGCAGAGAATCTTCCTGTTATCTCCAGTCAGAGATTGGGAAAAAAAGTCAGGGAATACATGCTCAGTGCTACTGACCCTTTGAACTGGGAAGGAAAAAGTGAGGGTACAGTTGGACAGGAATGTTCCTAAGCACTTTGCTCCTTCCTCTTTTTCCTCAGAAAAGAGGAGTACAAAGTAAAGCCAGTAGTACATTTGGGGAACCTGTGATGTCAGGAATGTAGCCAATGACTAATGTCATTTGGTGCATAAGGCTTCAAATGTGGGAAGCTAGGGAAACTTTCCAAACTAATTTGTCATTCCTGCTCAATGGAATACATTATGGATATGCATGATGTATTATCTAATGCTTCATATATATTTATGAAACATATAAAGCAACACCTAGTCTACTAAACATGGACACAGAGACATCTTTGGTATGTCTTTGTTCTGTGTTACAGTGGACGTAGAAAAATATATTAAATTCAAAATACGTATGTAGTAGGGGTTATGGGTGCAGCTCATGGGGGAATGGAGAAAAGAAGTGGCAGCACTTCACTTATCCTGGGAATCCCAGATCTTTTCATCTTCCTGCATCTTTGTTTTGCTTGTGCAAAGAAAGAAGAGAAAAACATGCAGCAAACAGGAAGAAGAGAGGGAACAGCTCCAGCATGCCTTACGTACCAGATTCAGCTTCTCCTTCTCTCTGTGTTCCTGTTCCCCCCAAAACTGTAATCTTTTCCTCAGACAAAACAGACATTTGCAGGTGGAACTAGCTCCTCATCCTACCTACACTGTTGCAAATTTCTGTTACAGCTGGACAAAGGAAGGAAAGTGCTCAGCAAAACAAATACTTTGCACCTCCCAAACAGTCCCTTTGCTGACCTCCTGTGGACAATGTTCACATGGCAGCCCCAACTTTGGGAGGTGGGGACAGCATTTCAAACTCGTGAATAATCAAAGGCACAAGCATGAAACCTGCAAAAGTGGAAGGGTTACTGTTAAGTAAAAATCCCTCCATTGGTAATATTAATATTATTAAGATTAGTATGAGAATATTAGAAATATAATGAACACACACACATATATATATCTATCTGAGAGAGTTTGCATGGTGTAGTTTGCACCTTGGACTATGATATTCTATGTTGTTTAAAAAAATTGAGAGGCGTGCTGGACTAGGATACTAGTAGAGCACAGGCTCAAATCCCTGCTTAGCTATGAAACCCCCATGGGTTATCTTGGTGAGTCACACTCTCTCAGCCTCAGGAAAAGGCAAAAGCAAACACCTCCTGAACAAATCTTGCCAAGAAAACCCCATGATAGTTACACCTTAGGCTTACCATAAAATGAAAATGACTTGGAATAGAATAGCAAATAGCAAATTCACAAATAGATACACAAAAAAAGAAAAAGGAATGATGAAAATTTAACATGCATGTTTAGATTATATGTAGGTATTGAATAATTGAATAAACAGCAGTATTTCAGTCCTTCTCCATGTTTTCAGTGGTAAAACCTACCTCAGGCTTTCAGCAATTCATGTAAATAGAAATTTCTCCAAGATACCATAGTCACAACTTCAGCATGTTTCCCCTCCATCTCCCTCCTTTCACTTTTCTGCAAATGCCCCATTCTGTTGGCTATCAGATTGCCATTTGGAAAATTTTGCCTCATTGCTAGCATTATTCCCCTACTTCATCCTCAGATAATGGAAATATTACTGTTTTGTATTTGTAGTAAAGAGTTATTTAGTTTGAAATAGGTGTCTATTCCTTTTTCACTGGTCCCCTGTCATTCCCTTCCTGGTAGGGTGTGAATTCCAGAACAAACACACCTGTGGAAACCTGGGTTGGGTCTAAGGGAAAGCAGTCCTACACTTACATGATTGAGAAGAATGCCACCATGAGCTTCACATGGGCCTTCCAAAGGACAGCATACAATGAGGCGGTAAGGATGGTGGATTCTTTGGAGATCTGCTGCTCTTAATTATACTTTTACAGAAGTTCCCACTAAGAATTGTGGAAATATTTCAGTGTCCTACAAAATAAAAAAGGTTATAATTAAAAATATGAAGCTATTTTCTGCAGTATTCTGCCTTAACTTTATTAAATACTTCTGCTTCATTTATAGTATTGTCTATTTGTTCCAGGGAAGAAAATATACAAATGACGTTGCCAAGCTATACTCTGTAAATGTGACCAATGTCATTGATGGTGTAGCTTCCTACTGCCGGCCATGTGCTCTCGAATCCTCTGGTTCATCCTGTACTTCCTGTCCCCATGGACACTACATTGACAGAGAATCTGGTGGCTGTTATCCATGTGCATCAAATACTTATCTGAAAGCTCACCAACCTTATGGCAATCAGGCTTGCATCCCGTGTGGCCCTGGCACAACAAGCAACAAGGTACTGTTTTTTCACCCTCTGTGTTGATTGTCGATGATTCCTAAACTGTGACAGCTGCATAGATTTAGATTGGCTTAAACACAAGAACAGTATAAGAGGCCAGTAATTAATTTAACTGGCAGAAGGATAGTCATGAAATTGGATTACAGCAACAGCAGGGTAATATAATTCTAATAGGAGTATGTGAAATTCATAACATTGTGACTTTTGAGATCATATTTGTTTGGTACTCTGAAGTATATTAATTGAACACAACAGAAGTATTATCCTTCTGTTGATTTGATTCCTCCCCTCCATGGGCCAATTCATCCACCTATTTAAATATATGTAATTCTTGTCACATATATCTTAATTTCTTTATACTTATGCACAGATACATTCATAAATGTTCATGACCCATATATATACATACAAATATGCCTGTTAAGTAGTTCTAAATTGTTTTGAACAATATTTGTATAGCTTTAAACCAGTGATCTTCGGAAACAGATTAAGATGAAAATATTTCAATAAATAAATAAATAGAATTACACACTTTGATTGATAAATAAATAAATATATGTAAAGGTAGAGTTTTTTCCCTGACATTAAGTCCAGTCATGTCCAACTCTGCGGGTTGGTGCTCACCTCCATTTCTAAACCAAAGAGCTGGCATTGTCCGTAGACACCTCCTAGGTTATGTGGCCAGCATGACTTCATAGAGCACCGTTACCTTCCCACCAGAGCAGTCCTTGTTGATCTACTCACATTTGCTTGTCTGGCAGAAGCTGGGGCTAACAGCGGGAGCTCACCCCGCTCCCCGGATTTGAACCTGCAACCTTTTGGTCAGCAAGTTCTGCAGCTCAGTGGTTTAACCCACTGCGCCACTGGGGGCTCCTAAATAAATATACACATGTGTAAAAATGGCAACAAATTGTTGCTTGTAGAGTGCAGATAGATGTAACTGAAAATTTTAACATCTCCAAATCGCTATCCTTTAAAAAAAAAGTTTAGTATTTTTACCTACTAAAATAGGGATGCGAAATGATTACTCCTTTATGGAAATATTCTGGAATTTCACAAATACACCTCCTGCCACAGCCTCTCATGCACAGATTCTCTGAAAGATGATATGTCCTGTCAAAATGGAAGCAACCCAACAGTAGCTGTTTTGTAAAAGTATTCACATGGTTTCATTGGCATCCTGAATCATTGACAAGAGCAATTCCTGTGGACAGAAGCATATTGGATTCCTGTGTGGTATAGTTGTGGCTTCATTCTGCTCTAGGTTGTAAGGGCTATATTTTCTGTAAGCTTCCTCCAAACGCTCGAGGAAAGCAGCAGGCGTCTCAACTTTATCCTGTTGGACTCCCTGTATCTTCTGGCCTTTAAGAGAATTTGCTGGTAGTCTTTAATTCTGTCTCTCTGATCCACATGATTCGGATCCCATCCTGGATCTTGTTCCACTGGGAACCTAGCACTCCCAAATGCAACAGCTTCTATCTGCCCATGTCCCTCTTGAGCTATCAATCTGGCCTGATTGATGATGCACCTTCTCTCTGCCGCAGTGAACAGGGCATTTAACAGTTGTTTACAATCCCACCAGGTGGGATCATGGGTAGCCATAATTCCTTCAAGGAGATCCCCCATAGCACGAGGTTGCTCAGAATATGGGGGGGTATTATGTTTCCAATTAAAAATGTCCGAAGAAGAAAACGGGACTATCTGATAGGCCTGTTGAACCCTGTTATGCACGTCCAATAGTGGGACCTGCCTTATAGGACATTCTAATGCCCCTCTCTCCACCTCTCTTGCTTCTTCTTCCCTTGCTTCCTGCCCCCTGGTTTTACTTCTGGTTCTCATTGGAGATGCCATTCGTCTCACACTGTGCCTTCTGTGTAAATCCGGCGAGCGCTCTATCGCTCTTATGGATTCAAAAGATCTGCTCCGCTGCACTTTGGGGGGTCGCGCAATCAACCTCCCTGCTGCTTCGGGGCACTCATCCTCTTCTCCCTCACTGCTTTGGGGACGCACTATCATCCTGCCAGCGCCAGGGGTTGGACATCTCGCTTCTCTCTCTACCTCTCTTGCTTCTTCCAGGGGGTAATTAATCTTCATGGAGAGAGGGGCCTGATAGGCAGGCGGCTCTTCACAAAACAGGTCCCTTTCTGAAGGGGAAACAGGGAATGTCACTATTGCTGGTGTCTGAAACGGAGGAGCCGGCGCGGGCTGGGACGCTGCTCTGGCAGACGGAAACGTCCCGCTTGAACCCGCATTTGCCTGGCTCCCTAATTCGAATTGGAAAGTCATTGGGAGATTTACTGGAGTTGAAATTGGCGCGACGGGAACAGGAAGAAACTCTGGGCTTGCCGGGAGCGGCGAGGCGGGGACAGACGGGATTGGTGCAGTAGGAACAGCCGGGACCGCCTCAGAATGCGTCACGGCCGTTGACGTCATCTGGACGGCCGAGCCTGTCCCAAGGGTGGGGGACATGGCTGGAGCTCGAACAGGGGCACTCAAACTGGCGTTGAACGGGGGCGCAGTGGCGGCTCCCCACGCTCCGGTTGGGGCAATGTGTCTCTCTCTGTCTTCTCCTTAAGGGGGGAAGGTCTTCTTGTTCCGCCGGCAGCACCGGAGGCTTTCTTTCTACCTTTCTGTTTACAAAGCACCCTTTCTTCTCACGGATCTTTGGGCCAGCCCACCAAACCCCTTGAGCGACCATGCGTTCCCATGTTGCAGAATAAATCCACTGGTCATTTGGATGGACTGCAAAACAATAATCCTCAAGTTGCTGACACTTATCCCAATCCCAAGTCCCTGTGCTTGGCCATCCGATCTCACGGACGGACGGCCAAACCTCTGTGCACAGATTACTAAGTTCAAAAGATTTCATCTCTTGGGGGTTTCCTTCTACTGCCAACAGGCAAAACCTGTCCCAGTTATCTAACACACATTGCAAAGGGGTCTCTTTCTTCTGCTTTGATCCTGCACTCCCCATTTCTCTTGCCTAAGATCAAACCCCACTTCAGTGCTCTCCCCAACCCCAATGTGTGTTCCCTCAGTGTTAAAGTGCTTGAAATAGACTATACTTGCCAGCTCCTGAAGACCCCGGGACTCGCGTCTCGCCTCCCGCGTCACCACTCGATTTGCGTCGGCTCTTGGCGAACGGACCTGACGTCGCCTCCGACTCTCTGCGCGCTTGTGCCGGTTTGCTAGCCCACAACGGCTGGGCACCTTGTTACTGTGTCCCCGGACTTTTACACCTGCCGGCTCTCAAGGGGCTGCTTCCCAGCTGCCCCTTCCTTTGGCTTTGAGTTCACCTATAACTTTAGTTGCAGTCTCTCCCGGGTCCACAGGCGTTCGTTTGGGGCGAACCAGGCGGCCGGCTCAGTGCAAAAAGTGGTCAAAAATAGGCGGGGCCCCTCCCAGCCCTCCTGGGTCGCCTCACCTTACTAGCCCGGGAGCGGGGGCTGTCCACAACGGGGACCGTGTTTGTTTTTCCTCACCACAGACCCGTCTAAATACCTTTTAGATCACGTCGGGGTCACCAAATGAAGCAGCCAAATTAAGGAGTTATGGAACTCCAAGTACCAAGTTAACTTTACCAAGCTACCTGATCGTGCGGGCGCAAGGATGAGGAAGAACACACGGCAACTGTGAAATAGGTGAAAATCAAAAGGATTTATTTCTGGCACCAGCTGGTGGGCTCTTGCCAGCAGAACACGGCTGCAGATAGGGGCAAAAGACCCCGTCACTTCTCATACAAAGACATTTATACCCCAATGGAGTCATTTCAGTTAAGCCCACCCCTTCTTCATGGATAAAACAATCATAATTGGCTGGTGATTACTGTTGCTTTCATGACATTTCATTAATCCAATAAACAGTGCATTTTCATTAGCATCACATCTTTAAGTCACACCTATGAATGAGAACAATAGTCATTTATAAGTTAGTCCTTTCTCACAGTACAGCTATCAATCTTGAGTCTCTAATGTCCCTGATTTGAAACATTGACTTCCAGGCTCCGTGCCAGCAACGGAGGGTGTCAGACTCTCTGTCATGCGCAGTGCTTTCTTTATTCGCATTAAGTTCTCCCATAGCACAATCTGTACTGCTTTTCACCCATCTAGCCTATGTTATCTCAAGTCAGGCACAGGGTGTATTAGAATGCTTCAATCACAGTGTTATTCTCATATTGCAAGTGCCTGTCTGATTCTTGGCACAGGAACCCGCATTTCAAAGCTAAACACGCATGTAGCATCACTCTCTGACTGTACTTTTTGCACGGAAAAGTACCAAACCCGCTTTAATTCTGAATTTCACAAATACACCTCCTGCCACAGCCTCTCATGCACAGATTCTCTGAAAGATGATATGTCCTGTCAAAATGGAAGCAACCCAACAGTAGCTGTTTTGTAAAAGTATTCACATGGTTTCATTGGCATCCTGAATCATTGACAAGAGCAATTCCTGTGGACAGAAGCATATTGGATTCCTGTGTGGTATAGTTGTGGCCTGGATTAGAATAATCTGAAATCAAGATTTATTCCGCTTGGAACAAAGAGGGTCCATAAGTACTGCTGGAGAAAAGGATAGTTTCAGAATGGCTCTGTGGGCCAATAAACTGACTTTATATGCTCTTCTTCCCCAGATCCATTCTCTCTGTTACAATGACTGCTACCTCTCAGTCAGCACAAGTGGCAGGACTCTGGAATATGAATTTTCAGCCCTGGCCAACAGCACATCCTTTCTATGGGGACCCAGCTTTACCTCAAAAGGACTGAAGTATTTTCATCACTTCAACATCAGCCTCTGTGGAAACAATGTAAGTACATGTACACATATATGGCAAGTCACATTAAGATATCCAAGAAATGTTTCCTTCACAGAGACCTATAACTTGTAAAATTGCTCTACAATATGGTCAACCCCTATTGTGTGGAGAATTTCCAAGCTCTCATGTAACATTAGAGTCAATATACTTTCATTACAGGTTTTGATATATAGCTTTGACTGTTTATACCATATGAATACACATGATACCATATTATAGTTGTGATGAGGTGGGTTATTTGTGTGTTAAATGCATATGTTATATGTTATTCACATGTCTGCCTATGTGTTTAAAAAGGGCAGTCTTTAAAAGACACAGAGAGGAGGCAGTAGAATGTTCGCGGCAGCAAGCCTCAAACAGAAGCTGTTGCCATGACAATGAAAGCCACTCAGGCTTTGGAATGTTCGCAGTTTGAAATGACAGTTGAGATTTGGCAGTTGGAGAGGAGCCAATTGTCTGTTGGAGCTGCAAGTGTGCAGTTCAGTTCTGTGTGGGGATTAGGAAAATCCAAGTGTAATGGTCTGTCGATTAGAGCTGGGATTGCTCTTATCTCATACCCTTCCAGCAGGATAATCCCCACTGAAGCAGACTACTCGGAGTCCCAAAACTCCCGGAGATGTTTACCTTTTACCTACAAGCTGTGTGACGTGCGGGCACAGGACGAGGGAAGACGCAACAACCGGCTGCTTGCAATGAAATCAAAGGTTTATTTGCAAAAACAAACGTCAGCTGACGGGAACTTGCCGATAGAACAAGCTACCTCCGGGCAAGAACCCCGGTCATTCTCTAACTTTTCCTTATATACAATCAATGGCTGTCATTCCCGTCTCCTCCTTCTTCATCATTTTTCATTGGTTCACAGCATTAACACATCTTTATTAACCAATAAATCATCACATCATTTAGCATCATTTCTAAAAGCATTTTCATTTGTTAAACAGCACTACGCAGTTATTATTCCCATTTCCCACCGTCAGCTATCAGCTAGCTGACCATGATGTCCTCAATTTGCAACATTTTCTAAACCGCTCCTCTATGCCAGCAAGGAGGGGCGGACTCATTTACTCATGCGCAGCGTTCTACCAATTAGAA